>CP139508.1:291256797-291670405 GCA_021014915.2 Artemisia tridentata subsp. tridentata
TAACTAATATGTATTTTCGGGTACATTCAATCTTAGACACATTGAAGTAGGAGCGTTTGGGTTATCTCTAATTTCGCTATAAAACTTGCATTAACAAAATTTTCATGCATCAAAAGGAGTCAAGAGAACCGCACCTCCACATTGTCCCCATGTAGGCACACACTAGAAATTAATATACGTATTTTCGATAGTTTTAACTAAATTATGTAATTTTCGTGTCTAGGAAAATCGTGCCTCCCGCGACAAAATATGATCACAAAGAGACCACCAAATACCTACCCAAACACCACAAAACCAAAGGTCTCTCCGAAGATCAAGTCAAAATCTTTAAAGCGTTAGAAAAATGCTATGTCCACGCAGGTAGAACCGTAGACCCCTCATTCTATGAAGGAACCATTCTCCGAGGACAACTAGCCGCGATTCACTTCGATAGCCTTCTAGACATCGATGAACCCATCATCCCTAGGTTCATACTAGATTTCTATGATAGTGTAGGAATTAGTTCAAATGACTATGGTTGCATGAATGTCCATTTCAAAGTCAATGAAACCTAATTCAACATTCTTTTAGATCAATTTGGAGAAGTCTTAGGAGTTCCGAATCAAGGAACTTGTTTCTATTCGGACAAGTGGTCGTTGAGCATTCTAGAATCCAACCTTGATCGTTCGGCACCATATGCTACACCATTAACCGCAAAAGAAACCATTCGTGAGCATCTCTTTGTGCCTAAGAACAACCAAACTAGGTTAAGTCAAGGTCGTCAACTGGATAGGGATCCATTTGCCATGGAGCTAAATGAACTTAGGCCCCAATTTAAGAAACTAGAAGAAGTTCTAAGGGCTAATGTCATAAGCACCATAGGGAATAGGGATCATGTTAACGCAAGCCTTTGCTACATGATGTATTGCGTGTCAAACCATCAAACCTTCAACCTCGCTTATTGTATCGCCAAAAGAATGGCTGATATTCCAGTTCAAGGTACCACCGCAATGCCTTACGGGATGCTTTTGACCCATCTCTATAGAGATTTTGCACCCATTACTCAAAATGCTTTAGTATTCATTCCCGACTACCTTGAAATTCCACACACCTTTCTTCCTCTAAGTGATCATAGGGTAGTCGTTGCAAAAGGAAAATGTTCTCATCCTCCTACATCATCATCATCATCATCCATGAGTGAAGAGGATGGTTTGCCAAACTCGAGGATCTCTCCACCCGAGTACTTAAGCTAACTTCCTCCTATCCCGAACGAATCAGCGGAATTTCGACAAACAAAGGGTATGATGAAGAATCTTGGACGATGGGTAATGAAGCTCGATAAGAAGCTTAGGAAGAAGTGAAGTTTAAGGAGTGTTTGGTATTAGACTTTTTCAAACAATGATTTGTTGAACATATGTGTTTCTTAGGATATTATGGTAGTATGTAACTCGTATGTGAACTAACTTAACATTGCAGGATGATAACACGTGTTGTTATCAATTTTCAAAGATTAAGCCACCGTTTGGCTTAACTCCTTTAATGGTAAGATATTATCATCGGATTAGTCTATGTGTAAACGTGTGTTAGAACCCGTGTTTTTAGTTTTATTCTATCAAATATTAGTAGTTAAATATGTTTTAGGAGAATTTTTGGGATTTGAACGAGAAACGAAAAATTCGACATACTCTCTGTTTAAATTAGTACTTTTGCTTGGCGGATTTGGCGGATCCCAAAATTTAGATCCGCCTGTTGTATCCTTTGGCTCCGCCAGTCCTGATTCTTCGGATTCTGCGAAACCAAAAATTTGGTTCCACCTTTGTTGTCGATTGGATCCGCCAGATTCAACAGTAATTTTTTTCAAAAATTCCCGACTAATCCCAATATTTAAATTATTGATTATAGTTTTTAGAATTCCTTTCCTGATCATTAGACTCATAAGGATAGTTTAGGAACACTTAGAATCATAAGAAATCCTTTTCCCACCAAAATTTGAAAATTCAAAATTTTCATGTGAGTTACCTTTCTGTAACAAACAAGGAACCCTCAAATTGGTTCCTTGAAATCTGTGGGAACATCACATCAACAGAATTTCCACTCACTCCTTGTATTTACTGCAAATCTTCTAAAATTCACTCAACTTAAGCTCTATGGTTTGACTTAAATGATGTGACTAGCACAAATTTTTGTTCCAAATCATTAGGAACCAACATTCCTCATTGGATCAATATCAAATCCAAACACAAAGCTCAATATTCTTACTGTCTATAAATTAGGAAGATCAGGATCATCACAACTCACTTACTCACCATCATCTCCAACCATCATTCCTGTACTCTAGAACAAATCTTCTAACTTTTCAAATGACAAAATCAAGTAAATCATCCACAAGCAGACCCGCAAGAAGGACAGCTCGTATGAGTGTCAGTCCTTGTTGCTTTGTGCACTTAGCTAATTCATCATCAGAGGAGTCATCTCCACTTAACATATCCTCACCAATAGCCAATGAGAATTTTCTCAATCTTGCTACTCCAACACCACCTAACACCATCATCAATACACCACCTCCAACAATCACTCCTGTAGCAACCACACCACCACCCGCTCCATCACAACCTACTAGATCACCTTCACTACCACCTTCACCACAACTTCAGCCCCTAGAGTTGTTTAGAACTCCACCTTCATCACCTCATCCATATTTGAATGATTTGGAAGACCTTCCACCAAGGTCCACCAATTCTCCTCCCATGACCTTTGAAGGTCAAGTACCTATGCTCTTTTATCCCATTTATCGGGACATCCATGGTCCTCTCTACCATGATTCACCACCACCTCAACCACAAACACAACCCCTCTTACCAACATCCACTCTCATTGCCATTGATGAGGCAATGTGGATCAATGCTACACAAACAAATAAAGAGATCAATGAGGAGCTCACCCGCCTCTATGCTCTCTTCAATATGGTAGATTCTCGCCTTGGTGAAGCTATGGATCTTCAATCCATCTTGCTCAACTCCATCACCCCTCCAACATCAAACAACCAAACACCACCATCAAAAAACCAACCACCACCACCACCACCACAAGTCATTGAGACCACTCTTCCTCCCAACTTTCCAAGGCATGACTGCTCACAATGCGAGAGGACTGCTCACTTGGCCCAAAGGACTAACATTTTGGTCCATGAGCTCCAAAATGAAATGAGGTTCATTTTGAACCATATTCTCAAATGCCTAAATGCAATCTCTCATCCTACGCAATAGACAATTTTTAGTTTCTTCCTAGTCTCCTTTTATAGGATTTCATAGGATTGTTTTAGGAATTCTCTATTTTTAGGAAATTTTTCTTTTTATGTAACATTATGGTTTGTGACTTATGTCACAAACAATTTTCAAGTAATGAATGTTATATTTATGCTTATGGGTGATCACTATTTGGCATAATATCTTGGTTTGTTTGATTTACTAACTTTATCGTATGGTTGGTTTGAATTCTCATAATGGTTTGAACACTTATACTTAGGTGCATATTTTTCAATTAGACACTTATTTTTGACTTTTTAAAGTCAAATGGGTTGAACTTTCTTGCTTGGTTGATCTATTCATATGCATGATTCTACTTGGTTGGAATTATTCATAACCAACCTTTATTTTGTAGCATTTCACATCCTTGAAAAGTATACGTTGGTACTCTAGCAATGAGGAGTATACATCGAGGGGGAGCATATCATATTCTAACCGTTTGGTTTGTAGGTTCATGCATCATAACCTTGGCACTCCATTTAGGGGGAGTATAATCCAAGGGGGAGCTTTAAAGTTCTCAAAATCACATTCCGCTACGCATATCTTCTTTTTGTTTCGACAAAAAAGGGGAGATAGGATTAAGTTTTACATCACTGTTATGTATCACAGTACATATTTTTATGCTTAAAATAGTTTTTAAAACTTGCATAAAACTAACTTAATCTATATTTTTAAAAGACTCATACTCTATTTAGCTCTTTACTTAAAAATACACTTTATGTTTTGACATCAACAAAAAGGGGGAGATTGTTAATACAAATATCGTCCTAAAAACGTTATTTATATTTTACGATCTTTGCTTAATTTTGTTAATGACAATCACAAAGTATATCTTTAAGCAAGGCATAAATATAAGATTAAGTCTTTTGAATTTATAGTAACAACTCTTTTATAAACACATTTTACACATTACATACATTTTACATTTACATGTTTTACTTTTATTTCTTAAATTAGAAATATTAACACATGACATCATGGCATACCTCATTAGAAAATCTTGGGAAGATTTGAAATATTTTGGAAAGATTCTTAAGCAACAAAGTTGACTTTGGAAGATATGGGAAGATATAGCAAGATATGGAAAGATTTGTTGAAGTCTTAGCTGTCCTGTACCCGCGGATCCAAACCAGTACAAGGGCGGATCCAAATTAAGGGATCCGCCGGATCCGCCACCTGTTGATCAGCTTTGCCTATAAATAACAAGCTGATCATTCAGGTACATCATCACTCATATAGTTTAAAACATATATTCATTCATTTGTACATCACTAACCCATATCATTCATTCATTTCATTTTGATCTTACTTTTGTAGCAAAGAAGATCAAGCATACAAGCTTCAACATACATACTGTTGCAAGTGTTAGATACTGTGTGATTAGTTAGTGTTCACACATCATTGTTATACTTTTTATTCAGTAGAGTTTGGTTAGTGTTTTAGTCTTTAAAACACAAAGGTGTTAGTGTGAACCAAACCACGAGAGTGGTTGTACCCTTGTTAAAGAACCAACGGGAGTGGTTGTACCCTTGTAAAGAACCCGGTGTTTAGCTTAGTACTGGATAAAGAGTAAGCGACGTGTAAAGGTTTTCTCCACCTAGAAGGGAGTTTGTTTCTTAGTGAAGAAAAACTCTCGAGTTAGAGGCTTGAGGAGTGGAGTAGGGCAAGGAAGAGAGTCCTTGTAGCCGAACCACTATAAATATCCGTGTTGTGTGGTTTGATCATTTCTTTCTTTACTTACTTAACTTATATCGCTTGTTTGTGTATATTTACTGTGAAATCACGATAAGTCACAAAGCAAATTAATATTTTAAAATGGTAAAACTATTCAACCCCCTTTCTAGTTTTCCACATGTTTATTGATGACGAAGTGATTAGAAAAGCTGCTGAAGAGTTGGAATTGGAGAAGAAGGCAAAGGAGGGGGAAGAAAGGTTGGCTAGGATAACTGCTGAGGAGAAGGAAGCCGACAAATACATTCAAACACCTCCAACTACTCCTCTACACTCTCCTCCAATTACCCACGTTACACCTCCAGCCTCTCAGCAAGCATCACCACCAAAAGACAAATATAATCCTGAATCATCCACACACTCTTCACCACCACCAACACAAACAACAACAAGCAAGTCAATAAAGAAACCCATCTCCCAAGCTTCAAAAAGGGTGAAATAGGTTGTGAAGCTTACAAGAGGAAAGAAAAATGACAAGCTTCTTGACCAAGTCGAAACTTTAACTAATATGGTCACCGGCCTTGCTGGACAAGTGAACGAGCTCCAGAACACCAAAGCTCGAATTGATGAATTCCTTTCAGATGACATTCAAGAAAAGATGTTCACTGCGATCAAGGGCAACACTGAAGAATAATTGAAGAAGTATTTGCCTAGGATCACATCAAAGAAAGTGAAAGAATATCTTGAGCCGAACATCGAAGGTCTTCTCAAGAATATTGTGGCTACAGTTCCACTTGTCCTTCAAACCCAACCAACGAAGCCAAAAGAACCAACTCTGGAAGAGCTTCAACTTCAACTGTTTGAAAGCTTAACAAGTCTTACATCACCAACTCCCGAGCAAATTGCCATCTCTGAGGCTATAAAGGCTAACATCTTGAAAGAGTCATGCAAAGCTTAGGCTAACAAAGGTAAACGTCCAAGAGAAGATGAAGACCCAGACCCAAACTCACAAGCCAAGAAATCAAAGAGTGTCGGCAGCTCTGCTTCTCACCACCAAGAACCTGTCAGACCTTCAGCAACAACAACAACCAACCAACCACCAAAGGCTTCTGGCTCCGGACCAACATCAATGGAGCATCATTTTGAGTTCTCTGTAGATGATGAATTCCAACAACAACAAGATCAACCAGACTCTCCACCCAAGTCAAAAGGAACAACGTCTAAGCATGGAAAGAAGTCAACAACCAAAAGGACAACTGTTGTTGCATGGCTGGATGAAGACACGACTGAAGGGAATGAATGGTTTGATCTACTAGTCAGTGCTCAACCACATGTCGAAGATGACTCCATTATCGAAGGACGCACACTTGAGTTCACACAAAAACTCAAACGTGACCAACGAATCAAAAAGCTTACAAAAGGAGAACTTCGTCGAATCAAGAATGATGCTTTCAACCTGCTAAAAGATAGGTCTTCTAGTGCAGCTGAGCTTGAATATCACTTGGAAAACATTGCATAAGCAATTTCTAATGATTTCAGCTGGACAAATCCAGACACGTATGTGATTGACAGTACTTCTTAACACAAATAACCATACGTTATGGATTGGACAAAGCCTTTGCTAGTGATTGGAACTTCAGATCAACCTGTTATCCCATACAGCTTCTTCTTCAACAATGACCTAGAACTTCTTGTACACGGCAACAAGTGTCAACCCAAGTATGCAATGTCCATAACCCTTATTCATGCTGCAAGCTATCCACAACTTGCCATCGAAGAAACAACAACAAGACTATTCGTTACAAACAGAGTGCTGTACGATCAAGATGCGCAACTGAGAATACATCACTGTGACCGGATCTAAATACACGAGTTGTGTTGGAGATACTTTGAATATATACTTAACAGCACGCGAAATTTACTATTAAGTACTTAGAAGAATTCTTGTTTGGTGATTGTATAGATGTAACAATAAGAACAATAACAATATCCACTCAAACAATTTGCCTCAATATAATATGAGAATTACAATTACGATCGTGAAGCTATGATATTAATGTATATATAAAACTTAACCTAGGATCTCCTTTTATAGGACAAGGAGTCCTTTACAAGTAACAATCTACTGTATAAACCTAACTTTATAAGACATACATTAAATTTTTTCTATATATATCTTCACACGATTTCATCTTAATCTTATAAGCAGTACTAACTCTTCTTATCAACAGTACCAACAGTTAATGTATTCTTCAGCAATACTTCAACCGTACTAAATTATACAGAACCGTACCAACTGCTTAATTTAATTCCCAACAATCCTCCCCTAAACTTATGATTTCTATGCAAATCAACAAGTTTCTTGAATTAAACTCCAACGTTATATGATGGGGTGGATTCTTTCAAACACTTATCTTCAATCTTGAAACACTTGGGAATTTTCTTCACATATCCATCTTTTGACCAATATTCATAATAATACATAAAATTCGGTCAACTCCTCAAAAGTCTCCATAATTAAACTTATTCCTGCAAGGAATTAATTCCTAATACCAACCCAACATTCAATGGTATTAAATCTCCATTGGTTCTATAAAAGATCTTGAATTATCAACACTAACCCATCACATTCTTCAAACCACAACTATCAAACACAATGAGTTCATCCAATCCAAACATGGTTGAGATTTCGTCAGATTCGTCTTCGGATTCAAGAAGTGAAGGATGGAAAAATTACTTTCCACCAAACTACACTAATCTGACTATCAGGAACCCAAATCCACAAGCTGAAGAAGTATCTTCTGATGATGACCTTCCAACTTCCTCTGATGATGATGATCAGCAAGCACATCCACCTCCACTATTAGTTTTACTAACAAGAGAGATCGAAAAAGCTGTGTCAGGTATGAGTAGGATCTCAGTGCCTGTTAGAAATCAACCACGACCAAAACCAGATAAACAAGTGATGGGGCTCCCAAGTCCGAAGGTGTGGAACTCAATCAAAGACAAAGGAGTTCACAAGTCCATGCCTGACTTTAAGGATAAAGGGAAGAGGAAGCTTGAGTAGTGATGAAGGTGTTAGGTTTGTGTGTTGGTTTGTGTGTTGGTTATGTTGACTTTGAGTCCAGGATTGTAACAAAACTTCTGCTTATGTAATGAATGCACCACTTTAATGAATAAACTTTATCTCCTTGTGTACTTAAACATTCACTATCAGCATAAACTTCACACTTATCTCAGATTTTGAATTTATATCCTCCCCTGAATTACATAATCATCTTTAATAGCAACTGAACAAAATTTTAATTCATCCCCTGTTTGGAAGAATCTTCACCATCAGATGAACTAGAACATAGGACATTCGAGGTCAGCATCCAATATGACAATTTGTACAAGTTACCATCAATTCAGTTTTGTAGTTTCAAACTGCTCACAACACGTCCAGATGTGTAACCTTCTGAGAGAGGTGAATCATAGAGCATAAACTTAGAATGAACCAAGTTTGAAAAAGTAGTACAAACTAGTTGAAACTAGTAGTACTAACTGTTTAAAATTTTTTTGAGATAAAATCAAAGTTAATTGTAATGTGGATTTGAAAACACTTTTGTCCACGTATAGTTTTTAGCAAACTATCAGCTATCAACGGATTTGTTATGTCTTTACCAATAGCCGTTTGCTATGGACTAGCCAACTCTTCACACTTAGATAAGGTGAGTTGATAACCATCCAGTTTTTGGTAAACTGTCAACCATAAACAGATTTGAGAAGTCTTTACCAGAAACCGTTTGATCTGGACTAGTTAGTTCTTATGTAGATTAGACATGGTGAACCAATTACCATTTGTTGTGTGACAAGCATGCACACTTGATAGTCCAAACTACCATACTTCCCAAAGCACAATCCAAAGCAAAAAGCTTTTCTTAACCTGAATTGTTAGTCCAAAACCAAAGAATACACAATATTTTCTTTTAATAGTTATCACAATTGACTAACAAATTCACAAGCAGTACTAAAAATTACCAAGCAGTACAAACTATACAAATAGCACAACTAGCAGTACAAAAACCAAAAACACTTAGACATTAATCTTTTGAAGGATTAAGCATTCCAATACCTGTTACCAAGTACTGAAATCTTCCTACATCAAAACCTTTTGTTAAGAGATCAGCAAAGTTGTCATCAGTATGTATTTTAACAACTTGTATTAACTTCTTTTCAGCACAGTCTCTTATAAAATGATGTCTAATTTCAATGTGTTTAGTTTTTCAATGTTGAACTGGATTCTTAATGATACACATTGTACTGCTATTGTCTATATGTATAATTCTGTTTAAGAAATTGTACCCATAATCAAGCATCTGGTTTTGAATCCAAAGAACTTGAGCACAACAACTTGCTGCTGCCACATATTCTGCTTCAGTAGTAGAAGTGGCCACCATAGTCTGCTTCTTACACTGCCAAGAAATTAATCTACAACCCAAGAACTGACAACCACCTGTTGTAGATTTTCTATCCATGCTAGCACTAGCATAATCAGAATCAGAGAATGCCACTAGATCAAATGCAGACTCTTTAGGATACCATAGCCCTAAGTTAGGTTGACCTTTAAGGTATCTGAAGATTCTCTTTACTGATGTGAGATGAGACACCTTAGGATTTACTTGGAATTTTGCACAAGCACAAACTGAAAACATAATGTCAGGCCTAGATGATGTTAGATACATCAAAGGCCCAATCATAGATCTATACATGTGCACATCCACATCTTCACCACTGTGATCCTTTAATAGCAAATGTGTCTCCTTATCAACTGGTGTGCTAACAACCTTGGCATCTGTGAATTGGAATTTCCTCAATATTTCACCAACATATTTATCCTGAGAGATAAATATTCCATCAGACTTCTACTGTACTTGAAGCCCAAGAAAGAAAGTAAGCTCACCCATAGAGCTCATATCAAACTGATCTTTCATTAATTTCTCAAACTCTCTGCACATTTCTTTGTTTGTAGAACCAAAGATGATATCATCTACATAAACTTGAACCAGTAGAATATCACCCTTGTTCTTCTTGATAAACAGAGTTTGATCAATTTTACCCCTATTGAACCCATTCTTCAATAAATAAGTAGCAAGAGCCCATACCAAGCTCTTGGAGCTTGATGCAATCCATAAAGAGCTTTAACTACCTTATAAACTTTGTCAGGATGGTCTGGGTCTATGAAACCAGGAGGTTGAGATACATATACCTCCTCATCAATAGTACCATACAAAAGGGCACTCTTCACATCCATTTGATAGACTAGAAAACCCATATAGGAAGCATAAGCAAGAAATAACCTTATTGCTTCAAGTCTAGCAACAGGAGCAAAAACCTCCTCATAATCAATCCCTTCTTCCTGTGTATAGCCTTGAGCAACCAGTCTTGCTTTGTTCTTTATCACAATGCCTCTCTCTTCCTTCTTGTTCCTGAATACCCACTTAGTACCAATCACTCTCATTCCCTTTGGTAGATCAACCAGAACCCAAACCATCTGAATTTTGAATTGAAGCAATTCTTCTTGCATAGCCTCAACCCAACTTGATTCTTCTAAAGCCTTTTAGCACATTCTTCGGTTCTACCTGAGATAGAAAACATACAAACATACACTCATGCTCATCATCACGATGTTTCTCCTCACATACCACACTGAGAAAGCCATGATGATCTAGGTTTTGAATTTGCCTTCTGGTTTTGACTCCAGATTGTACATCTCCTATGACATTGGAAAGTGGATGATTCCTATGTACAATTGTATGGGGAGTAGAAGGAGCTGCATAGTTGATAGGCATATTTTGAAGACCATCTCCAAAGAAATCAAACTCATCAACTTGAGAAGCAGTATGAACTGGTGAATCAAGATGAGGTTGACTTGGTCCAGCAGCATCACTATTTTGCTCAGCAGTAGAAACTTGTGGCTGAGCAGTACTAACTCTATTTGTACTTCTCGTTGGATTTTCAGTTTCTTTACCATTCTTTCCACTGGTTTCAGCAACATCTTTCTCATTGTCTACACCACTTGATGATGGAATATCATCATTCTTTGTAGAAGACTCATACAATGGACTGTCCTCCATGGTTGGTATCAAAATGCAATCTTCATCTTTCTCCTCTGAACCTGCACCATAGTTAGTATTTGTACCTGTAACAGGCACATAATTCATGGAATCTGAAAGACTGTCAATATCAAAGATCCAATCTGGACCAACACCTGCAACATTTGGTTTATTCTCCAAAAATTCTATGTGCAGATTTTCTTCTACATGCTTGGTGCTTTTATTGTACATCCTAAAAGCCTTACTGTGCAGAGAATAACCAACCAAGAAACCTTCCTCAAATTTCCCATCGAACTTTCCTAGTTGGTCTTTGGTATTAAGGATAGTAACATGACAACCAAAAGGTCTCATGAAGATTAAAGCAGGGGTTCTACCTCTAAGAAGCTCATAAGCAGTCTTTTTGTGAGGTTGCACAACTAAAACCCTATTCAATACATAACAAGCAGTGCTAACTGCTTCAGCCCAAAATAAAACTGGTAGTTTAGAGTCAGCTAATATTGTCCTAGCAGCCTCTATAAGAGTCCTATTCTTTCTCTCAGCTACTCCATTTTGCCGTGGGGTTCTAGCTACACTAAATTCTCTCTTAATACCTTTTTCTCTACAAAAATTATCCATCATTCTATTCTTAAATTCAGTCCCATTGTCACATCTGATTATTTTTACTTTCTTATCAACTAGGTTTTCTACATCAACAATGAAGGTCTTAAAGATTTCACTTGTCTCATCCTTAGATTTCATAAAGAATACCCAAAAAAACCTACTGTAATCATTAGTAACAGCAAGGCAGTATCTTTTAAAATTCAAGCTATTCACAGAAGTAGGACCAAATAAGTCCATATGCAACATATATAAAGCTTGAGAAATAGAGTTCTGGGTCTTTGGCTTACATGAGGCTCTGTGTTGCTTTCCTTTAAGGCAAGAAACACAGGTTTGGTCATTAAGAAAAGTTTTATTTGGTAAACCTTTTACCAACCCATTTTTAGCAATTTTGTTAATGGTTTTAAAATTAACATGACCAAGCCTCCTGTGCCCCAACATTGATTCTTCCAATGTGGCTTTTGCAACAAGGCAAGTAAGACCTGCTTTAGGAACAAGGTTGTTCATCTCAATACTGTATGTATTACCCTTTCTGGGGATTTTAAGCAATACTTGATTTTCATCAGGTAGCTTGAAATCAGGAGAAAGAATAAGGCAGTCAGTATCAGTAAAAAGAGCCTTATTCTTTTTATCACATATCTATGACACACTAAAGAGGTTGTACTTTAACTCTGGTACAAAATATACGTTATCAAAATCAAGATTACCAGTTTTTATGACACCTTTACCAGTAATCCGTCCACCAACACCACCACCAAAGACAACTGGTCCACCATCCAATGCTATGAAATCTGAAAGATAGGACATGTTGCCAGTCATGTGCCTAGAACATCCACTGTCTGAGTATCCTCTATCTTCTTCACCATTTGAAGTATGTTCCTGCACACAAAATAAAGGTGTTAGTTTCTTTTGGGGACCCAAACCATCACTGGTTTGGATTTGCCTTGTGCATCAAGATGAGAAAATTTGTTGGAGGTCATTGATGCACCATTGGGTTTGGTAGATTTTCTAACCCAATGTGCTGAGGCCTTGACAGCATTGCCCCTTTTTCCCTTAACATTTAAGTGCCTAGCAGTAGGATTTGCTGGTCTAGCAGTTGGAACTGCTTGTTTAAATTTTGGCACCCATTTCTGATTGGTCATTGCTATTATCTTATAAAAATGCCTTTTAACTGTTTGTGCATGATTTAAAAATTGTTTTGCACTTGAAACAGTTTGCTTGTTATTAAACCACTTATTTTGACTAGCAGTTGAAACTGTTTTGATGCCAGTCTTTAACATAACAGCTTTGGGTGACCTCTTATGATTTGCATTAGGGCTTGTCAATCTAGTTGGACTGTTTTGCGTTACCCTACCATTGTTATTTCTATTCACCCTTGTATTCCCAGAAACCCTCTTTTTCCATGGGTTAGAATCACAATAAGCTGCCATATCTTCAACATTAACTGTTCTCCTTGTTCCTTGCTGATTCTTAAACCCTTGACTCTGGTTGCTTTGTTGTCTTGGACTTCTACATTCCCTGGCAAAGTGCCCCATCTTGTGACAATTATAGCACTCCACCTTAGACTTATCATACCCAGCAACATATCTTCCATTAAAGGTAATCTTATTCCCAGTCCTTTGGTAATACTTCTTAGCCCTGATGCTTATCAAAGCCAACTGCCACTTTAAATCCATAGCTTCCAAATCATCTTCTGCAATTTGAAGAAGATCTTCATTAAAGATCTGAGACCTACCAGATTGTTCTGACACAAATGCATATATGGTCTCTTCAGTCAAGCCAGCAGTACTAGTTTTTACACTAGCAGTGCTAACTGTTGGTTTAGCAGTACCAACTGCTTCTTCATCTTCATGATTCGAACTATTTAAAGAAGATAAGATAGCCATATTCCCTGAACTAGAACTGGTGCTACCACTCTTCTTCACCTTCTGCTCAACAATCTTAAGATTGTTGTAAAGCTCATTCAATGTCATTTTCTCCAGTTCTGGTTTATTGCTCAAAACCACAACATAAGTGTTTCATTCAGCAGGTAAACTATTTAGAAACTTCATGTTGAGGTCTTCCTGTGGAATCACAATCTTTAACACAGTAAGTTGACTGATGATCTTTTGAAGCCTATTAAAGATATGGTCCAAAGTTTCATTGCTTGTTGTAGTGAAGTTCTCATAACTTTGTTTAATTAAAGTTCTCTGTGCCTTCTTGGTAGCTTCATTGCCACCAAATCTTTCCACCACTGCTTCAAAAAGGGTCTTAGGAGTTTCATATTGGCTAAAGTTCAGCACTTGATCATTTGGAATTGCCATTAGTAACATATTCCTAGCCTTCTGATCATTCTTCTTTTTGATTCTCTCCTCATTAGTAACAGGCTCAGTGTTGAGCTTTGTTGTCTTTGAGCCATCAACATGTGTTTCCTCAGTTGGAATTGGTTTGAATGAATCACCATTGATAATTATATCCCATAATGCATAGTCTTGCACCATGAAATATTGCTCTATTCTGAGCAGCCATAAATCGTATTCATTCTGTTTCAGCATGGGGAGTTTAGCAAGGATTGAGGTTTGTGGTGTCTCCATGTCCATCTTCTTCGTAGTTAGTTAATGAATACTTCTGGATCTTCTAAATCAAAGTATCAGAACCTGGCTTTGATACCACTTGACCGGATCTAAACACACGAGTTGTGTTGGAGATACTTTGAATATATACTTAACAGCACGCGGAATTTACTATTAAGTACTTAGAAGAATTCTTGTTTGGTGATTGTATAGATGTAACAATAAGAACAATAACAATATTCACTCAAACAATTTGCCTCAATATAATATGAGAATTACAATTACGATCGTGAAGCTATGATATTAATGTGTATATAAAACTTAACCTAGGATCTCCTTTTATAGGACAAGGAGTCCTTTAAAAGTAACAATCTATCGTATAAACCTAACTTTATAAGATATACATTAAATCTTTTCTATATATATCTTCACACGGTTTCATCTTAATCTTATAAGCAGTACTAACTCTTCTTATCAACAGTACCAACTGTTAATGTATTCTTCAGCAACACTTAAACCGTACTAACTTATACAGAACCGTACCAACTGCTTAATTTAATTCCCAACAATCCTCCCCTAAACTTATGATTTCTATGAAAATCAACAAGTTTCTTGAATTAAACTCCAACGTTATATGATGGGGTGGATTCTTTCAAACACTTATCTTCAATCTTGAAACACTTGGGAATTTTCTTCACATATCCATCTTTTGACCAATATTCATAATAATACATCAAATTCGGTCAACTCCTCAAAAGTCTCCATAATTAAACTTATTACTGCAAGGAATTAACTCCTAATACCAAACAAACATTCAATGGTATTAAATCTCCATTGGTTCTATAAAAGATCTTGAATTATCAACACTAACCCATCACATTCTTCAAACCACAACTATCAAACACAATGAGTTCATCCAATCCAAACATGGTTGAGATTTCATCGGATTCGTCTTCGGATTCAGGAAGTGAAGGATGGAAAAATTACTTTCCACCAAGCTACACTAATCTGACTATCAGGAATCCAAATCCACAATCTGAAGAAGTATCTTTTATGATGACCTTCCAACTTCCTCTGATGATGATGATCAGCAAGCACAACCACCTCCACTATCAGTTTTACTAACAAGAGAGATCGAAAAAGCTGTGTCAGGTATGAGTAGGATCTCAGTGCCTGTTAGAAATCAACCACGACCAAAACCAGATAAACACGGGATGGGGCTCCCAAGTCCGAAGGTGTGGAACTCAATCAAAGACAAAGGAGTTCACAAGTCCATGCATGACTTTAAGGATAAAGGGAAGAGGAAGCTTGAGTAGTGATGAAGGTGTTAGGTTTGTGTGTTGGTTATGTTGACTTTGAGTCCAGGATTGTAACAAAACTTCTGCTTATGTAATGAATGCACCACTTTAATGAATAAACTTTATCTCCTTGTGTACTTAAACATTCACTATTAGCATAAACTTCACACTTATCTCAGATTCTGAACTTATATCCTCCCCTGAATTACATAATCATCTTTAACAGCATATGAACAAACTTTTAATTCCACTTGTTGAGATCGTTTATGCTCGAGGTTTGTTAGACCTCATATCTAGGATTACACAATAACAATGAATAAATCAATATGCAGCGGAATAAACAAACTAATCATTATTATTGCTACTAGGGTTTCCTCGTCATCATCTCTACTCTAACCAATAAAACAGCCCCAATTCTATCTTGATCAATGGTAGAACGGTTAACACACTAACAGGAATCATAAGATCCTTGAGGCTTAACAAACTACCCTAGGTGTTTTCCCATAAAACACCCGTATACACACACACGTATAATGGTGATGAACTCAAATAATTACATCTTGACACACCTAAAACGTATTCCCTGTGTTTCTTTATATACTAGAAACATTAGGGTTACAAAGAGATAAACATAAAATAATAAAAGATTTCCTGTAATCTTTTCTTCTTTGTGAAGTTTCACCCTTTGTCTCCATAAGTCCCTCATCTTTCACATTTTGTCAATATCAACTTATATTTAATTCCTAACACACTGGAATGAGAAAAGGAGAACCTGGTATAAAGGAAACTCACGAAGAAGTCTCCAACTCCAGTGATGAGCGATCTCAGGATAATTTTTGTGGTTAGCATTGAAGCGGAAAAGAGGTATGATTATACCTTTCTACACAAAATCAGGGTTAGAAGATAAGATCAGAAGATGTATTCATTCTCAGAAGCAGACTTCCCAGACATGAACCTTAACGATCTTGAAGACATGTATCTTATCAAGGTTCTAGGGAAGATGCCTAATATCTTCACTGATCTTACATACGTGTTCAGCACTTCACTGCTATACTACATCAGAAGAAAGATCATTCAAGAACGCGTCGAAAAATTGCAACTTGGGGTCGAGAGCTATCAAAGGAAGATTAACTTAGCCGCACTACTTCTACATCGTCTTGAGATTAACCAAGAACCCCAGTATATCGTGAAGAAAGACCCAACCTTTGGGTTTTTCTACAAGAGTGATATTACAATCAACTGCTTCATGGGATACAAGGAGGTTCACAAGTTCTACGATCATACGCTCAAGAAAGTTTGTGATGGGTTAGTAATTCGGGTAAGAGATCGGGAGCTGTACAGAACTAGCAGGTGGACAGCTTCTCAACTACGAGAAGTTCGCCAATTTATTCTGAAGATAGAGAAAAGGCTTGTTCATAGAGACCTGATGAGGAGACTTGAAAGCTACGTTGAGGAAGACCATCTTTCCCGATCAGGAATTTTCAAAGACCTGATCCTGTATTCACTGTCTTTAGAAGCACGGATTGATGTAAGAGTTGGATAATTTTTTTAATAACACTTGCTTGTGATAAATTATGGTTTGTGTACAGATAACAGTGCACAACCCATACCTGTAAAGAAAGGACCCTGGGGTATGCTTCAGTGCCTCAATCCTAATTTAACGAGTGAAAGCTTCTTAATTTTGATAAGTTTTTTAAAATTCTGCTCAAAAGAACAAGTATTCCCTCTCGTGTTTAAAACCTCAAAAAGTGATTTCACTTGTTGAGGGGGAGTACTTGAAACAAATCTTTGTTCAAAACTAAAAGTTCTTGTTAAATTCTTCCCATAAACCTCAAAAAGCATATTTTAATCAAAATATTTTTCAAAAACAACATCGATATGCTATTTTTGAGGGGGAGAATAATAATATGATTAAAATATGGTAACAAAAGAATGGAATCTCGCATGAGCTCGACTCGGATATAACCAATGAATTAATGAAACATAACTGTTAGTAATCGAAAGGACTTGTCCTGGACGGGTAATAATTTCAAGCTGGTTTATCCAGTGATGTAAGCGTGTCTCGAATATGATTTGTCTGAGTAGGGTGTACCGTTTCTAGAGATTTTCTTTGAATATGACCTGGACAGGTATAATTTCAAGCTAGTCTAACTAGTGATGTAAGCATGTCTCGAATTCACAGAAAATCAATCAATTCAAAAAGTGCTAACTCCACCCGACATGTGCAAATTTATCTTAAAAACTTATGAGTACATGTGAAGGGGGAGTATTTCTGAAAAAGCAAAACTCTCAAGGTGTTAACAAAATCTGTTTTATAATCATAAACAGTTTGAGAGACTTTTCAAATAAATGGTTATGTCAACTTAGGATAGTCATGGAGTTATAAGTTGACTAAGATTAAGAAATATGTCCTATGATCCGCCAGAACCGGAGGGATCTGCCCTTGGACAATATCAATAGTTTAGTACTAGAAGTCCTTAGGTATGATCAAAAAAAGGAGAAAAGAAATGAGAGGAGAAAGATGGGGTTGAAGAATTAAAAAGAAAAGTTATGAAAAAGGGTGAAAAGAAATAGCCCTCCAAATGTTCAACCTTAGAGCAGAAACCGGGTTCAATTCATATGCTACTGGTAGTCACCAAGGTGACACCGATATTGAAGACAAAGACGTCATGGACCCAGTGACGCACTGCACTAAACCTTCTAGCCACTCAAGTATCTCTCAAAAGATACTTGTTTCATTTCTCACGGAGAACCTCGCATAATCTTTCGACCTCTCACTCCGAGACGTGTTGATATTGAAAAGGAGGTACTCTGCTCCATGCCTCCGACGACTAAAACCAAAATGCACTACATCGAGTCTAGAGCCACGAGATACATCAAAAGATCTCTTAGGAACAATTAATACTTCTACACTGGTTGTTCAACATTAAGGACACCAGTTGTAAATAACAAGAGTCCTACGCAGATCTTAGCAATCTGCCAAGAACATTCATGAGGGAACTCACAATTGTGATTTTCAGTGATTGAGTAGAAATTCCTACCAGGGTCAACATCAAACAGCCCTGACAGCAGGTCACTTTGGTAATCCCTTGTGGGTTACGCTTAGTGTTCGCAGTGGTTCCAAACGGTCTACAGTCGTGGAGTGATACTTCGGTATACTTCACTGACTCACCTGAATCATTGATACACTTCAGTGTATCTGTGTAAGCCCTCTTGGGGACATCCGATTCGGGAACGGCCATGGAAAGGATTAGAGAAAGTTTTCACACTATGATGTTAACGATCTCGAAGTCCGAACCTGTAAGTGCCGGATGCTTTATTGCTAACTGATTTCATGCATGTACTTAAGGAGACCGGGAGTTCCACTACCACCATTATCATCAACTACATACCAACTCCACATGCTCATACCTACATCTGAAAGTCATTCAAAATCAAAGATAGAAGAAAATGTTCAAAAGTCAAAGATCAAAGCTAAAGAATCACTTGAAGTATAAAGATCAAAGTCTAAAGAAGTATGAGCATGGTGGAAAGGACGCAAAGACACCGGAATAGAAGACGTTGATGAAAGGCAGATTACAATATTACCATATCACACATAACAAGAACAAAGAACAAAGATACGAAAGACGTCAAAGCCTAAGAAGCAAAGAAGACGTCAAGCAACCTTGATAACCAATCCTTAGGGGGAGGTTGTTGGGAACACATTTCATTAATATCAAGTCTTGGTCATTATTTATGTAATAGGTTGCTAAGTTTAATAGGCTTGTAATTTAGTAAGAGGTCATGGCCCTTGTAGCAAGCCCATAGGCCGTGCATGTTAGTGTTAGTGTTAGAATCCTAGGCGTTGCCCTAGGTAGAATACTATAACCACTGTGAAAATCCCACATTAAAATAAACTATCTTACATAATACTTATCTTTTTCTACGTGTAATTTTTTTTTATTTGATCATAACTATTATCTCATGTGACGTAGCTCAAATCCTCGATAAACGTGCTCGCATGCAACCCTAACCTATTTAATGTGTATTCCTATAAACATTCCCATATGTCAAGTATGAAAACTTTAAGATATCTCATTTTCCACTTTACGATAATTTGTTAACGTACGTATAAACTAAACGTTCCTTATCAAATAAAGTTTCTAAAAAACCCTAAACTATTATAACAACAGGTGAAGTAACAAAACCCTGAAAATACTAAAGTACAACCCATTCAACTAAGGTACAAGCATCTAAAGCCCAGAAACCCTAATTCTGTTTTAACTCCCGATAAAATCCTAATTTCATAAAACTATGATTTTATGTACTAAATTCACAAACCCTAATTTATTTATAAGAGATTCTCACAAATTATAAATGTACAAGTCTTCCAAGACAATGTATAAGTCTTTTATGCATAAAACTATATATATTAATAAAAATCCTATTAAAAACCCTAAATATATTTATTTTAAAGCACAAATTACAAGTCTTTCATACATAAGCCTTAAAAATAAATATTCCTAAACTCATTAAATATAAGTACAAGCCTTTAAACCTAGTGTACAAGTGCCTAATGCACAGAATTCAAAAATCTCATTTATATACCTAATAACTTAATAAAATCAACATATAATTTATATAACTTAAGAAAACATCTAAAGTGCATTTTTCTACATTTCTAAACCCTTGGTACGACCCAATTAAGCTTATAGTACAACTCTCTTTAGCACAAACCATATTCCTTTCCTTTTCCTATAAAATTCGACATATATAGTGACCAAACAAACCCTAAATATTTTCCACTCAACAAATCCCAACATCTAAACTTTGAATTAACCTAGTTACTTCACTAGAACCTTGAGTACAATACCTTATAACTTATGTACCACTCAAAAAGGCCATACAATTTCCCATTTCTTTTCTTAGTTCGATCCCTAACAAAATTCTAACCAAATTAGTTACTCAATAAAACCTACACCATAAACCCCCCCTCCAAAGTCCAAAACCCTCCACATCATCATGTTTTCCTAAGTTGGTAACTTGTATGGATTTTAAATAAACCACATCACCCCCCATTCTATAACTCCATGCCACCCCCTTATCTCCACAAATTCCTTCCAAGCCACCTCATCATGTCTCCCTCTTATCCCACAAGAATACCTAAAAACCCTAATTCCTCTTCCTTCTAAAAATAGCAAACCAAATCTTCCTGTCTTATTTCCATACAAATCCACCACAACCTAAAACAGCCCCATCCCTTTTCACCACTGATCAACAGCCCTAATATAAGCTAAACGAAGAATTCTAGGAAGGCTTAAAAGGAGTAGAACCCTTGGTGTTCCAAATTCATACCATTTCGCCATATATATAACCATAATCGGATAAAAACTCAAGTAAGTAAACTTAGCCTTTGTTCAATACTTTTATATACTTTAAATATCTCTAAAAACGATCCTAAATAACAACTAAAAGAAAGTATGATCAGAGACTAGTTTATCTTTTTCTTTTATTTCATGTTCGAACAAACCAAACGCGCCCTATATATGAATTTTTTTTAAAAACAAATCAAGAAATGATAAAATATGTTAGAAATAAGTTTAATATACTTTATATCCTCATATCATGCGTTAAAAACTAGTTTATTCACTTAAAAATCGAAAACCCATCATGTTTGTTTCTTTCTGGTTTTTGTCGAGAAGCAGCTCAATCACCCATAGGGGTATAAACTATCAATATATGAAAATATAGGGGTAAAAGCGTAACATTTTATAATCTTTATTATTATTATTATTAATAATATATATAATCCGATTCAATTTATAATTGAAATTAACAAACGTAATACGTTTATTTCGATAACAAATGAACGAGAGATATATTTAACGAACAGATGAACGAACGAACACATAAAAATGAAGAAATAAGATAAAATCTTATCCAACTTTTGAAGAGACTTCATGTTGTCTCAATATAACATTTAATCAACTACCAAAAACGTTACGAAACGAACATTAAACTTATATATATTCGAATACGATTACTGAAACTTGACATAACGAACCAGGTTGCATGCCGGAGACGTTTATCAACTCTGTTTAACTTTGTTTTCCATCCATACTATCAAGGTGAGTTCATAGTCCCACTTTTTATTACGTTTTCCAAACTTGTGGGGAGATACATGCTACTAAACCGAACACAAGTATTTTCCTGATTGTTATTGCACTAAGTTAACGTTTGCCTATCTGTATTTATATTTATTTTAAAAGTCCCTCGTATCATGCACCATTAGTCACCTGCTGGGTGAGCGCGAATATAGTGAATAGATCTATTGGCCTGACAACCCATTTGTACTAGTCGGATGGATATCTTTGTGGTAGCCGGTTAGACAAATGCATTATATTTGAAATCTATGAGGAGTATTTGGCAAGCTCTCACTTGGGGGCAAACCACTATCATTTTTATTATGTTAGTGAGACTGGAAACTGTCAACGCATTGCGTGTCATGAGGTTTAGTGCAATATACCGAACTGTGATATAACTGATTTCTTCTTATTTAGCTTGTGTTCAACTGATTATAACTTTAAACACTATGGATTCACTCAACCTTTGTGTTGACTTTTTAGCATGTTTATCTCAGATAATTAAAAGACTGAACTCGACACGGAGTGGCGGTGGACTTTCTTCTTATTAAGGAGTGTCCATTTTGTTATCATTCAAAACGAATAATGTAACTTTTATAACGTATTTCCAAACTTCCCGTTGGGACCTCTATATGTAAACTCTGATTTAAATAATGAATGATAACAATTTTATTTAAAACGTCTCTTTTCGAGTCGTTTTCAATTCTCATGACTGTGAACCTTGAAGTAGCACCCCAAACTTATATTCCGCTGCGTATATCGAAAACGGGGGTGTTACAGATTGGTATCAGAGCTCATGGTTATAGAGAACCAAATGTTTTCAAACATTGGACTATAACCGTTTTCCACAAAAACTTAACCAAAGTCCTCCGTGCCACGAAGCTACTGAAACGTTACTTATACATAATTTATTGTTAATCGTTTAAGCTGCATAATGAAATATTTATAAGTACCGGGTGGTTACAGAATAATGATTTCCCCTATCCAATCTATCCCTCTCATGTCCAGACTAGGACATCAAAGTAGTACCATACTTAGTGCCTTACTCATTAGGATCATTTTATACTAAACTTCGCACTCTTGATAATTACTTTTACATTTCTCCTTTATTTTCTTTCCCTAATGTTATTAATTTCTTATAATAATTTCTTATAATTATTATTTGCAAATTATTACAGTACCATGTCTCCCGAAACCCCTAATGTTAACGAAACTAACCCAAAACCACTCCCATTATCACCTACTCACTCGTCCCCACGTCAGAAACTTATGGGAGTAACTAAATCTCATGAAGAGTTGATTGGTTGTCCAACAGCATTTGAGGTTGGACATAATACACACCAAGAAACTATTTAGAAAGATGAAGGTCCAAACTCTCCACTACCTGACATTCCAAAATCCCCAATACCAGACAACCCAAACGATGAGTCCTCATCTAATTCCCCCGACTTTAGTTTAAACCCTAGTGAGTCAATATGGGCCCTCCTTTAACAACAAGCCAACACTCTCGACGCTCACACTAAACAGTTGGAAGGATTACAACCATTACGTTTTGAATGGTACGACCGTAATATCGAAACTTTGTTTAGAAGGGCCGATGCTGAGAGACGAGCAGTGTTTGATTTGGGAGTAAAGGCCGACAAGATGAAAAATACTTACAACCATAAACTTAGAAGCCTAGATTCTAGGATTCGCTGTTCAAGAAGAGAGCATGGTCAAATGCATGGTAGAGTGGAAGATGTTGAAAGAACCCTGTGGATGGCCAGAGAAACGGCAAGAAACCATGATCAGAGGATTTTCGCCTTAGAAGCCATATTGGACAATCAAATAAGGATGTACCAGGAACTTCAGGAACGCTTCTTAGTAATGGAAATTGCACAACTGAAACTCGAGACTGAAGTTAAGCATTTACGTCAAGAACGTAACTGATCTTAAATTCACTTGTATCGATGTTGTGTCCACTAAACTAAATAGTATTTGGTTAGTATTTCCTGTATTTTCTAACTAAGCCTGAAGCTTTCAGAGTTGTAATCAACCTATAAATCTATAACAATTTACTTTTGTTATATATTTTCTATTGTGAACAAACTCATTCTATTATGTCTTACTATGATGCTGTGCATACATGTAATTACTACCCATGACCTTATACCAAAAATCTCACCATTTATTACTCCCCATAGTAGACAAATAATTTCCCGCTCTAGACAACAGTCACCTTTCCCTACCTCCAAACATAGACAACCGACCAACTGGTGGCATATCAAGTGATAGAAACTAGGACTACTATTAACAACAGGGAACCCAACCATTCATACTAGAGACATAGAATCCTCAACCTACCACATGGTATATTAATAAAAGACCTTGTATTAATTGTTTTATAAAAACAATCAATCAAGTTATTAATATCATGTAACTTCCAGTAATTAAACCCAGACCTACCATGACTTTACTTAGGATTGTTATGATACCTTATACCTGCCATAACTAGGCTATAACCATAGAACCCTCTAAGATAAATTTCGGAAGAAAACTTGATGAACGAAGAGAAAGCTGCTGAACTTCAGTTTTTTAAAAGAAATAGTTTGTCCTTAAGCAGTTTCATACCAAGAGTTAATCATTCATTTACGATATTAACCAGACACATCATAATATTATAATTCTCAATAGGTTATGATATCGCATTATGACCGCTTGCTAGGACTAGGCTTACTCAAAATTATGTTAACATGGTCATTTTATAAGTTCTAAATTCGTAATTCTTGTGATAATAATAGAAGATAGCTAGCATGAACAATGCAAATACCCCACCAATGACCCCTGAAGCTGTTCAAAGGTTGATAATTAACTTGATGAGTGTGTAAATACTCATCATTTTTGTCCCATCTGAACTGCAAAAACATTTAAAAACACACAGAAATGCTTCAAAATACAGAAAATATCCTTGAATTGTGTTTTTATCTGTTTCATGTGCAAAAGGATTAAAAACAGAGCGAAAATGGGCATTTTTGGATCGACTCGGCAATAATTGTGCATTTGATCAAGTGAAGACGAAAGTCAAAGACAGAGTCAAAGTCAACCCCAAAAATACCAAAATGTCACAAATGGTCCCTGGAAATAGATTTGATTTTTGGCAAAGTTGGTCCTTGGATTTTCAGCATTTACAACATTGGTCCCAAAGGTTAGAACCAAAATCAAATTCTATCCTAAAATACTTAAACCGATTCCCAGTCCAATTCTAATCTTAAATAAACCCAACCCAGCCACAAATTAAACCCATAACCCAACCAAGCCCACCTCACTAATAAACCCAGCCTAATCCTATTAAAATTAAACCCGACCCACACCCTTAGCTAATACAGAGTTTGACTCAGTCAAACTCTTATCCCTGACCTTTCAGTTGCCCACCAAAATACCACCTTCAACAAAACCATACCACTACCACCCACCGTATCTTCCTGACACCACCCACCTCCTCCTATCCCACTCACCTAACAAACCAAAACGCATTCAATGCGTCTTCCTCCCCCCCAAGTTACCAGACCAAGTGGTGTTATCCACTCACATCAGTTTTTCCCGCCAAAAGTGAAATTAACGATTGGGATTGATTTAAAGCTATCCAAGTGGTGAGATTTGCTCAGGAAGGAGAGAGGAAGCTTTTGGGAGTGCTATATAAAGACCAGAAGACTCAGAAGAAATAGTTGTCACAAGTTTTAGACCATTCGTAGTGTAACTTGTTTTTAAATAAAAAAATTAGCATAAGCTTTTAGTTGTAATCCATCTCATGTTCTTGTAATTCAGTTTCAATTTCAGTTACAAAAACCTTGTACCATTTCAAGTTTAATAGAAGTTCAAATTTGATGTTAACCTGCTTAATTCGAATAAGCTCTTATAAGCCTGTGACAGCCTATTAAGAGTTTATTGTTGCTCACTTGTTCTGTTTCTAATAAAACCATAAAAGTCAAGGAAAAGTCAAAAAGTCAAAATAAGCAGTTGTGTTGTGAATAAGCTGTTCTGGAAGGCTTACTTGGGTTTAAAGCTTGGTTCTGACAAGCTAGGTTTACTCCTGATCACTTTCCCTTGTTTCATATTCCAATTCAATTGTAAGCAATTTTTCAAGTTTTTTGCATTATTTTCCTATGCTACTGTGCTAGTGCTTAATTATAGCTTATTATAGACTTTCCCTGCTTATTGGTAGTTTATAAGTGTATTTCATCCATCTTAACAGAATTTAATAGCTTTTGTTTCATTTCTCTTTAAAAACCTTAAAAAAGCCAAAAATAGCAATAAGTAGTTTAGCTTATATTAGTGCTTAAATTCTATTGAACTCTGCTTCTTAGTACTTAATATAGCTTAATTAATAATTGTCTTTCCAATTTATAGCTTTTAGTCATCTGTCTTAGTTTAAAAACCAACACATACCCTTTAAAGGGCTGTTTGGCATTATGGGTTGAAATGGGTCAAAATAGCTTGTTATTGTTTAAATGTCATTTCATAAATTTTGTTCTTGCTTAAAATGATTGAAACAAGCTGTTTCTAAGCTTTTTAAAGCCAATTTGTTAGATTTAGTGGATTTGAGTGGACTGTGGGGATCCTAGGCCATTTACTGTCCAAATAAACCAATATAAGCCACAAGCTTATTTGGCCCTCAACTTTGGCATTTCTAAGTCTCATTTAGTCCAATTAGAGTAGTCAAAAGAGTTGGTTAAGTTCCCTTAGGCCTAGGCTAGTTTTGGTTCAAAACTTGCATAGCAGCCTTAATTTTCGAATTTTGTGATCTGCACGAAATTTCTTTTATTTTTCATTTCTTCGTCTTAAGTCCAATTCATCTGAAATTTGGCACGCATAGAGATGGCTTGCTTGTGTACTTGTTCATATTTTTAGTTTATTTTTTAGAATTTTTTATCTTAGCTTTTCTGTGGCTCGAAAAGGAGTGTTTTTGCCCTGTATCACACTAGATCAGCAGCCCCTATTTCCATTTAAAAGCTTATTGGCTTACTCCAGTAGCTTTTTCTTGTTATCATTAGCTTACTTATAGTTATTTCAGTCAATTTCAGCTTATTCCATTCACCTTAGCTTACAAAATTAGCTTATAGCTTATTTATCATCTTATTGCTTATTTAACTAAATCCTAGTTCTTAAAAGTTGTTTATACTAACTGATGAGATAAGCAGCTTCTTTCTAGCTTATTTGTGAAGTTCTAAAAATAATTTCTTTTCAAAAGTTTAATATTTTCAGCTTATTTATAAGTTGCAAAAAGAAAAACGCAAAAATAAAATAAAAAGGGAAGTGGAAGTCCAGGGGAACCACAGGGCTCGAACCCTGGACCTCAACACCTCAACCTCTTTAACACAACACACACTACCACTAGCGCCCTTGGGTCTTTTCCGTTAGAGTTTACATACATAATATATTTAACCTTGTTTTCCATTTAAGCCTTCGGAATTAATTAGCTTATTTACAGCTTATTAGAATAAGCTGGGTCCTTGTCTTTATTTTTCCTAGAACTGTTTTAACATAAAGTATTTTTAGAAAAAGTTTCAGATTTTTCTAATTAGGTTTAGTATTTTTAATCATTTAATTAGAGTAATTTAGTTTTTAATTCATAATAAAAAATATAAAAATCAGAAAAATATAAATCTTTTTTCTAAAATTTTCTTTTATTATTTAGGATTTAAGAAAAATAAATTTGCACTTGTAAGATTAGTTTTCTAATATTTCAGTTTTTATCCCGTTTTTATAATTTCTGTTTCGCGTTTTTAATTGTGTTAATATTAATTTTCCCGTGAGAATTTGTTTCTCATTTGTTAAAGTTAGAATTAAAAAGAAAAAAAATCCATATCCTAATCATCAGTCACTCTAATCTCAAACTTTCAACGATTGCCCATTCACACCTCGTTGGGACACGACCCGGGTAATCACTTACCTGGTATCACACACACAAACGTGAGTTTTTGCAAGTTAGCCTTTTTCCTAAAGGGTTGATTTGTCTTTATTCACATGTATCCGTCTCTGCTTATTATTTATATATACTATTTAGCACGGATCAGTTGATAATTAACTTCATGACAGCAGTGCTTGAAGTGACTGCAGTAGCTCCTCTGAATAGTAACAATATGGCCATAGGAGAAAAGAAGACGGCTGTGTCTTGTTAGCATACCCCTGAAAGTTTCACGGGTTGTAGACAAGTTCACCATAAAGGCCCAGAAAGAATAACCAAACCTACCATCAACCGTGCCCTAGGAATTAAGCAAAATAACCAAAAGTGAAAACTTGATACCATCACCCCCACCTACTACCAATACTCAAATGAGCCCACCTATCACTACAAGCATCTTCAAGATAGCAGCAACTATCATCGCCAACAAATTTGTAGGCAGGAAGTTGGTAGAAACTGCATTGCTACACCTGCTAACAAAGCTGGTTATCTTGGAAAACGACCTCTATGTCAACGATGCAAGTTGCATCATACTGTATTTTGTTTTGCTAAGTGTGGGAGATGCCAGGAAAAAGGACATCAGACCAAAGACTGTAAGATGACAGGAGCCAACCTACAGCCAGTAACCGTAACTTGCTAAGGATGTAATGGAAAAGGGCACTACAGGAATCAATGCCCAAACTACAATTCCAATTGGAAAGATATGACTAGTGCAAAAGAATAAGAACTCATTAAGAAATCCCAACCGTGTCCTAGAATGACCCTTAAGTTTAAACAGAAGATAAAACCCTGTAATAGATAAATAAATTGAGGTTTAGAACTCACTAAGCTGTAATTCCTTTTGAATCTTTACCTTAGTTACGATGGATGTAACCTAAGTGTAATAACTACCTTTCTACCGTATAAAGCCTTCATCTTGTAATATTTCCGTAATAACCACGATCTGTGTTTAATTTCGATATATATTCTATTCCTCCTTACCCTGTTCATAGTTAGTACCTAGCAAAACACTAGTATACCATTAGGAAATTTGGTGAATATTATTTCTGACGGAACAATAGACTATCACTACCCTGTAGGAACCTTAGATGAACCCTAAGATTTATTTCGAGGGTATTATATTAGCACCCTAGGAAAATCCCTAACTTAGCACTGTAGTGTGGGCAAAAATTTTCTTATCTCTTTGAAACATAATTATGAAATTATTTTATAGAAACAAAACGTTGTACACCATCTAATACTTTTTGAAAAAGACTAAATACCACAGTAACTGAGCCAAACATCATATCATTTGGTCCTCAATTATACATAGCCTGATCAACTATGTATAATTTAGGAAGAATCATGTAGTAAATTGGACAGTTATCTTTTCAGATTTTCTACTAACAATTTTCATTCAAAAGCAAAATATTGAAACAAAACAAATTGTTTATGAACTATCATTTTTGATTTAATACAATATATGTCTACACCTACTACCCATTATCTCTAAGATAGGAATTCCACAAAAATTATAAATAGAAAGACCCTAAGAATTTACAAGGCTTTATAACAAACGTAAATAGTACAAATTTTATTAGAAACCCCGAAAATTCATACATAGCGAAATAATTAGAAATGGAAGTACTAAGGTTACAATGATTATAAGATATGGAATAGAATCACTAATAGGTTGACCCGCCATGACAATGAAGACCGCCACCAACAACACAATAGCTAGAGCCACGACGGGATGAATTACCTTGACTATCCTGCGCAATAGATACCACGAGACTAGATATTAGGGATAAGAACAAATAAGCTTTATTTCACTAAGGATTACATAGAAAAACAACCATTACCCCCATAGTTTGTCCACACCGATAGCAAGGACCACCATAGGCATAAGGACCGCTGGGACGCAAACCAAAAACGCATAATCTTCGTTAGGTACGTAAGCTAAATAGGAAACCGCAAGAACCACGTAAACGATTGCTAGGAATGTAATAAGGTGCGGCATTTTGAGGTTTTTATGAGAGAATTTAGTGGTGAAAGAATTAGGATTAAAAATGGGGTATTTAAAGGAGAAAACTATCCATTACACGACCGTTATAGGTTACTGTTCATAGCCGTTATTTTACTGTTCATATGCGTTAAGAATCACTATTCCTGACCGTTGCATAGTACTATTGATGCGTGGTTTTGCGACCTTACAACAGGTTTTACCTCTCGAGGGATCTCAAGAGGCTTACAACCCCACCAGGCAGTGTACCTGACCGATGTAGTATAGTGTAGTGGTAAGTACGGGGGATTGATCATTCTCCACAGGGAATAGTGTCGTTAGGATTGAAAAACTACTCTAATAGGTCTAAGGGTGAGGGAAGATTCTTTTTGTATTTTTATGTTTTTATGAAAGCAAGTAAAATCTCGGGTTTGAAGGAATGGGCGGAATTAGTTGCTAGTCAACTAACCCAAATAACTACAAATGCAAATAAAATAAAATAACTAAAAATGAAAAGGTTGTGAAACTTATGTGGAGAGAAATGTGTTTACTTAGATTTCCTTACTCCCTAACTATCTTTTATCGGTTGATTAGTGTAAATTAATTGCGTGGATGACGGGTGTATTCCTTAATACCAATCGTGGGGTGGCGTACGTACTTCCCCAACTCTACAAGCTCCTACTTCACTCCTATGTCGAGCCGGCTAAGAAGCTCCTAACATGGGATCACTAGAATTCGCTCATGCATTAAATACAACCATAAAAACCTTAGTACGCATTGGTTCATGTTTCTTAAGACGTTCAAGCAAGTTACCGAATAGGAAGTTAGCCAGTTTTCTTAAGCCTAACATCGATAAACAATCATCCAATACAATAAATAACACACTAATAACCAATAATCAATAGTTAGGTTTCATTAGATCTAAGCAAACACAAGATAAATCTAGCCTAGCATGTTAATCAAAAGACAAGAACAAGATATAATCAAACAACACATAGACATATTGATTGATTAAATGAATACTTATCTTCAATTAAACATGGGAGATCCAAGGGTATGAAAACCCTTAAAAATGGCAGAAATTCGTCTTAGGGTTTCTCCTCACAAAGTTGCACACTAATGACAAAAAATTGCAAAACTATATATAGAGTTTAAGGGCTGACGGCGTCACGTTGTAGATCTTGACGCCGTCACCTCGCCGTGTCTAGGGTTCCCGGATGGCCTTCCTGACGCCGTCCCTCTTTAGTGCTCCAAAATCCGCTCTGGCTTATCAAGGCTTGACGCCGTCTCTCTTTAACTTAAACCGTGATGGCCTTGATCACCTTAAAGGGTGACGCCGTCAGACTTTCCATTGTAAAACTCTCTGGCTTATCATGTGTATTTTTCATATCCACCTCTTTTGCCAAGCCATGACGCCGTCAAGAGCAATCCCTGACGCCGTCAAAGGTACTTTTCCAGCCGATTTTGAGACTTTGTCGTTTTCTTCACTTTTATGCTCCAAAAACGTCCAAAATGCTTCCTTTTCCAGATTTCTTCTCCAAAGTACCTAAAATGACAAAAGGAACGATTTAGGGCAATATTTGATCAAATAAATACGATTTAGGGCTTAAATGACCCCCTAAAAGCGGTACACTTTTCGCTTCATCAAATACCCTTACACTTGAGATTTGCTTGTCCTCAAGCAAATGCGCTTTTATTCTAATCAAAATACAAGTTAGGGGTCATTTAACGCTAATATAAAAGTAATTACAATAAATAGTCATTCCACTTTAATCATAATAAGCACGGAGATTACAAACTAGCACCTCACAAGTAGTGTTTAATACTCACATCTCTCAGGTGTCATCAAAATAAATCTCATAAATGAAAACGGATAATATCTCTCACTACCTGTCATAGCAAATAGATTACCATAGGCTTGGGAAAGGATCGAAAACCTCCTCCACTAGGCGTAAGCACCTAAGATAAACTATCAAAGAGGGCTTTTACATGGGTTATAACGTGAGGTGTAGGGATATGATAAACACGGATTTGTTGGATAAGGGATATTTTACTGGTGGCGAGTTAAAGATCTTGATTAATTACATGTACAATATGGCGTTGCTAAGCCAAGACTAGACTCGACTTAAGCTGAAAACAAAATAACAAAAACATAAAATAAACATAAAATGAAACGGGATGGTAGTCCGTATGTTTTTTCTATTTTTCTTTTTCTCATTTTTTTTGTATTTTTCTTGATTTTTTCGATTTTTTTTTTCATACACTCTTGCCCTACCATCCAAAATAATACATCATAGGGGCGTTGCATTCCCCTTACATTTGAACTTTTACATAACTTTACAAATAACTATTCTAATGACTCGAATTAAGATAATCAAAATACTTGGAGTACTTTTAAAATATTTAGCACATATGGGGGTAATAATATTGTTCTTCCCCATTACTCCATTACACTAGTACTTTACCCATGAGTCCCAATCGTCCCAAAACAATATGTACAAGGATATGACTCGACTTAGCAACAATGTAATCAATTAGATAATTAACTTAGGGTTTAAACAAATGTTGTCACAATAATGCACTAAAGATGAGTGCATACAAGGTAGGCTAAGGCGATTTGGGTGTACATTTAAGTGGGGTGTAAACAAATTCTTCCTTTAAGTAAAATGCTTAAAGGTCGAAACGAAAAGATAGGCTCTGAGGGGTGTACTAGGGGTATCGTGTACTAAAAATGAGTACAACGCAAAGGGTGTGGGAGAATTACTTGACCAATGTAGCCAATGTAATTATAACAAAAACACAGGTGTAAAACAATGGGTTAATCCTAATGCCTCTTATCATGTAGTAAATCTAACTACACGAATGTAGTCTCACTTGTGGCCTCGGAATGGTCCTAACGCAAGTTCTAGAATCTAAGTGCTACCGGTACACACATCATAACATAAATGCTTTTCCTACCAACTCTAGGGGCGAACCTCACATATTTGGGGGTGGAAAATTTTTTAGTGGTACGGTTTTTGTGCTAGTCATATAACTCCTATCCGTGAGACGCTCATTAAGATCAAAGTTTCACTCCTATATGTTATAAAAAAATTTAAATGTGGCACTAAAATTGCCCTAACAGGTATTTATCTCAGTTTTATTACACATCTACCATTAAACAAACAAAAATCAAGTGTAATTGCATTCTCTAAAGTATCGTATTTTACCCCCCCTTACACTTAAGATGAACATTGTCCCCAATGTTCAAATAACAGGATGTAAAAGTTAAAAGGTAAAAGAATGAAATCAAATACTCCCCTGATTCGCTCGGTGGATAATGTGGTAACATGGTTAGATCTTCTTTCAAGAGAATGTAGAAGCTCCAAGACTAAAGCATCGCCAAAAGCTTGATTCCACATACATTTCCTTGTCCAAAATAACCTGTTAAACCTGAGAAAACAAACACGAAAACCTGCATAACATCGGCGGGATAAATTCTATATAAGGATATAATGCTTTTGGAATGATAATTTTGCAGATTCCTGGAGATTATAAGTTAGAGATTTAATAAAAACTTTTTATGAAAACAAAACTTTCAAAAATTTCAGAAAATTAAAACCTGACGCCGTCAGGTTGTAAAGCCTGACGCCGTCAGAAATGATCTGACATAATTCTTATGTTAAGTTTCCGGAAAATTTCTGGAAAAACCTATACCTTACTTCCTGGAATTCCTGCAAAACATCACTATGACTCGATACAAGCATTTGACTCAAACAAATACTAATATGTATGTTAATTTAATATTATTACGATTCATGTTCATTTGTGTTCTAATAAACCGATTTGGATTTCCCTTACACTTAACTTTTGCAAAATACCTTTATATGTAGTTAAGACGAAGTTAAAAACAAGAAAAAGCATTTTCACAATTTTGTTTCGAACATGAATCAATAATAATAAAAATTAAACATACATACGGAAGCAAATAAAACTAAACAAACAAATAAATAAACACACAAAGCAAATAAAGCTTGGGTTGCCTCCCAAGAAGCGCTTGTTTTTGTTCGAGTCACGAGCCTGACTCTACCCTTATTTAATGGATAAAGGAGAGGTTTTTCCTACACTTAGGATTAAGTGCGGGTGATAGTAGCGATACACACCCTTATGGTGGAAATATGCCACGTGAGGAAAGAGTGACGGGTGAATTATATACTCAAAAGGGTGTGCTCCTTTCATCATAACCTTACCTAGTTCACATTTGTCAATGGGTGAGTTAAAGTGTTCTCCTAAAAAGGGATCATTTTCTAACAACTTCGAGAGACTCCTAATTGGGAATCCATCTTGACCCAATAGACCTGGTTTAAACCCATAATGTTTCTTGTGATCAATCATGAATGGGTGATGTAGACATGTAAGGTCATTTTTCACTCCTATATTGTCTTCCTCACTACAAGGCTTAATGTCTACTACCTTAAACTTAAGACTACCCGGACTATATGTTTTGATGGGTGGATCGGGACCTAATTCAATTCCTAAATTTTCATCCAAGGATGGAAGATTAGGTAACGGTTTTGGTTGAGGCTCCGGCTCATCAAAACTAGGAACTTCCATAGGACTAAAAGAAAGGTTGTGATCACTAAAAGCATTCAAACCTATTTCTTCTAGTTGTGTTTGGTCCAAGGGCTCTACCTCTATTGGGGTTCCTAAAGTCTCTTCTACTTCTTCCGGGTAAGTCACGGGCGGTGTGTGTGCCTCAAATGATGGTAGGACTTGTGGGGTACTTGGTGGGCTTGCATTTCTAACCTCATTCTCCATAGTATCTAAATCACCTATATGTTCATCATGTGTTTTGGTGAAATCTATCCCACTCATGCAACTAGGTAGTTCAACACTAACCATCTCAGAATCTTGGTTTGATTCTAAGTCCATGTTCTTAGAAACTAGGTCTCTTTGCTCATATGAATCCACCAATTCGTTCCACTTATGGGTCATGGTTAGGAAGCTTTCCTCAAAATTCATCTAAAGGGCCTGACTAAAAGGAATTGATCCAGATAATGCTCGTCTAATAGAAATCTCACATGCATAGAATTCATTAAACCCATCTAACCTTACCCCTAACTCCTTTTGGAAATCACAAAGATCACACAAAAATTCATAGGAATGATAGGAAACAAATCTATTGGTGAAATATAATTGTTCCTCTATTTTCAATGATCTAAATGGAATTTCATCCATCATAGTGACAAATGAAAATGGTTTTACAAACAAAGGGCACAAAGAAAAAGATAGACTACAAGAAATCCTAGAAAAATAAAATAAAAATCTCACTAGAAAGGAATCTAGTGAGTAGACCTAATAAAATAAAAATTCAACCTAAATAATAACTATTCCCCGGGCTGCGGCGCCAAAAACTTGATGCGTGGTTTTGCGACCTTACAACAGGTTTTACCTCTCGAGGGATCTCAAGAGGCTTACAACCCCACCAGGCAGTGTACCTGACCGATGTAGTATAGTGTAGTGGTAAGTACGGGGGATTGATCGTTCTCCACAGGGAATAGTGTCGTTAGGATTGAAAAACTACTCTAATAGGTCTAAGGGTGAGGGGAGATTCTTTTTGTATTTTTATGTTTTTATGAAAGCAAGTAAAATCTCGGGTTTGAAGGAATGGGCGGAATTAGTTGCAAGTCAACTAACCCAAATAACTACAAATGTAAATAAAATAAAATAACTGAAAATGAAAAGGTTGTGAAACTTATGTGGAGAGAAATGTGTTTACTTAGATTTCCTTACTCCCTAACTATCTTTTACCGGTTGATTAGTGTGTATTAATTGCGTAGATGACGGGTGTATTCCTTAATACCAATCGTGGGGTGGCGTACGTACTTCCCCAACTCTACAAGCTCCTACTTCACTCCTATGTCGAGCCGGCTAAGAAGCTCCTAACATGGGATCACTAGAATTCGCTCATGCATTAAATACAACCATAAAAACCTTAGTACGCATTGGTTCTTGTTTCTTAAGACGTTCAAGCAAGTTATCGAATAGGAAGTTAGCCAGTTTTCTTAAGCCTAACATCGATAAACAATCATCCAATACAATAAATAACACACTAATAACCAATAATCAATAGTTAGGTTTCATTAGATCTAAGCAAACACAAGATAAATCTAGCCTAGCGTGTTAATCAAAAGACAAGAACAAGATATAATCAAACAACACATAGACATATTGATTGATTAAATGAATACTTATCATCAATTAAACATGGGAGATCCAAGGGTATGAAAACCCTTAAAAATGGCAGAAATTCGTCTTAGGGTTTCTCCTCACAAAGTTGCACACTAATGACTAAAAATTGCAAAACTATATATAGAGTTTAATGGCTGACGGCGTCATGTTATAGATCTTGACGCCGTCACCTCGCCGTGTCTAGGGTTCCCGGATGGTCTTCCTGACGCCGTCCCTCTTTAGTGCTCCAAAATCCGCTCTGGCTTATCAAGGCTTGACGCCGTCAGAAAAGTGCTTGACGCCGTCTCTCTTTAGCTTAAACCGTGATGGCCTTGATCACCTTAAAGGGTGACACCGTCAGACATCCCATTATAAAACTCCCTGGCTTATTATGTGTATTTTTCATATCCACCTCTTTTGCCAAGCCATGACGCCGTCTAGAACAATCCCTGACGCCGTCAAAGGTACTTTTCCAGCCGATTTTGAGACTTTGTCGTTTTCTTCACTTTTATGCTCCAAAAACGTCCAAAATGCTTCCTTTTCCAGATTTCTTCTCTAAAGTACCTAAAATGACAAAAGGAACGATTTAGGGCAATATTTGATCAAATAAATACGATTTAGGGCTTAAATGACCCTCTAAAAGCGGTACACTTTTCGCTTCATCAACTATTCACAGCCCTTGGATTTATTAGGTGGCAAGACATTCAAATTTATTTCATCAAATAGGAATAAAACTGACAAAACCGCGTTCCCTTAAGTATCGAATGGAAATTCTTAGATAACCCTTTTAGGTTAAAGATATAAACAAGGACTAGCAGTGAGACGATATTAGTGGATTCAAAGGACATAAGAATAAGATAATATTATATATAGTATTATTTTTAAACTTGAGGCATTTTAAGCATATTAAACTCGAATCGCAAATCAAAACGTTGTACGATTTCCCATTCTCATATTCCCTATCTGAAATAAGCTAGAAATCTAAATCTAACTCTCCCTTCACTTTTCCCAACATATCAACCAACCTAGACTGAATCTCAGGACGAGATTCTCTCAACGGGGGGATATTGTAACCACTGTGAAAATCCCACATTAAAATAAACTATCTTACAGAATACTTATCTTTTTCTACGTGTAATTTTTTTTTATTTGATCATAACTATTATCTCATGTGACGTAGCTCACATCCTCGATAAACGTGCTCGCATGCAACCCTAACCTATTTAATGTGTATTCCTATAAACATTCCCATATGTCAAGTATGAAAACATTAAGATATCTCATTTGCCACTTTACGTTAATTTGTTAACGTACGTATAAACTAAACGTTCCTTATCAAATAAAGTATCTAAAAAACCCTAAACTATTATAACAACAGGTGAAGTAACAAAACCCTGAAAATACTAAAGTACAACCCATTCAACTAAGCTACAAGCATCTAAAGCCCAGAAACCCTAATTCCGTTTTAACTCCCGATAAAACCCTAATTTCATAAAACTATGATTTTATGTACTAAATTCACAAACCCTAATTTATTTATAAGAGATTTGATGCGTGGTTTTACAACCTTACAACAGGTTTTACCTCTCGAGGGATCTCAAGAGGCTTACAACCCCACCAGGCAGTGTACCTGACCGATGTAGTATAGTGTAGTGGTAAGTACGGGGGATTGATCGTTCTCCACAGGGAATAGTGTTCGTTAGGTATGAAAAACTACTCTAATAGGTCTAAAGGTTGAGGAAGATTCTTTTTATGTTTTTATAATTTTATGAAAGCAAGTAAAATCTCGGTTTTGAAGGAGTGGGCGGAATTAGTTGCTAGTCAACTAACCCAAATAACTACAAATGCAAATAAAATAAATAACTGAAAATAAAAAGTTGGTGAGAAACTTATGTGTAGAGAAATGTGTTTACTTAGATTTCCTTACTCCCTAACTATCTTTTACCGGTTGATTAGTGTGTATTAGTCGCGTGGATGACGGGTGTATTCCTTAATACGAATCGTGGGGTGGCGTACGTACTTCCCCAACTCTACAAGCTCCTACTTCACTCCTATGTCGAGCCGGCTAGGAAGCTCCTAACATGGGATCACTAGAATTCGCTTGTGCATTAAATACAACCATAAAAACCTTTAGTACGCATTTGGTTCATGTTTCTTAAGACGTTCAAGCAAGTTACCGAATAGGAAGTTAGCCAGTTTTCTTAAGCCTAACATAGATAAACAATCATCCAATACAACTAATAACACACTAATAACCAATAATCAATAGCTAAGTTTCATTAGATCTAAGCAAACACAAGATAAATCTAGCCTAACATGTTAAACAAAAGACAAGAACAAGATAGAATCAAACAACACATAGACATATTGAATGATTAATTGAAAACTTATCTTTCAATGTAACATGGAAGATCTCAAGGCAAAAAGCCTTGAAAAAGATGCTAAAATCGTCTTAGGGTTTTCTCCCAAAAATTCCACACTAAGCTCTCCCTAATGACAAAAAATTAGAAAACTATATATAGATTTTTACATCTGACGGCGTCACCTTATGGAGTGTGACGCCGTCACCTCGCCGCTTTTAGGGTTCCCGGATGACCTTCTTGACGCCGTCCCTCTTTAGCTCTCCAAAATCCGTTCTGGCTTATCAAGGCTTGACGCCGTCAGCTCTTGAACGTGACGCCGTCCCTCTTTGATTTAAGCCGTGACGCCCTTGATCAGGTTAAAGCGTGACGCCGTCAGAATTTACATGCAATTTTCACTGGCTTATCATGAGTAAATTTCACGTCCACCTTTTCTTGCCAAGCCATGACGCCGTCCAGAGTAAAATCTGACGCCGTCAAGGGTAACTTTTAGCCGATTTTTGAGACTTTGTCGTTTTCTTCACTTTTATGCTCCAAAAACATCCAAAATGCCTCCTTTTCCAGATTTCTCCTCAAAAGTACCTAAAATGACAAAAGGAACGATTTAGGGCAATATTTGATCAAATAAATACGATTTAGGGCTTAAATGACCCCTTAAAAGCGGTACACTTTTCGCTTCATCAAGATTCTCACAAATTATAAATGTACAAGTCTTCCAAGACAATGTATAAGTCTTTTATGCATAAAACTATATATATTAATAAAAATCCTATTAAAAACCCTAAATATATTTATTTTAAAGCACAAATTACAAGTCTTTCATACATAAGCCTTAAAAATAAATATTCCTAAACTCATTAAATATAAGTACAAGCCTTTAAACCTAGTGTACAAGTGCCTAATGCACAGAATTCAAAAATCTCATTTATATACCTAATAACTTAATAAAATCAACATATAATTTATATAACTTAAGAAAACATCTAAAATGCATTTTTCTACATTTCTAAACCAATGGTACGACCCTATTAAGCTTATAGTACAACTCTCTTTAGCATAAACCATATTCCTTTCCTTTTCCTATAAAATTTGACATATATAGTGACCAAACAAACCCTAGATATTTTCCTCTCAACAAATCACAACATCTAAACCTTGAATTAACCTAGTTACTTCACTAGAACCTTGAGTACAATACCTTATAACTTGTGTACCACTCAACAAAGCCATACGATTTCCCATTTCTTTTCTTAGTTCGATCCCTAACAAAATTCTAACCAAATTAGTTACTCAATAAAACCTACACCATAAGCCTCCCCCCCTAAGTCCAAAACCCTCCACTTCATCATGTTTTCCTAAGTTGGTAACTTGTATGGCTTTTAAACAAACCACATCACCCCCCCATTCCATAACTCCACACCACCCCCTCCTCTCCGCAAATTCCTTCCAAGGCCACCTCATCATGTCTCCCTCTTACCCCACAAGAATACCTAAAAACCCTAATTCCTCTTCCTTCTATAAGTAGCAAACCAAATCTTCCTATCTTATTTCCATACAAATTGACCACAACCAAAAACAGCCCCATCTCTTTTCACCACTGATCAACAGCCCTAATATAAGCTAAACGAAGAATTCTAGGAAGGCTTAAAAGGAGTAGAACCCTTGGTGTTCCAAATTCATACCATTTCGCCATATATATAACCATAATCGGATAAAAACTCAAGTAAGTACACTGAGCCTTTGTTCAATACTTTTATATACTTTAAATACCTCTAAAAACAATCCTAAATAACAACTAAAAGAAAGTATGATCAGAGACTAGTTTATCTTTTTTCTTTTCTTTCTTGTTCAACAAACCAAACGCGCCCTATATATGAATTTTTGTAAAAACAAATCAAGAAATGATAAAACATGTTAGAAATAAGTTTAATATACTTAATATCCTCATATCATGCGTTAAAAACTAGTTTATGCACTTAAAAATCGAAAACCCATCATGTTTGTTTCTTTCTGGTTTCTGTCGAGAAGCAGCCCAATCACCCAACTTTGAACCTATTATTCGATCATCAAATAACCTTCATAAAATCTCAAAATTTTCCAAGTTAAAGATCACCTAGCTAACTAATTTTAGGAAAAAGAACGTTGTGAAAAGGTTGAACGGTCACAAAGTTATCGAGTCTCAAAATCTGCCCTATCGCTAGAACTAAACCATTTTATTTTTCCAGTTTCATCAAATTTGTGTCTCACTCGACCAACTTTGGGAAATTGTTTCGATATTCAAACAACCTTCAAAAATTATGAAACTTGGTTGTAATAGAGACCACCCAGCTAGCTTCATGTAGGAAAAAGAATAACGAAAAACCATGCCCTCGCCTCGCTTTTATTGCGTCTCAAATCTGCTCTTTCGGCCACTGAATTAAACGCAACAATTATACTTTATTAGAGTTTATAAACTCGAATCATTAACTAATAATTGATAAAAATGATGTTTATTAACTTATAAAAACATCCCTAAAAGGATAGTGACGAGTCGTGCTTTTATCAAATTTTTAAAACGCGTTTTTATAAAATAAGGACGTCGGGTGTAACGACTTCGGAGTCTCAAGGGTATTTTCTATCAAAACTCTAAATAAATTTATAACTAGGACCTAAGGGGCTGTCGACATGCAGCTCAGGGGTAAAAAGTGTCAATTTCGAAACTATAGGGTAGAAACTGTCATTTGACCAAAGTTGAGGAGCAAAAATTGAAATTTTATAAACTATCAATTTATGAAACTGATTGCGTGTATTTGTAACCTTACAACAGGTTTTACCTCTCGAGGGATCTCAAGAGGCTTACAACCCCACCAGGCAGTGTACCTGACCGATGTAGTATAGTGTAGTGGTAAGTACGGGGGATTGATCGTTCTCCACAGGGAATAGTGTTCGTTAGGTATGAAAGGCTACTCTAATTAGGTCTAAGGGTTGAGGAAGATTCTTTTTTATGTTTTTATAATTTTATGAAAGCAAGTAAAATCTCGGGTTTGAAGGCGTGGGCGGAATTAGTTGCTAGTCAACTAACCCAAATTACTACGAATGCAATAAAATTAAATAACTGAAAATAAAATGTGGTGAGAAACTTATGTGTAGAGAAATGTGTTTACTTAGATTTCCTTACTCCCTAAATATCTTTTACCGGTTAATTAGTGTATATTAGTCGCGTGGATGATGGGTGTATTCCTTAATACCATTCGTGGGGTGGCGTACTTACTTCCCCAACTCTACAAGCTCCTACTTCACTCCTATGTCGAGCCGGCTAGGAAGCTCCTAACATGGGATCACTAGAATTCGCTTGTGCATTAAATACAACCATAAAAACCTTTAGTACGCATTTGGTTCATGTTTCTTAAGACGTTCAAGCAAGTTACCGAATAGGAAGTTAGCCAGTTTTCTTAAGCCTAACATAGATAAACAATCATCCAATACAACTAATAACACACTAACAACCAATAATCAATAGCTAGGTTTCATTAGATCTAAGCAAACACAAGATAAATTTAGCCTAACATGTTAAACAAAGGACAAGAATAAGATAGAATCAAACAACACATAGACATATTGAATGATTAATTGATAACTTATCTTTCAATGAAACATGGAAGATCTCAAGGCAAAAAGCCCTGAAAAAGTAGCTAAAATCGTCTTAGGGTTTTCTCCCAAAGTTCCACACACTAAGCTCTCCTCTAATGACAAAAAATTAGAAAACTATATATAGATTTTTGGATCTGACGGCGTCACCTTATGGAGTGTGACGCCGTCACCTCGCCGCTTTTAGGGTTCCCGGATGACCTTCTTGACGCCGTCCCTCTTTAGCTCTTCAAAAATCCATTCTGGCTTATCAAGACTTGACGCCGTCGAACCATGAACGTGACGCCGTCCCCTTATGATTTAAGCCGTGACGCCCTCGATCAAGTTAAAGCGTGACGCCGTCAGAATTCACATGCTATTTTCACTGGCCCGTCATGAGTAAATTTCACGTCCAACTTTTCTTGCCAAGGCATGACGCCGTCCAGAGTAAAGTCTGACGCCGTCAAGAGCAACTTTTAGCCGATTTTTGAGACTTTGCCGTTTTCTTCACTTTAATGCTCCAAAAACGTCCAAAATGCCTCCTTTTCCAGATTTCTCCTCAAAAGTACCTAAAATGACAAAAGGAACGATTTAGGGTAATATTTGATCAAATAAATACGATTTAAGGCTTAAATGACCCCTTAAAAGCGGTACACTTTTCGCTTCATCAAATACCCTTACACTTGAGATTTGCTTGTCCTCAAGCAAATGCGCTTTTATTCTAATTAAAATACAAGTTAAGGGTCATTTAATGCTAACATAAAAGTAATTACAACAAATAATCGTTCCACTTCAATCATAATAAGCACGGAGATTACATACTAGCACCTCACAAGTAGTGTTTAGATACTCACATCTCTCAAGTGTCATCAAAATAAATCTCATAAATGAAAACGGATAATATCTCTCACTACCTGTCATAGCAAATAGATTACCATAGGCTTGGGAAAGGATTGAAAACCTCCTCCACTAGGCGTAAGCACCAAAGATAAACTATCAAAGAGGGCTTTTAAATGGGTTATAACGTTAGGTGTAGGGAAAAGGAAAACACGGTTTTGTTGGATAAAGGATATTTTACTGGTGGCGAGTTAAAAATCTTGATCAATTACATGTACTATACAATGTTGCTAAGCCAAGACTAGACTCGATCTTAAGCTAGAAACGAAATAACAAAATAACAAAAATATAAAACAAACATAAAATGAAACGGGATGGTAGTCCGTATGTTTTTTCTATTTTTCATTTTCTCATTTTTTTTGTGTTTTTCTTGATTTTTTTTTTTTTTTATTTTTTATTTTTTTTTTTTTTTTTTGCATACACTTTTACCCTACCATCCAAAATAATACATCATAGGGGCGTTGCACCCCCCTTACACTTGAACTTTTACATAACTTTACAAATACTGATCTAATGACTCGAATTAAGATAATTGAAAAACTTGGAGTACTTTTAAAACATTTAGCACATATGGGGGTAATAAATGATGTTCTTCCCCATTACTCCATTACACTAGTACTTTACCCATGAGTCCCAATCGTCCCAAAACAATATGTACAAGGATATGACTCGACTTAGCAACCATGTAATCAACTAGATAATTAACTTGGGTTTAAACAAATGTTGTAACAATAATGCACTAAAGATGAGTGCATACAAGGTAGGCTAAGGCGATTTGGGTGTACATTTTAGTGGGGTGTAAACAAATTCTTCCTTTAAGTAAAATGCTTAAAGGTCGAAACGAAAAGATAGGCTCTGAGGGGTGTACTAGGGGTATCGTGTACAAAAAATGAGTACAACGCAAAGGGTGTGGGAGAATTACTTGACCAATGTAGCCAAAGTAATTATAACAAAAACACAGGTGTAAAACAATGGGTTAATCCTAATGCCTCTTATCATGTAGTAAATCTAACTACACGAATGTAGTCTCACTTGTGGCCTTGGAATGGTCCTAACGCAAGTTCTAGAATCTAAGTGCTACCGGTACACACATCATAGCATAAATGCTTTTCCTACCAATTCTAGGGGCAAACCTCACATATTTGGGGTGGAAAATTTTTTAGTGGTACGGTTTTTGTGCTAGTCATATAACTCCTATCCGTGAGACGCTCATTAAGATCAAAGTTTCACTCCTATATGTTGTAAAAAATTTTAAATTTGGCACTAAAATTGCCTTAATAAGTATTTCTCTCAGTTTTATTACACATCTATTATTAAACAAACAAAAATCAAGCGCAATGGTATTTTCTAAAATCGAACTTTTACCCTCCCCTTACACTTAAGATGAACATTGTCCCCAATGTTCAAATAACAAGATGTAAAAGCATAAAGTAAAAGAATGAAATCAAATACTCCCCTGATTCGTTCGGTGGATAATGAAATTACACGGTTAAATCTTCCTCCAAAGAGAATGTTGAAGCTCCATGACTAATGCATCGCCATAAGCTTGATTCCATAAACATCTCCTTGTCCAAAATAACCTGTTAAACCTGAGAAAACAAACACGAAAACCTGCATAACATCGGCGGGAAAAATCTATATATAAGGATATAATGCTTGTGGACTGATAATTTTGCAGATTCCTGGAGATTATAAGTTGGAGATTTAATAAAAACTTTTTATGAAAACAAAACTTTCAAAAATTTCTGGAAATTAAATCTGACGCCGTCAGGTTATAACCCCTGACGCCGTCAGAAATGACCTGACAAAAATTTTCATTTTAAGTTTCCCGAAAATTTCTGGAAAAACCTTTACCTTACTTCCTGGAAATCCTGCAAAACATCATTATGACTCGATACAAGCATTTGACTCAAACAAATACTAATATGTATGCTAATTTATTATTATTACGATTCATGTTCATTTGTGTTCTAATAAACCGATTTAGACTTCCCTTACACTTAACTTTTGCAAAATACCTTTATATGTAGTTAAGACGAAGTTAAAAACAACATAAAGCATTTTCACAATTTACTTTTGAACATGAATCAATAGTAATAAAAATTAAACACACATACGGAAACAAATAAAATCAAACAAACAAATAAATAAACACACAAAGCAAATGAAACAAATAAAGCTTGGGTTGCCTCCCAAGAAGCGCTTTTCTTTATTAACGAGTCTTGTAGCTAGACTCAAAGTCACGTACATTACGTGACTCCATCATCGGTCACGGTTCCTAGGCCATTCTCCTTCCCGGTTTTATATTCCGGTCCTAATTTCAAACAATCCTTGTAGAAACCGAATATCCTTTCCATAACATAGTCTACTCCTTTACTTCTATCCTCATCATTCCTATAGTAGACCGCTTGCTTGAGCTCCTTCTCAACATTTGACAAGTGTTGGAATTGTTCTATCTTATATGGCATTTGGTAGCTTACTTCATCGGTCTCATCCTTAAATCTAACTATCCCTAAGGAAGGTTCATAAGTCATTCTAGAGACCTCAACAAATGGTTTTCCAAAAACCACTTGAGTTAAGGATGCATCGACTATTGGGCGGATATCTTCTACAATTATAAAGTCGGTGACATAGGTGAAGTTTCCTACATAAACCGGTAATCCCTTAACTCTTCCCGTGAAGTTACTCATCCAACCCTTGTCAGGGAACATCCTATACCCAAGTTGATTCTTCATTATCAAGTTGTAGTGGGCTCTAGTCATGATGTTTATGGGTGATCTAAGGTCGATGTAAGCTTTCCACACATGTAGATGTCCGATGTTGCATGGTATGTTGAGATTAGAAGGGTCGCCTATTTCTATGATTGGTCTACCTAGGAAGTATGGTGTCTTGGGGTCATCGAATAAGTTTGTATGATATGCGCGCTCTTCCTTAGTGGGTAGCCTATTGAAGTAGTCCTCATCATCATCTACTTCTTCAATCTCACTTGTCCTAACTTCCTTATCAACCTCGACTTTCTTATCCTCATCCTTAGGTTCACTATTATCCTCATTCCTATCAATTGGTTTAATAGTGACAATGTTGACAAAGTGGACGTGTTTGGATGAAGAGGGGTCTTTTACTTGGGGTCCGCTATTTGTGTTCCTAGCGTCCTTATGTGGAGGTGATAGCACTTGGTTATTGAGGGCTTTCAACAAGTTGTCAATTTTGTTGGTCATCTCTGTTTGTTGTTGATTGAATTCGGTCTCGAATCTAGCTATCCGAGCTTCTTGAGATGCCATAAATTGGGAAATCAATCCTTCAAAGTTATTGGTACTACCATTGCCGGAAGGATTGTTGTTGAAAGTACGGTTCGAGTTGGAACCGCTTGATTGGAAACGATTAGGTGGGTTGGAAGAATTGGTTTGTTGTGCGTTTTGGTTTTGTTTCCACCTAAGATTCGGGTGATTTTTCCATGAGGGGTTGTATGTATCACCGTAATGGTTTGGCTCGGGTTTGAAAGTGTACCACTTGTCTCCCGCTCCGTCGGTACGCGAGGATGCGTAGTCCACAAAAGCTTGTTCGGGGAGTTCCATGCAATCACGAGTGTCGTGGGGACCACTACATAATTCACATGAAGAAGTGATTTTGTTCACTTGGCTTGAAGGTTTAGGAGCCTCGTAGGATTTCATGAGAAACTTGACTTGGTCTTCAAGTTCTATGATCCTACGGTCGGAAGTGCTTGAATTGTTCGAGGGCAAAGATATTGCCTTGACCGTTTTATTCAAATCACGGGGATCACTCCAACTTTCGTTGTCATAAAGAGCAAGATCCTCTAGGAGAGCCCATGATTGTTCCGCACTTAGATCACGTAGCTTGCCACCGGCCGATTGGTCAATGGTTTGCCTCGTGGAGAGATTGATATGGTCATAGAAGATTTGGACTTGGAGCCAAAGTTCTATGCCATGGTGAGGGACTTTTTGAAGTAAGTCCTTGAATCGAGTCCATACCTCGTAGAGAGTTTCGCCTTGACGTTGTTGGAACATCAAGATATCATTCCTTAGCTTGGTAGTTCTTCCCGGTGGGAAAAACTGAGCAAGGAAACGAGTGGTGAGATCATCCCAAGAGGTGATGGATCCTGCGGGTTGACGTTCTAGCCACTGACTAGCTTGGTCCCGCAAAGAGAATTGGAAGAGACGCAATCGGGTCGTCTCTCGAGTGGCAACATCAAGGTCTATAGAATCAACGATTTTAAGAAAGTCCTTGAGATGTTGATTAGGATCTTCAGAACGAAGTCCATGGAATGCGCATCCGCTTTGCACCAACCGGATGGTGTCGGATCGCAAGGGTGTGATATTGGCTCCTTGAGTGAGCTCAATGGTGTTTCGATAGCCATGGTGGCTAGGACGGGAATACTCTCCTAAAGTACGGGCTCTAGGAGGTGGTGGTGGTTGTTGTGGTGGTGGGTTGTGGGGGTTAAGGATATTACCATCTTCCATGATGTCGGATGGTATGGTTACGAACAAAGACACGAAGAAAATAGATAGACTAAAGAAAACCTAGAAAAATAAAATAAAAATCTCACTAGAAAGGAATCTAGTGAGTAGACCTAATAGAAATAAAAATTCAACCTAAACAATAACTATTCCCCGGCAGCGGCGCCAAAAACTTGATTGCGTGGTTTTGTAACCTTACAACAGGTTTTACCTCTCGAGGGATCTCAAGAGGCTTACAACCCCACCAGGCAGTGTACCTGACCGATGTAGTATAGTGTAGTGGTAAGTACGGGGGATTTATCGTTCTCCACAGGGAATAGTGTTCGTTAGGTATGAAAGGCTACTCTAATTAGGTCTAAGGGTTGAGGAAGATTCTTTTTTATGTTTTTATAATTTTATGAAAGCAAGTAAAATCTCGGGTTTGAAGGCGTGGGCGGAATTAGTTGCTAGTCAACTAACCCAAATTACTACGAATGCAATAAAATTAAATAACTGAAAATAAAATGTGGTGAGAAACTTATGTGTAGAGAAATGTGTTTACTTAGATTTCCTTACTCCCTAACTATCTTTTACCGGTTAATTAGTGTGTATTAGTCGCGTGGATGACGGGTGTATTCATTAATACCATTCGTGGGGTGGCGTACTTACTTCCCCAACTCTACAAGCTCCTACTTCACTCCTATGTCGAGCCGGCTAGGAAGCTCCTAACATGGGATCACTAGAATTCGCTTGTGCATTAAATACAACCATAAAAACCTTTAGTACGCATTTGGTTCATGTTTCTTAAGACGTTCAAGCAAGTTACCGAATAGGAAGTTAGCCAGTTTTCTTAAGCCTAACATAGATAAACAATCATCCAATACAACTAATAACACACTAACAACCAATAATCAATAGCTAGGTTTCATTAGATCTAAGCAAACACAAGATAAATTTAGCCTAACATGTTAAACAAAAGACAAGAATAAGATAGAATCAAACAACACATAGACATATTGAATGATTAATTGATAACTTATCTTTCAATGAAACATGGAAGATCTCAAGGCAAAAAGCCCTGAAAAAGTAGCTAAAATCGTCTTAGGGTTTTCTCCCAAAGTTCCACACACTAAGCTCTCCTCTAATGACAAAAAATTAGAAAACTATATATAGATTTTTGAATCTGACGGCGTCACCTTATGGAGTGTGACGCCGTCACCTCGCCGCTTTTAGGGTTCCCGGATGACCTTCTTGACGCCGTCCCTCTTTAGCTCTTCAAAAATCCATTCTGGCTTATCAAGACTTGACGCCGTCGAACCATGAACGTGACGCCGTCCCCTTATGATTTAAGCCGTGACGCCCTCGATCAAGTTAAAGCGTGACGCCGTCAGAATTCACATGCTATTTTCACTGGCCCGTCATGAGTAAATTTCACGTCCAACTTTTCTTGCCAAGGCATGACGCCGTCCAGAGTAAAGTCTGACGCCGTCAAGAGCAACTTTTAGCCGATTTTTGAGACTTTGCCGTTTTCTTCACTTTAATGCTCCAAAAACGTCCAAAATGCCTCCTTTTCCAGATTTCTCCTCAAAAGTACCTAAAATGACAAAAGGAACGATTTAGGGTAATATTTGATCAAATAAATACGATTTAAGGCTTAAATGACCCTTAAAAGCGGTACACTTTTCGCTTCATCAGAAACTATAGGGGTAAAAGCGTAACATTTTATAATCTTTATTATTTTTAATAATATATATATAATCCGATTCGATTTATAATAGAAATTAATAAACGTAATACGTTTATTTCGATAACAAACGAACGAGAGATATATTTAACGAACAGATGAACGAACGAAAACATAAAAATGAAGAAATAAGATAAAATCTTATCCAACTTTTGAAGAGACTTCATGTTGTCTCAATATAACATTTAATCAACTACCAAAAACGTTACGAAACGAACATTAAACTTATATATATTCGAATACGATTACTGAAACTTGACATAACGAACCATGTTGCGTGCCGAAGACGTTTATCAACTCTGTTTAACTTTGTTTTCTATCCAGACTATCAAGGTGAGTTCGTAGTCCCACTTTTTATTATGTTTTCCAAACTTGTGGGGAGATACATGCTACTAAACCGAACACAAGTATTTTCTTGATTGTTATTACACTAAGTTAACATTTGCCTATCTGTATTTATATTTATTTTAAAAGTCCCTCGTATCATGCACCATTATTCACCTGCTGGGTGAGCGCGAATATAGTGAATAGATCTATTGGCCTGACAACCCATTTGTACTAGTCGGATGAATATCTTTGTGGTAGCCGGTTAGATAAATGCATTATATTTGAAATCTATGAGGAGTCTTTGGCAAGCTCTCACTTGGGGGCAAACCACTATCATTTTTATTATTTTAATGAGACTGAAAACTGTCAACGCATTGCGTGTCATGAGGTTTAGTGCAATATACCGAACTGTGATATAACTGATTTCTTCTTATTTAGCTTGTGTTCAACTGATTATAACTTTAAACGCTATGGATTCACTCAACCTTTGTGTTGACTTTTTAGCATGTCTATCTCAGGTAATTAAAAGACTGAACTTGGCATGGAGTGGCGGTGGACTTTCTTCTTATTAAGGAGTGTCCATTTTGTTATCATTCAAAACGAATAATGTAACTTTTATAACGTATTTCCAAACTTCCCGCTGGGACCTCTATATGTAAACTCTGATTTAAATAATGAATGATAACAATTTTATTTAAAACGTCTCTTTTTGAGTCGTTTTCTATTCTCATGACTGTGAACCTTGAAGTAGCACCCCAAACTTATATTCCGCTGCGTATATCGAATACGGGGTTGTTACAAATATTATATAAAGACATGTAATACTACTCTCTTTTTGCTGGTTAATTTCACTAATACAAGGAACCTTTTGTTATTTATGTGTGTGATATAATCCCACCATTCTCTTCATCTCTTTCTCTCATCTTTATTACTCTTATACTTGTGTTATACAATTATGGTGACCTAACACAGATGAAACAGAACAAGAGCAAGTTTATGAGCAAGAAGAGCATGAGTCAGAGCAAGCTGAAGTTGATGATGATGTAGTAAAAATGCAGGTACTTACAGAACTGGCAAAGGTCAATGAAGATGAAGTCATGGATGTTGTTCCTCTGAAGATCAAACTTCCCATAATTGCTTTTACTTCAGGAATACATGGTAAGACAGCATATTGGGATATTAAAAGAGTTAGTGGAAACTCTGTGAGATTTATTAGTTTTCTACAGATGGTACATCATTTTGATAGAGAGGATATGGAAACTCTATGGAAGCTGTATAAAGATAAATTTCGTACTAGCAGGCCAGAACAAATATATGATAGAGTCATATGGAGATATTTGAAGGTGATGTTTGAACCACATCATGAAGATGAAGTATGGAGAAGACTAAAACATAACACAGTTTTGTCTTGGAAGCTTTATCAGTCTTGTGGAGTTCATGTTTTGGATGTACATGGTCTATCAATTTACATGCTGCTAGAGAAGTATTGTCCTCTACAATATCAGAAGGTCATTGTTCATCAAATGCTACATAGAAATAGAAGACTCCAACTTCAGTATCCTTATGATGAAACAGCATATCAACTACTCAAAAAGATGGAAACAATTCTCGCACCCAAGGATAAGAAACATAATTAAATGTTTGGAAGCATCCTCCTAGTGTTTGTTCAAGCTATGATTGAAACTTGATGAGTTTAGGATAAAATATCAAGTTTAGGGGAGGATTGTTGGGTTTTAGAGATACTGCTGCTCATATAATTACAACTGCTCAGGTATTACAAGAAAATAGATACAAGTCATTACTGCTGCTAGTTATGAATATTACTAATGCTAGTGTATTTTACTACTGCTAGTGATGCTGAAGATGTTCAAGAAAATACACTAATTAGTTACTGCTGCTAGACTAAAGGTTACAACTGCTAGTTCAGAATTACAACTGCTGCAAGAATACAACAGCTAGAGTTAGAATACAAGTGCTAAAGTATTTAGTTTATGCTGTTAATGAGATAAACTTGTATAGTCGGTTAGATAAATATAGAAAAGATTCTTTAAAGATTTATCTGGTATAACAAGTTATTGTAAGCCAACTAGGACTCCTTAGTCTATAAAAGGAGGTCATAGGGCATAGAGATAGATACATCTTAATACGTTTTTGATATAACTTCAAAGTTGTAAACCCTAAACTTTTGAGTATTCATATTATATCAATAATATTGAAGTATTTAGTTTGATATACTTGCGTTCTTGTTTACTGTTTTATACAATACAAAGTTCTTCTTAAGATCAAATACAAGATTACGCATTGTGTTTGATAAACTTCAATACAGTTTCTATACTTAGTTGTTTTAGATTTATCTAAGATAACTAAACTTTACAAGCTAAGGAATTCAATCAAGTTCATTGCTGGGATCAACAATTGGTGATGTGCAGTCTGGTGTAAAGACAAGGAGAATGACAAAGGCTACAAATGAACAAGGTTTTATTAGTGTTGTTTATGAAGGGAAAACTCATGAAGATCTTCATACTTGTCTATTTGCTGGTTTTCTATCACAAGTTGAACCCAAGAATGCACTTAAAGCATTACAGGATCCAAGCTGGGTGGAGGCTATGCAAGAAGAGCTTCTACAGTTTCAGCTACAAAAGGTTTAGATACTAGTGGATTTGCCTAAGGGTAAGAAGGCTATTGGTACAAAATGGGAGTTTAGGAACAAGAAAGATGAGATAGGCATAGTAATTTGGAACAAAGCAAGGCTGGTTTCATATGGTTATACTCAAGAAGAAGGCATAGACTATGATGAAGTTTTTGCACCTGTAGCAAGAATTGAGGCAATAAGGCTGTTCTTAGCTTATGCTTCCTTTATAGGATTTATGGTGTATCAGATGGATGTGAAGAGTGATTTCCTTTATGGTACGATTGAAGAAGAGGTATATGTAACTTAAGCTCCAGGGTTTGAAGATCCTGACTATCCAGAAAAAGTCTACAAAGTGGTGAAGTACTTTATGGTTTGCATCAAGCCTTAAGAGCCTGGTATGAAACCTTGGCCAAGTATTTATTAGAAAATGGGTTTCATATAGGAAAGATAGATCAGACCTTGTTTATCAAGAAGCAAAAAGGGGATATTTTGGTTGTCTAGGTCTATGTTGATGACATTATCTTTGGCACTACAAAGAAGGAGTTGTGTACTTAGTTTAAAAAACTGATGCATGACAAGTTTCAGATGAGTTCTATGGGAGAACTCACTTTCTTCTTAGGGTTGCAAGTGAAGCAGAAAGACGATGGGATATTTATCATTCAGGATAAATATGTAGCTGACATTTTGAGAAAGTTTAATTTCACAGATGTCAGGACAGTTAGCACCCCAATGGATCCAGACAAGCCTTTTCTCAAAGACTCATATGGTGATGATGTTGATGTTCATCTCTACAGGTCAATGATTGGATCATTGATGTATCTTACATCATCTAGACCAGACATTATGTTTCTAGTATGTGCATGTGCCAGATTCCAAGGCACACCTAAGGTTTCACACTTACATGCTGTGAAAAGGATTTTTAGGTATCTTCAAGGCCAACCTAAATTAGGCCTTTGGTATCCTAGAGAGTCTTCCTTTGACTTGGTGGCATATTCTGATAGTGACTATGCTGGAGCAAGTTTGGATAGGAAGTCTACAACAGGAGGTTTTCTGTTCCTAGGGTGCAGATTGATATCATGCAGTGTAAGAAGCAAACTGTGGTTGCCAACTCCACAACTAAAGCTGAATATGTGGCTGCTGCTAGTTGTTGTGGATAAGTACTCTGGATTCAGAATCAAATGCTGGATTATGGGTATACTTTTATGCACACCATGATTTATATTGACAATAAAGGTACTATATGTATTATTAAGAATCATGTTTTACACTGTAAAACAAAACACATAGAGATTAGACATCATTTTACAAGAGGCTGCAATGATAAAAAGTTAATTCAAGTTGTGAAAATACACACAGATAACAATTTTGCAGATTTACTTACCAAAGCTCTTGATGTTGGAAAGTTTCAGTACTTGGTTGCAAGTATTGGAATGCTAAATCCTTAAATTTTTAATCTCTTTGTGTCTTTGTAATGTTTTGTAAAGGATTAGTACTGTTAGATGTGTCAATTTGTACTGCTAAGTATAACTAGTACTGTTAGTTATACTTAATACTTTTATGTTAATACTGTTAGTCATAATTAATATTGTTATGAAGAAAATGCTTTGGAATGTGTTTTCTTGGTTTTAGACTAACACTTGCAGGATAAGCAAAGCAATATGGTTAGAATTAGTGTTGTGTGAGTTTCATGATGAAAAGCAAAAGTGGTGGATTGTTTGATGCAAGGTTGTTGCTTAATGATGGAGAAACTGATTTATGATAGAGAGGATTTAGGGATCACTTGACAAGGGTTAATGCCTGAGGTGGGAAGTCCTTTAAAAATCTTTTTCTTGAAATCAACCTATGTCTACCAGTGAGCCTAATGAAGCATCTAGAAATAGGCTATACTGAACATGAATTGATGGCTTTTAGTTAGTCAGATAGTAACTGATATAACTCACTCTTTACCATTCTATCATTAGTATAGCGTGTTAGTCTACGGACATCTGGTTTAGAGAACAGTGAGCAAACGTGAATCTAATACAATTGTGTTAGAGGTAACACCTGCCACGAGCTGTAAACCCTGTTAAGAAGGCTCTTTTAATGAGTCTATCTGATCACAGGCAGTATTTATACTAAAATCATTGGTTCTCACACAACCAGAGGTTAAATGCAACTGAATTGATTATGTGTCTTCCATTACACTTTATCCCTTCAAAATGTATGAGTGCAATATTGTTTTTAAAAGAAAATTTGGGTTAATACTGCTGTGAAACAGTTTGTACTGTTGGGTGAAGTTAGTACTGCTAGGCTAAAATTAGTACTGCTGGGTTACCGTTAGTGCTATTTGGGGAATAACCGTTTTTCTTTAATTAATTATAGTTGTTGGGATATTTTTTTCAATTACTTCGCTTATAGGTTTCTTAAATTGGATAATTCATAATCTTTCTTTAATTTATAAGATTTCTTCAAGATAAAGAAACGATTTATTCTGTCGGTCCAATCAAATCCCTAAGTGATATCTATATAATCTCAATTGGCTTTACCAAACACAAACACTCTCATAAACGAATATAACCCAAAACCCTAATCACACTTTTCTCTTTCAATTGCTCTCAGTGGCGAGTTTGGAATTTTGTGACAAACACAACATGGTCGCCTACTTATAGAAACCTGAGGGAAGTAAAGTATTTCAAAAAATAGTTGATTTTCTCAATGCCAGTCACATAAGGCATATTGTTACTGTCAGAATACTTGATAATGGAGAACAAGAGTTAACTGCTACAGTAGATGGTAAAGTCTTGACTATTACTGAGTCATCTGTTAGGAGGCACCTCAAATTAGTAGATGATGATAGTATTATTTCTTTTCCAAATACTAAAATTTTTGAAAACCTTTCCTTGATGGGGTATGTGTCAACTTCTGACAAATTGACTTTTCAAAAAGGACACTTTTCCCCTCAATGGAGATTTCTCATTCATACCATCCTACATTGTTTAAGTCCAAAGAAAACTTCTTGGGAACAATTTCGAAGCAATATAGCAACTACTATTATTTGCTTGGCTACAAAAAGGAAGTCTAACTTTTCCAAATTGATTTTTGATGGTATGGTGAAAAACTTGGATTGTAAATTCAAGTTTTTAATATATCCAAGATTTATTTAGCTATTTTTGAACAAGCATAAAAGACTGCTTCTACCTTACACAAGATTTTATAAAGCTCCTACCCTTACTCAAAAACTTTTTAGTAATATGAAAATGATTTGTAAGAGTTATTCTGGGGTAGAGGTACCATTGTTTTCCTCAATGATTGTTCAAGATCAACCAGTTCTGGGTGAAGGATTAACACACCCAGTTGAGTCCCATCACACAACCACCAGTGCTCCATCAACCTCACAACCACAAATTTCACACACCTATAGGAGAAAAACCAGACAGGAATCTGTGGTTCCTCAGCCCAGATCTCCTACTCACTCTCCTATAGCAGATGAGGCTGTCTCCTTTGATGAGGGTGACATAATGGTTAGTGCTGCCACTATTGTCTTTGGCTTAGAAGCTAGACAGGACAGTGGTAACATACATAAGACCCAATCCATGGAAACACCAGGGCCCAGTGATTCACCTCTCCCAGGAGTTAACACACTTGGAAGTGATGAGGGCAGTATGCAACTCAATGAATTGATAGCATTATGTACGAAACAATCTCAAAGGGTTACAAGCTTGGAGGTTGAATTGAAGCAGACCAAGCAAATATATGGTGCCGCTTATACAAAGCTTATCAAGAATGTGAAAAAGTTAGAGCAAAAAGTTAAGTCCAACCAAGCTAAAAGAAGGGTAAGCATTGTGGAATCTAATGATGAAGATGAATCTGCTGATGATGATGATTTGGAGGATCCTTCCAAACAGGGGAGGAGAATAGATGAAATTGATCAAGATCCATAGATTTCATTGGTACAAGATGATGCAGAGATTCACGGGAGGTATGATGCTGATATGTGTTTTGAAACAGATGTTGATACTGCTAAGGAAGTTTCTACTACTGAACCAGTTAGTACTGCTAGTGCATCAGTTAGTACTTCCAGTCCTACAAGTACTGCTAATATTAGTGTTGCTGAAACAATGGTGTACATCAGAAGAACTGCAGACAAGGATAAGGGAAAGGGCATTATGCAAGAATCTGAGCAACCAAGAAATATCAAGAAGAGAGTTCAAGTACAGATGAGTCTTGATGAGGAAATAGCTCAGAGGGTACATGAAGAAGAACAAGCAAAATTTCTTGAAGAACAAAAGATTATAAGAGAAATAGCTGAAGATGAAGAAGCACAGATTAAAGCTGGTGAACTTTTAGCTCAGAGGATGTATGAACAAGAAAGGACAAGTCTCAATGAAAAAGAAAAAGAGAACTCACTTCAAGAGCTACTGGATGTGATTAGAAAGAATCAGAATACAAAAAGAGCTGAAGCAAGAAAGAATAAACCACCAACTAGAGCAGAAAAGTTGAAGCATATGACTGCTTATTTGAAAAATCAAAACAACTGGACTGCTAGTCAGCTTACATGTAGATCATATGAAGAGATTGAAGAATTGTTCAATAAGGCTTACAAGAAAGTTCAAGACTTTATTCCTATGGAAACAGAAGAAGAGAACAGAAGAATTAAGAGATCTGGAATGTCTTTGGAATTAGACTCTTCAAAGAAACAAAAAGTTAGTAAAGACTTACGCACAGTAGAAAAGTATGAAAAAGAATTTACTAAAGAAAGGCTACAACAGATGATGGTTATTGTTCCAGAACAAGGAATGAATGTTGAAGCTTTACAAACTAAGTATCCTATTATAGATTGGGAGATTCAAGATGATGAACTGATAAAGTGTTGGAAGATCATCAGGGTTGGTAATCACATTGAAGTACATCAACATTTTGATGATATGCTAAAAGCACTTGACAAAGAAGATCTGGTAAAGTTATGAGATTTGGTCAAAGAAAGATTCTACTCAACAGAACCTACGGATGACAAAGACAGAATGTTATGGATAGAGTTGAAAAGAATTTTTGAGCTAGATGAAGATGATGAGAAGTGGTTGTTTCAGGCTCGTAATCAAAATTTCACATGGACTTTGTACAACTCATGTGCAGTTCACCATGTGTCTACAAAAGCTGGAACATATATCTACATGCTGGTGGAGAAAGACTATCCACTGCCAATAGGAACACTCACTTTGATGTTAAGTAACAAACTCTTTGGTGGATGAGCATAATGAGATGGCAAAAGAACTTCTGAGGAAGATATTTATGCAGGCTGAAAGATCAAGAAAATGAAGTGTTTGGAAGAATCCTTTCAAAGTAAAAGATTTAATTCAAGAAACTTGATAATTTGGAGGTAAATCACAAGTTTATGGGACGATTGTTAGGAATTAAATGTCATCATACTTAGTACTGTCAAGACAAATGTTAGTACTGCTCAAGTTACAACTGCCAGTACTAATCAGTTAGTACTGCCAGAGTATGAACTTAAGACTTCTGAAGGACTTAAGACTGCTGATGAAGATTAAGACTGCTAAAGTGATAAAGACGTGTCAGTGTATATTCTATATAGTTAGAAAGATACGTATATTCTATATTGTTAGGAAGATACATATAAGATTAATATTATAGAAGATTTGTAGTTATCTTGTAAAGGACTCCTTAGTGTATAAAAAGAGATCCTAGGTTATGATGTTTCATACGTACTTTTGATACGTAGCTTCAAGGTTGTAAACCCTAGTACTATACAGAGTACTCGTATTATTGATAATAATAATATTGGAGCTTTTTAATGATCTCATTGTTCATACATAATTTATACAGTTTACTGTTACATTCATATTGTTCTAAGTATTAAAGAGTAGATTCCGCATACTCTTTAGTATTCACAAAGTTTCTAACATAGTTGGTTTGGATTTATCCAAAGTAACTCAACCTTTGTTCTAAGGAATAGATGTGTGTTTGGGATCAACACTTGTCCACCGCAACTTGAAGTAGCCACATATTCAGCTTCTGTTGCAGAATTTTCAACCACAGTCTGTTTCTTGCACTTCCATGAGATCAATCTACACCCAAGGAATTGACAACCTCCTATTGTAGATTTCCTATCCAAGCTTGCTCCAGCATAATCACTATCAGTGTATGCTACCAAATCAAAAGGAGAATCTTTTGGATACCAAAGGCCCAATTTTGCTTGACCTTTTAAGTACCTAAAAATCCTTTTCACAGCATGAAGATGTGAAACTTTTGGATTGACTTGGTATATATCACATGCACACACTGCAAACATAATATCTGGTTTTGAAGATATAAGATACATCAATGAACCAATCATTAACCTATACAAATGAACATCAACTTCTTCACCATCTTCATCGTTAAGCAGAGGCTTTCCAGTTTCCATTGGTGTGCTTGCAGTCTTTACATTTGTAAACCCAAACTTCTTCAAAATTTCAGCAACATATTTATCTTGAATGATAAATATACCATCCTTCTTTTGCTTCACATGTAATCCCAAGAAGAATGTAAGTTCTCCCATAGAACTCATCTGAAATTTCTCATGCATCAACTTCTCAAACTCAATGCATAGCTCCTTCTTTGTTTAACCAAAGATGATATCATCCACATACACCTAGACCAGCAAAATATCACCTTTGTGCCTTTGGATGAATAAGGTCTTGTCAATCTTTCCTCTGTGAAACACATTGTCTAACATATATGTATTTAAGGTTTCATACCATGCTCTAGGAGCTTGATGTAGTCCATATAATGCTTTTTCAACCTTGTATACTCTATCAGGAAAATCTGGATCTTCAAACCCTGGTGGTTGACATACATACACCTCTTCTTCAATCTTTCCTTAGAGAAAAGCACTCTTAACATCCATTTTATACACCACAAAATCTTTAAAGGAGGCATAAGCTAGAAATAGCCTAATTGCCCCAATTCTTGCAACAGGGGCAAAGACTTTATCAAAGTCAATCCCTTCTTCTTGTGTGTACCCTTGAGCTACCAATCTTTCTTTATTTCTTATCACAATTCCTCTTTCATCATTCTTGTTTCTAAAAACCCATTTAGTGCCTATAGCCCTTTTTCCATTAGGTAACTCCACCAAAGTCCAAACTTCTTGCAACTTAAACTGTAAAAGCTCTTCCTGCATAGCCTCTATCCAGCTTGGATCATTCAATGCTTGAATTACCTTTTTGGGTTATACTTGTGATAAAAAGTAAGCAAACAAACAATTTTGAAGGTCTTGATGACTATTTCTTTGTTTAAGAGTTCTAACAAACAGCCCATGTTCTTTCAAATTCTTTGACATCTTACTTGTTTGTGTAGCTGAATGCACATCTCCAATCACTTGTTCAAGAGGATGATACTTATGAATTCTTGTGGTTGGTACTGGACTGACTTGGATTGTAGTTTCCAAATTGTTCATATCAGCCACTTCCACATCATCTTCAACATCACTGTCAACCCATATTTCTTCCAAAGCAGGCATTTCTGGATCAAATGGAAATTCATTACTTATGGTTGGATCAACAACGTTAACTTCAATAGCATTAACAGTTAAACTACCAATATTAACATTGTTAGTGTTGTTTCCATCACTAGCAGTATTAACATCATAAGTGCTGTTAACTTTATCATCCTTCTCTTGATCATCACATTCAGTCTCTTTTCTTGGTTCTTCATTAACCTTCTTTTCATCATCACTTGAATCGTCATTATGACTTGAAGGTTTGACTTCATCTTCTTGAGAACTCTTTGGATCTTAGGAGAATGGTGGATCAGCAGCCCATAATGGTAGCAAGATGTAATCTTTTGCAGGTTTTGTCTCCTTTCTAGCTTGACCTACATCAATATTATCTTTTGAACCTGTAAAACCATTAGGCTGTGTACCTACAACAACTGGCTCATAATTCATTGTTCTTGTTAGTGCATCAATATCAAATAGCCAATCTGGTCCACTACCTACAACAATAGGTGCACTCTCACTGAACCTAATATGCAGGTTCTCTTCCACTATCCTTGTTCTACTATTGAATACTTTAAATGCTTTACTATTCAAAGAGTATCCAACAAAGAAACCTTCATCAGCCTTACCATCAAATTTTCCTAAGTGATCTATGGTATTGAGAATAGTAACAGGATACCCAAATGGTCTCATAAAACTTAAAGTTGTTGTTCTACCATGAAAAAGATCATATAGGGTCTTGTTATGAGGCTTAACAACTAACACTCTATTTCGCACATAGCAGGCAGTACTAACTGCTTCAGCCCAAAAAGTAGTTGGCAACATAGAATCAACTAGCATAGTCCTAGTAGCCTCAATTAGTGTCTTATTTCTCCTCTCATCTACTCCATTTTGTTTAGGAGTTCTAGCTACACTATATTGTCTCAAAATACCTTTCATCTCACAAAACTGATTCATCTCTCTATTCTTGAACTCAGTCCCATTGTCACATCTTATTACATTAACCTTGTGATCTACTAGATTTTCTATTCTAGTTATAAAGGACTTAAGAATGCCACTAGTCTCATCCTTAGTAGCTAGAAAGAAAACCCATGTAAACCTACTGAAATCATCTGTGACAACTAGGAAATAAATTTTCTTCATTAAACTTTTTACAAACGTTGGACCAAACAAATCCACATGCAACATATGTAAAGGTTGACTGATTGAGTTCTCTGTTTTGGACTTACAAGAGGCTCTGTGCTGCTTTCCCTTTTGACAAGTAACACAGGTTTGATCATTTTCAAAAAGTTTTGTAGGTAAACCTCTTATAAGATTTCCCTTAACCAATTTGTTCATTGTTTTAAAATTCAAGTGACCTAGCTTTCTATGCCAAAGTTTAGATTCATCAGATATGGCTTTTGAAAAAGGGCAAATGGCACAAAAAGGTATCAAACTTAGGGTCCATTTCCAATCAAGGTACTTTTCTTTTTTTCTTGCATAAAAAGGTACCCAACAATTTTTTTTGGCGGATTTGGGTTTTTTACTAACGTTCGTTAACTCAGTTCGTTAGTAAATTACATGTTTGGTCCTCGAATTCGTTAACTCAGTTCATGCAACATCCAAAAACAATTTCGAATTTCTTTTTTTACATGTTTGGTCCTCGAATTCGTTAACTCAGTTCATGCAACATCCAAAAAAAAATTTCGAAAAATATTTAAAAAAAAAATTATCAAAAAAATATTTTCTTAAAATATTTATATATTACTTTTTAAATTATTATTTTTCGAAAAATATTTGAAAAAAAAATTAAAAAAAAAATATTTCGAAAAAATTAAAAATATTTTCGAAAAATTTTTTTCAAAAAAATTACAAAAATTTTCGAAAAAATTAAAAAAAATTTCGAAGAAAATTAAAAAAAATTTCGAAAAAATTAAAGTATTTCGAAAAAAAATACAAATTTTCGAAAAAAAAAAATTTCGAAATTTTTTTTTTAAATAATAAATTTCGAAAAAATTTTAGAAAAAAAATTTAAAAAAAAAAGTTTGAATTTTTTTTTAAATTACTTTTTGTTTTTCAAATTTTGAAAAAAAAAGTCATAGAAAAAAATTTTCAAAAACATTTTTTTAAATAAAAATAAAATTCTTTTCGAATTTTTTTTTTCAAAAACTTTATTGTAAAAAAAAATTTGAAAATTTTTTTCTATGAATTTTTTTTTTCAAAATTTGAAAAAAAAAGTAATTTAAAAAAAATTCGAACTTTTTTTTTAATTTTTTTTTTCAAATATTTTTCGGAAATATTTTTCGAATTTTTTTTTTCGAAAAAATTTTTCGAAATATTTTTTCGAAAATATTTTTAATTTTTTCGAAATATTTTTTTTTAAATTTTTTTTTCAAATATTTTTCGAAAAATAATAATTTAAAAAGTAATATATAAATATTTTAAGAAAATATTTTTTTGATATATATATATATTTTTTTTTAATATTTTTCGAATTTTTTTTTTGGATGTTGCATGAACTGAGTTAAGGAATTCGAGGACCAAACATGTAAAAAAAGAAATTCGAAATTGTTTTTGGATGTTGCATGAACTGAGTTAACGAATTCGAGGACCAAACATGTAATTTACTAACGAACTGAGTTAACGAACGTTAGTAAAAAACCCAAATCCGCCAAAAAATATTGTTGGGTACCTTTTTATGCAAGAAAAAAAGAAAAGTACCTTGATTGAAAATGGACCCTAAGTTTGATACATTTTTGTGACATTTGCCCTTTGAAAAAAGGCAAGTTCAACCTTGTAATAATCAATAATCAAGATCAGGAGGTCGGGGGAACTCAAAATAAAGATTAAACATGATATTATTAGATTAATGAATGGGGGAGGTGTGTGTATTTTAGAGAGAGAAAGAAAGAAACACACACCCCTCCAAAGTTACAAATGAGAATCCCTAACCTCCTAGTTGAGACTAGGAGGGTATTTATACTAATATACAAGCTAATCTTTACACTAATGGCAAGACTAGTCCTTGTACTTAAATACTATGCAATTCCCGAGTATAACATAACTTTAAAGGCTAACAATCTCTCCCCAAAGTGATGTTATACGGGAATTACTTACAACGTTCCCTACAAGTAAACTTAAATGCAAAACATAAGCACAACAGCTCTGAGAATGGTCTTCAAACTTCATTACTTCGTTCAGCTTGCAGAATCTTCTCAGCTGTCATTTCTTTACTTGCAGAAGAACAACGTGAGCAAATCTAATTATGGTTTTAAATCTAGCTTTTCACTCTCCCCTAATTAGTGCTCTCCCCTAAACTGAAAACCTTTCTGATTACAGCCCTGAATCTGATGAAGTCTTTTGATAACTAAATGCATCCCGTCTTTAGTCTTCTAACACGCAGCGGAAAATGTAGAACAGACTGTAGACTCAACCTTCTTCAAGATTGTTCATTTGGGGGAACATAGTATCAACATCTTCATCTCACCAAATGCATCCCAGTTATCTTTCATATGAAAAATCAACCCATAACGTACACTTGAAATGATAACACAAAAGTAACAAGTTGAACCACTGATCATCTTGATTTTGTTGCCCGAAATTGTTGAAGGTGGATAAGGTAGAAGTACGTAGAAAAAGATGAGAAGATAAGACATAGAATCAACCAATCTCTGACACAAATCATTTCATAAATCATTAAGCCCGATCACGTGAACTTGTTGTGCGTCCTCGATGTACACATTTCTCTCCTCTGCTGGTTACGATTTATCGGAATCAGCATAATGATGTTGATGCGTGGGTTTTGCAACCTTACAACAGGTTTTACCTCTCGAGGGATCTCAAGAGGCTTACAACCCCACCAGGCAGTGTACCTGACCGATGTAGTAAAGTGTAGTGGTAAGTACGGGGGATTGATCGTTCTCCACAGGGAATAGTGTTCGTTAGGTGTGAAAGACTACTCTAATTAGGTCTAAGGGTTGAGGAAGATTCTTTTTATGTTTTTATATTTTTATGAAAGCAAGTAAAATCTCGGTTTTGAAAGAGTGGGCGGAATTAGTTGCTAGTCAACTAACCCAAAATTACTACGGATGCAAATAAAATAAAATAACAAAAATGAAAATGTGGTGAGAAACTTATGTGTAGAGAAATTGTGTTTACTTAGATTTCCTTACTCCCTAACTATCTTTTACCGGTTAATTAGTGTGTATTAGTCGCGTGGATGACGGGTGTATTCCTTAATACCATTCGTGGGGTGGCGTACTTACTTCCCCAACTCTACAAGCTCCTACTTCACTCCTATGTCGAGCCGGCTAGGAAGCTCCTAACATGGGATCACTAGAATTCGCTTGTGCATTAAATACAACCATAAAAACCTTTAGTACGCATTTGGTTCATGTTTCTTAAGACGTTCAAGCAAGTTACCGAATAGGAAGTTAGCCAGTTTTCTTAAGCCTAACATAGATAAACAATCATCCAATACAACTAACAACACACTAATAACCAATAATCAATAGCTAGGTTTCATTAGATCTAAGCAAACACAAGATAAATTTAGCCTAACATGTTAATCAAAAGACAAGAATAAGATAAAATCAAACAACACATAGACATATTGAATGATTAATTGATAACTTATCTTCAATGTAACATGGAAGATCTCAAGGCAAAAAGCCTTGAAAAAGAAGCTGAATTCGTCTTAGGGTTTTCTCCCAAAATTCCACACACTAAGCTCTCTCTTAATGACAAAAAATTAGAAAACATATATAGATTTTTGGATCTGACGGCGTCACGTTATGGAGTGTGACGCCGTCACCTCGCCGCTTTTAGGGTTCCCGGATGACCTTCTCGACGCCGTCCCTCTTTAGTTCTTCAAAAATCCATTCTGGCTTATCAAGGCTTGACGCCGTCTAACCTTGAACGTGACGCCGTCCCTCTTTGATTTAAGCCGTGACGCCCTTGATCAAGTTAAAGCATGACGCCGTCAGAATTCACATGGTATTTTCACTGGCTTATCATGAGTAAATTTCACGTCCACCTTTTCTTGCCAAGGCATGACGCCGTCTGGGGTTAAATGTGACGCCGTCAAAGGTAACTTTCAGCCGATTTTTGAGACTTTGCCGTTTTCTTCACTTTTATGCTCCAAAAACGTCCAAAATGCCTCCTTTTCCAGATTTCTCCTCAAAAGTACCTAAAATGACAAAAGGAACGATTTAGGGTAATATTTGATCAAATAAATACGATTTAAGGCTTAAATGACCCCTTAAAAGCGGTACACTTTTCGCTTCATCAAATACCCTTACACTTGAGATTTGCTTGTCCTCAAGCAAATGCGCTTTTATTCTAATCAAAATACAAGTTAGGGGTCATTTAATGCTAACATAAAAGTAATTACAAGAAATAATCGTTCCACTTCAATCATAATAAGCACGGAGATTACAAACTAGCACCTCACAAGTAGTGTTTAGATACTCACATCTCTCAAGTGTCATCAAAATAAATCTCATAAATGAAAACGGATAATATCTCTCACTACCTGTCATAGCAAATAGATTACCATAGGCTTGGGAAAGGATCGATAACCTCCTCCACTAGGCGTAAGCACCTAAGATAAACTATCAAAGAGGGCTTTTAAATGGGTTATAACGTTAGGTGTAGGGAAAAGGAAAACACGGTTTTGTTGGATAAAGGATGTTTTACTGGTGGCTAGTTAAAGATCTTGATCAATTACATGTACTATACAATGTTGCTAAGCCAAGACTAGACTCGATCTTAAGCTAGAAATGAAATAACAAAATAACAAAAACATAAAACAAACATAAAATGAAACGGGATGGTAGTCCGTATGTTTTTTCTATTTTTCTTTTTCTCATTTTTTTGTATTTTTCTTGATTTTTCGATTTTTTTTTTTTTTTTTTTTTTTTTTTGCATACACTTTTGCCCTACCATCCAAAATAATACATTAAAGGGGCATTGCATCCCCCTTACACTTGAACTTTTACATAACTTTACAAATAACTACTCTAATGACTCGAATTAAGAAAATTGAAAAACTTGGAGTACTTTTTAAAATATTTAACACATATGGGGCTAATAAATGATGTTCTTCCCCATTACTCCATTACACTAGTACTTTACCCATGAGTCCCAATCGTCCCAAAACAATATGTACAAGGATATGACTCGACTTAGCAACCATTTAATCAACTAGATAATTAACTTGGGTTTAAACAAATGTTGTAACAATAATGCACTAAAAATGAGTGCATACAAGGTAGGCTAAGGCGATTTGGGTGTACATTTTAGTGGGGTGTAAGAAATTCTTCCTTCAAGTAAAATTCTTAAAGGTCGAAACGAAAAGATAGGCTCTGAGGGGTGTACTAGGGGTATCGTGTACTAAGAATGAGTACAACGCAAAGGGTGTGGGAGAATTACTTGACCAATGTAGCCAAAGTAATTATAACAAAAACACAGGTGTAAAACAATGGGTTAATCCTAATGCCTCTTATCATGTAGTAAATCTAACTACACGAATGTAGTCTCACTTGTGGCCTTGGAATGGTCCTAACGCAAGTTCTAGAATCTAAGTGCTACCGGTACACACATCATAGCAAAATGCTTTTCCTACCAATTCTAGGGGCGAACCTCACATATTTGGGGTGGAAAATTTTTTTAGTGGTACGGTTTTTGTGCTAGTCATATAACTCCTATCCGTGAGACGCTCATTAAGACCAAAGTTTCACTCCTATATGTTGTAAAAAATTTTAAATTTGGCACTAAAATTACCCTAACAGGTATTTATCTCAGTTTTATTACACATCTATTATTAAACAAACAAAAATCAAGCGTAATAGCATTCTCTAAAATCGTACTTTTACCCCCCCTTACACTTAAGATGAACATTGTCCCCAATGTTCAAATAACAAGATGTAAAAGTAAATAAGGTAAAAGAATGAAATCAAATACTCCCCTGATTCGCTCGGTGGATAATGAAATTACACGGTTAGATCTTCCTCCAAAGTAATGTAGAAGCTCCATGACTAATGCATCGCCACAAGCTTGATTCAAAACATTTCCTTGTCCAAAATAACCTGTTAAACCTGAGAAAACAAACACGAAAATCTGCATAACATCGGCGGGATAAAATCTATATATAAGGATATAATGCTTGTGGAATGATAACTTTGCAGATTCCTGGAGATTATAAGTTGGAGATTTTAATAAAAACTTTTTATGAAAACAAAACTTTAAAAAATTTCTGAAAATTAAATCTGACGCCGTCAGGTTATAAACCCTGACGCCGTCAGAAATGACCTGACAAAAATTTTCATTTTAAGTTTCCGAAAAATTTCTGGAAAAACCTTTACCTTACTTCCTGGAAATCCTGCAAAACATCATTATGACTCGATACAAGCATTTGACTCAAACAAATACGAATATGTATGCTATTTTATTATTATTACGATTCATGTTCATTTGTGTTCTAATAAACCGATTTAGATTTCCCTTACACTTAACTTTTGCAAAATACCTTTATATGTAGTTAAGACGAAGTTAAAAACAACATAAAGCATTTTCACAATTTACTTTTGAACATGAATCAATACTAATAAAAATTAAACACACATACGGAAAATAAAATCAAACAAGCAAATAAATAAACACACAAAGCAAATAAAACAAATAAAGCTTGGGTTGCCTCCCAAAAAGCGCTTTTCTTTATTAACGAGTCTTGTAGCTAGACTCAAAGTCACGCTACCCTATGTAAGTGAGCTCGTCATCAAGGACGTCTTTAGGGTTAAGCTTGGATTGAAGTTTCCTATTGGTCCGCTTAGTACGATATATCTTTTCAAACTTCTCTCCATCCGGGTCATACAATGTCATCTTAATATGCCATGACCCATCTCCATCTTTGGGTGGTTTATCCCAATTCCACTTATGATCATCTTCCTCACAAATCCACTTATTCATTCCTAGGTTAATTGGCAAAACTCCTAGGAAATCAATCATCTTTCTAAAAACTAGAGAATCTTCAAATGGATCCAATTCGGTGTCCCTAGCCAAGAGTTGCTCCACCGAATGCGTTCGGTTAACAAAGTCCTCTTCTAGGTAAAATGGGCGTTGGGGTCCTATGAAGTCTCTATCAATCCAAGGTCCATATCTAGATGGTCTCCTATTTGATTCTAGCCAATGTGGTGTTGGTTCCTCACTAGTATCATAGGCATGTTTCTTAACATCATAGACTGACCAAGTATCTCCTTCTCCTACCGCTATCTTGGATTCCTTACAATCAATCATAGCACTAGCGGTCGCCAAAAATCCTCTACCTATCAACAAGGGGCATGTAGGGTCGCTAACCATATCAAGGACGTGGAAATCGGCTAAAATGGTTAGTTTTCCAATGTGCACTAACACGTCCTTAACTACTCCAACCGGGTAAGCAACACTCCCATCCGCTAAACCTATTATCACCTCGGTTTCTTCAAGTTTTCCAAGTTTTAGAGAGGTGTAGAGAGGTAACGGAAGTAGGTTAAGGCTTGATCCAAGATCGGCTAATGTGTCATAAGTCTCCGAATTACCGATCTTGCAAGGTAGAACAAATAAGCCCGGATCGTCTAACTTCTTAGGTAGCTTGTTATGAACAAAGGCGGTCCCTTTTTCGCCTAACTTGAGCTTCTTCTCATCCAACTCATCAACAACCGGACTTTCAAGGTGGAGCTCCTTGAATTCTTCGTCAAGGTTTTGAGTGGGAGGTGTTTCAACTATGTTGTTGACCAATTTGGATGTCATAACTTCTTGGTCATTTGGAACGACTTGGGCTTGTTTGAAACACGTGCTCATGGAATTGACCGAATAATATTGTGGACAAGAACTAGGGGACGAAACCGATGAAATAGCGTTGACGTTTAGTTTCGGGTTCTTGACCGTGTTGCTAGGGAGTGCTCCCATTTCTCGGTCATTGAGGGCTTTCAACAAGGTGTCAATCTTATCGGTCATCTCGCTTTGTTTTTGTTTGAAATCGGTTTCAAACTTGGCTAAACGAGCTTCTTGAGATGCCATAAATTGAGACATCAATCCTTCAAAGTTATCGGTACTACCATTTCCGGAAGGATTGTTGTTGAAAGTACGGTTCGAGTTGGAACCGCTTGATTGGAAACGATTAGGTGGGTTGGAAGAATTTGTTTGTTGGGCGTTTTGGTTTTGTTTCCACCTAAGGTTCGGGTGATTTTTCCATAGGGGTTGTATGAATCACCGTAATGGTTTGGCTCGGGTTTGAAAGTGTACCACTTGTCTCCCGCTCCGTCGATACGCGAGGATGCGTAGTCCACAAAAGCTTGTTCGGGGAGTTCCATGCAATCACGAGTGTCGTGGGGACCACTACATAATTCACATGAAGAAGTGATTTTGTTCACTTGGCTTGAAGGTTTAGGAGCCTCGTAGGATTTCATGAGAAACTTGACTTGGTCTTCAAGTTCTATGATCCTACGGTCGGAAGTGCTTGAATTGTTCGAAGGCAAAGATATTGCCTTGACCATTTTATTCAAATCACGGGGATCACTCCAACTTTCGTTGTCATAAAGAGCAAGATCATCTAGGAGAGCCCATGATTGTTCCGCACTTAGATCACGTAGCTTGCCACCGGCCGATTGGTCAATGGTTTGCCTCGTGGAGAGATTGATATGGTCATAGAAGATTTGGACTTGGAGCCAAAGTTCTATGCCATGGTGAGGGACTTTTTGGAGTAAGTCCTTGAATCGAGTCCATGCCTCGTAGAGAGTTTCGCCTTGACGTTGTTGGAACATCAAGATATCATTCCTTAGCTTGGTAGTTCTTCCCGGTGGGAAAAACTGAGCAAGGAAACGAGTGGTGAGATCATCCCAAGAGGTAATGGATCCTGCGGGTTGACGTTCTAGCCACTGACTAGCTTGGTCCCGCAAAGAGAATTGGAAGAGACGCAATCGGGTCGTCTCTCGAGTGGCAACATCAAGGTCTATAGAATCAACGATTTTGAGAAAGTCCTTGAGATGTTGATTAGGATCTTCAGAACGAAGTCCATGGAATGCGCATCCGCTTTGCACCAACCGGATGGTGTCGGATCGCAAGGGTGTGATATTGGCTCCTTGAGTGAGCTCAATGGTGTTTCGATAGCCATGGTGGCTAGGACGGGAATACTCTCCTAAAGTACGGGCTCTAGGAGGTGGTTGTGGTTGTTGTGGTGGTGGGTTGTGGGGGTTAAGGATATTACCATCTTCCATGATGTCGGATGGTATGGTTACGAACAAAGACACGAAGAAAATAGATAGACTAAAGAAAATCTAGAAAAAGAAAATAAAAATCTCACTAGAAAGGAATCTAGTGAGTAGACCTAATAGAAATAAAAATTCAACCTAAACAATAACTATTCCCCGGCAGCGGCGCCAAAAACTTGATGTGTGGGTTTTGCAACCTTACAACAGGTTTTACCTCTCGAGGGATCTCAAGAGGCTTACAACCCCACCAGGCAGTGTACCTGACCGATGTAGTATAGTGTAGTGGTAAGTACGGGGGATTGATCGTTCTCCACAGGGAATAGTGTTCGTTAGGTGTGAAAGACTACTCTAATTAGGTCTAAGGGTTGAGGAAGATTCTTTTTATGTTTTTATATTTTTATGAAAGCAAGTAAAATCTCGGTTTTGAAAGAGTGGGCGGAATTAGTTGCTAGTCAACTAACCCAAAATTACTACGGATGCAAATAAAATAAAATAACAAAAATGAAAATGTGGTGAGAAACTTATGTGTAGAGAAATGTGTTTACTTAGATTTCCTTACTCCCTAACTATCTTTTACCGGTTAATTAGTGTGTATTAGTCGCGTGGATGACGGGTGTATTCCTTAATACCATTCGTGGGGTGGCGTACTTACTTCCCCAACTCTACAAGCTCCTACTTCACTCCTATGTCGAGCCGGCTAGGAAGCTCCTAACATGGGATCACTAGAATTCGCTTGTGCATTAAATACAACCATAAAAACCTTTAGTACGCATTTGGTTCATGTTTCTTAAGACGTTCAAGCAAGTTACCGAATAGGAAGTTAGCCAGTTTTCTTAAGCCTAACATAGATAAACAATCATCCAATACAACTAACAACACACTAATAACCAATAATCAATAGCTAGGTTTCATTAGATCTAAGCAAACACAAGATAAATTTAGCCTAACATGTTAATCAAAAGACAAGAATAAGATAAAATCAAACAACACATAGACATATTGAATGATTAATTGATAACTTATCTTCAATGTAACATGGAAGATCTCAAGGCAAAAAGCCTTGAAAAAGAAGCTGAATTCGTCTTAGGGTTTTCTCCCAAAATTCCACACACTAAGCTCTCTCTTAATGACAAAAAATTAGAAAACTATATATAGATTTTTGGATCTGACGGCGTCACGTTATGGAGTGTGACGCCGTCACCTCGCCGCTTTTTAGGGTTCCCGGATGACCTTCTCGACGCCGTCCCTCTTTAGCTCTTCAAAAATCCATTCTGGCTTATCAAGGCTTGACGCCGTCTAACCTTGAACGTGACGCCGTCCCTCTTTGATTTAAGCCGTGACGCCCTTGATCAAGTTAAAGCATGACGCCGTCAGAATTCACATGGTATTTTCACTGGCTTATCATGAGTAAATTTCACGTCCACCTTTTCTTGCCAAGGCATGACGCCGTCTGGGGTTAAATGTGACGCCGTCAAAGGTAACTTTCAGCCGATTTTTGAGACTTTGCCGTTTTCTTCACTTTTATGCTCCAAAAACGTCCAAAATGCCTCCTTTTCCAGATTTCTCCTCAAAAGTACCTAAAATGACAAAAGGAACGATTTAGGGCAATATTTGATCAAATAAATACGATTTAAGGCTTAAATGACCCCTTAAAAGCGGTACACTTTTCGCTTCATCAGATGTGTACGTGAAGTATTAACTGGAAGCACTTTATCATTAACCCAATCAGCCTGTGAGAAGAAGTCGATAAACCCAATCAACTAACAATACCATTTATAATGTCTAACTCTTTATCAACCCCCTGTATCAATAACAACGGCTTTTTGTAGTAACCACATGTGAAGCTAACCCAATATGACGAACTTGAGAATGAAGTAAAATAACCCAGATTTGTGACTTAATCTTGTATGATCCTTGTGACTAAGAACGGTGTACCCTATACCCTCAACAGAAGTATTAGTACAAAACCTCTTGACATGTCCTCAACTACGTGAGACACTGAGCACTACAACCTAACTCCTTAAAGTGATAGATACTTTGTGTGTAGAGGAAGAATCACAAAAGTAACTAGATATCCAAGTCTTCGTCATCATTAATATATGCCCAAACAAGTCATCTTCGCGGGTAGGTAGAAAGAAAGAAGATGAAATAAGTACACACGTCCGTAAAACCTTACTTCTAACCAAAATAAATAATAACGAATCATCCCCGTAGTCACAGTTCATTGCAAAGTTTAGCCATTGTCATTTGATTGTGATTCTTGATCAGGATCTCTTAAGCTATACGTGGTAGTTTTGAGGATGTAGGCCAATAATATTTTTTGTGATTTTGGTGTGGTGCGAGTTTGAAATATGCCTTTATTTTCAATTCTAAACATGATAGGAAAATTTGAGTTTTAGAAATTTTTACGCCAAATTTCACCTAAAATTTTAAATTTTGACCTAAAATTTTGAATTTTGGGCCAAAATTTTCATCGTTACACCATAATTTGAATTTAGCGTTAAAATGAACCGTTTAGTCACTCCTCGAAAATGAACCGTTTGGGCCAAAATTTTCATCGTTACACCATAATTTTCATCATCTTTTTTTTTTTATTATTTTATTTTTTTTTTTAATTTTTTGTTTTGTTTTTTTTTTTTTTTTTTTTTTTTTTTTTTTTTTTTTTTTTTTTTTTTTGGCATTCTCGGTTAAGCTTTCAAAAACTCGGTGAATACATGAGAAACTCGGTTAGTCTTGAGAAACTCGGTTAGGGCTTAAGTAACTCGATCAAATCAACTAATCCCAACTCGAGCAATCCCAACTCGAGCAATTACAAACTCGATCAATCCAACCTCGAGCAATCCCAACTCGAGCAATCCCAACTCGAGCAATTCCAAACTTGAGCAAATCCAAACTTGAGGAAATACCAAAGTCGAGGAAGCAACAAACTCGAGGAACTTAAACTTGAGCAACTCGAGTATATTTATCAAACTCGGTTAAAGGATTTTATAGCACTAACTCGAGGAAACAAAGTCGAGCAAAGCACAAACTCGAGCAACTTCTTCAATCTCGAGCAATCAAACTTGACTACCAAACTCGACTAACTTTATACTTTTCTAACTCGACTAGGCAAAATCGAGGATCAAAGTTGAGGAAACCTAACTCGAGCAACCTTTCAACTCGAGCAAATGAATCCTTAACTCGAGCAACTTGGTTACTAACTCGAGCAAATTTTACAATCTCGAGCAAGTTGTCCAACAAACTCGAGCAAACCAAATGTCTAACCAACTCGAGTAACTAGGAAAGTCGAGCAAGTTTTAAATAACTCGAGTAACAACAGAAACTCGAGTAACAAACAACTTCGACTAAACCAAACTCGACTAAATCACCTAACTCGGTGAAATAGTCACAATCTCGGGAAAAAATTTACCAACCTCGAGCAATGAACATAGATGAACAGTAACCGCACCAAAAATCCTTTTTTCACCTCAAAACCTCACGATTCGCCCCTGGTTAGCTCTGATGCCAAATGTAATAATCAATAATCAAGATCAGAAGGTCGGGGGAACTCAAAATAAAGATTAAACATGGTATTATTAGATTAATGAATGGGGGAGGTGTGTGTATTCTAGAGAGAGAAAGTAAGAAACACACACACCTCCAAAGTTACAAATGAGAATCCCTAGCGTCCTAGTTGAGACTAGGAGGGTATTTACACTAATATACAAGCTAATCTTTATACTAATGGCAAGACTAGTCCTTGTACTTAAATACTATGCAATTCCCGAGTATAACATAACTTTAAAGGCTAACAAACCTCCTTTGGGAACTATGTTCTTTAAATCAACACTATACATATTGTTCTTTCTAGGAACTCTAAGTAAAACTTGACTTTTATCACTTATCTTAAAGTTTGGAGATAAACCAATACATTCAATGTCATTAAAAAGAACACTATTCTTTTTGTCACACATTGTGAGACACTAAAAAGATTAAACTTTAACTCTCTTACAAAATACACATTTTCAAAATCTAGTTTACCAGTTTTAATGGTAACTCTTCCTGTGATTTTCCCACCTTTGGGGTTACTCCCAAAAGCAACATACCTTCTATCAATTTCTTCATAATCTGTAAGAAAGGACATGTTTCATATCATGTGCCTTGAGCATCCACTATTAATAACTCCTTTATCCTGTAAATCCACCTGTGGATTGCCTTGCACATAAAGTAAGAAAATTAGTTTCTTTTGGGGACCCAATCCATCACTGACTTGGATCTGCCTTGTGCATCAGCATAATCAAACTTTTTAAGGGTGATTGATGCATTGTCCTGTTTGGAAACATGGTCTAAAAGTTTAATCTTTGGTTTCGAAACCCAACAATCTAAGGCCTTAACTGCATGAATATTGTTCCCCTTAACAGCATTAACTACAGCTTTTGGCCTACCAGTATTAACTACTACTTTTGGCTTAGCAGTATTAAATACTGTATTCTTTTGAATGGGCCTTTTAACAGTTGAATGTGCTATTTTTGAAAAATGTGACATTGATTTAGCATCAATCACTGTTGTTTTTTTGTGAGCAGTATTAACTTGTCTAGTAGTATTAATCAATACTACTGGTTTTGAAATGTTTTGTCTAGCAGTATTAATTGATACCAAGCCAGACTTCATTGGTACTGCTTTTGGAACCATGGTCTTTTTAGGATTGTGGTGAGTCTTTTTAGCAAAATTTTGGTGATTCACCCTTTTAGCATTATTCCAAACATGTTTTATCATCTTTTGATTTTGAAACTATTGTTGATGGTAAACCTGCAAATGATCAAAACAACCACACAAATAACAAGCTTTATTGAACATCTCAAATTTACTACCTAGCCTCTGAGACTTCAAATTGTTCCAATTTCTTTGATTCCTTCTAGGACTGTGAGTGTTTTGCCTAGGTTGCACAACATTTGTAGTAGTTTTCCTAGCAGTTTTAGATTTAACAGACTCTATCTTAGCAATGCTAGGCCTAACTGCCTTCTTTTCAATCTTAGGTTGAGCTACATCCTGATCCTCATCATCAGACACCTAATCTTCAATAATTGGTGCATCATTATTCTTCCTACCTACCTCTACCTTAGTCTCTTCACTAGACTCAACTTTTCTTTTCTCAATGACAGGTTTATTAGCAAACTCATATAGAGCAGTAAAAGAAAAATCAGGTGTTGGAGGCACAAACTTTACTGTGATAGGAGGGGGAAATGTATTATAGCTTAAACCTATCTTACATTTGTTAACAATTTGACACTCTATGATCTTGTTAACACTTTCAGATGCATATTCAAATTTATCAACACTTAGTTGTATGCCATCTTTTTCCTTTTGAACTATCTCAAGCCTCTTCCTAAGCACTTTTATAGTTTCTTCTCCTACATAGATTTCAACTTTTAAGACATTAATTTTTTCTATGTAATCAGACTCATTCTTTTTGTAAAATTCAAGTGTTTCTTCTACTGACTCTAAAACTGTCTTATAACCTAGAACACATAACTCAGATTTCTTTAAATCTTCTAACAGTTTATCACTTTGAGATTTAAGAAATTTAACAGTTTCTAAGCAAGCTTTTGAACAAACAGAATCATTTGATACCTCAAAGTAAGAACTTGAAGATGAAGATGAGTAAGCCATTAGTGCATAGTTAGAAGGTTCCTCTGCCTGATTACTCCAATCATATCCACCAAGACCATCACATGACACCAAAGCTGTGGAATTGGAGGTTTCCACAGGAACAATTATTTTTGAGCTTTCTCTGTTCCTGTTGTCTTGATTCCTTGGAGCTTTGCACTCTCTAGCAAAATGTCCCTTCATGTGGCAGTTGTAGCACTCTATCTTGGACTTATCAAAACCAATGTCTTCATTAACATTGACAGTAATCTTCCTTCCTGTTTTCTTCAAGAACCTTCTGGCCCTCATAGTCAACATAGCCATCTGCCATCTCAAATCCATCTCTTCAATGTCATCTGGATGAATTTTTTCCATGTCCTCATGTACAAGTTGAGAACTATTAGGTTGACTGGCAAGGAATGCACAAACAACAACATCACTCAAATTATCAATGTTTGTAAGGTTAGCAGCATTAACTTGAGTGTTAGCAGTAGAAACTCCATGAGCAGTATGAACTTCTCCATTGGTATTGCTAGAGTTGTTGTTTGAGGAGGACACAAAAGCCATGTTCTATGTATTTGTACTGGAGCTAGACATCCCTTTGACTTCTGGCTCATACACCTTGAGATTATTGTAGAGGTCATCCATGCTCATTGTGTCCAGATCATCTTTGTTCCTCCACACAATAGCATGTGTGTTCCATTCTGGGGACAAACTCCTTAAAAGCTTTTGTTTAACAGCTTCTTGTGAAAGTTGTTCACCCAAGAGCTCCAACTGACTCACAAGCTTTTGAAGCCTGTCAAAGTTTTGATCAAGCATCTCTACGCTTGGAGCAATGAAGTTCTCATACTACTGCTTTAAAAGAGGTTTCTTGGTCTTCCTTGTAGCAGCATTCCCTCTAAATCTCTTTTCAACAGCTTCAAGCAACGAGTTAGCATCATTGATAGAGTTGAATGTCAACTGATGTTCATTAGGAATGCCTATCATCAAAGTACTCCTAGCTTTTACTTCCAGTCTTCTTTAAGCCTTTTCTTCAGTAGATGTAATAGGCACCACTGTCACAACACCTTCTACAGATCTTGTTGTTTTAGGTAAGGTGTTACCATTCTCTATGACTTCCCATAGTGAATAGTCAATCATGTGGATGTACTATTCGATTCTCATCCTCCAGATCTCAAACTCTCCAGGTTAGAGCATAGGTACTTTTGATGTAGCCACCATGTGTGTAGAATCAATGTCTTCTAGTAAGATCTTGTGTATTAAAACAAATTCTTCTTGATCACAGCTTCTAGATCACAATCTCTGATACCACTTGTTGATCCCAGTTGAACACTTGATCGAATTCCTTAGCTTGTATAAGGTTTAGCTATGCTAGATAAATGTTGGGAGTTAAAGCTTCCAAGAATTTAGTACTGCTCAAGATGGATAAAGCTTCTCATGATATAACAACTACTCATGTGATTAAAAGGAAAATGCTCTAAGTATGTTTCCACTGCTGGTTATACACTAAATAGTTAGTGCTGCCAGGCTTAATGTTAATGCTGCTAGTTCAGAGTTTCAACTGCTGCAAGATTACTACTGCTAGAGTTAGAATTCAGACTACTAGAGTATTTAGTTAATACTACTGATAAGATAAACTTGTATAGTCGGTTAGATAATTATAGAAAAGATTCTTTAAAGATTTATCTTGTATAGAAAGTTATTGTGAGCCGAATAGGACTCCTTAGCCTATAAAAGGAGGTTCTAGGGCATAGAGTTCGATATATATGATTAATAAGTTCAAGGTTGTAAACCCTAATACTTAAAGAGTATTCGTATTAATAATGTTGAAGTTGTTGATTTGTTTACGATTGTGTTAACTGTTCTTCTTAATACTATTGTTTAGATTCCGCATAAACCTTAGTGATTCAACACAGTTTCTGTACCTAGTTGTGTTAATTCATCTAACATAACTAAACCTTTACATGCTAAGGGAGTCAATCAATTGTATAGCTGGGATCAACAAGTGGTATCAGAGCTTGTGATCTAGAAGCTGTGATAAAGAAGAACCTATTTAAGCTCAAAGTTGTTCAGATCTTACGGAAGACATGGATTCCGAATCTACACATATGATTACTGCATCAAAGGTTCCAATGCTCAAGCCTGGTGAATATGAACTATGGAGAATGAGATATAGGAGTACATTCAGATGGTTGATTATTCTTAATGAGAGGTTATAATTAATGGTGATTCCTTACCAAAAACTGAAGTATATGCTGCTCATGTTAAAACTATTGTGCCTATTAAAACTACTAAAGAGAAGGCACAAAGAAGATTGGAGGATAAAGCCAAAAGCACTCTCATGATGGGCATTCCTAATGAACATCAGTTGACTTTCAATCCAAGCAACTATTGAGAAGAGATTTGGAGGGAATGCTGCTACTAAGAAGACTAGGAAGAATCTTTTGAAGAAACAATATGAGAACTTTGCTGCTCCAAGTTCTGAGAATCTTGATCAGACATTTGACAGACTTCAGAAACTTGTCATTCAATTAGCACTTGTTGAAGTAATAATTCCCAGGAGGATATAAATCAGAAGTTTCTAAGAAGCTTTTCACCAGAATGGTATACACATACTGTGGTGTGGAGAAACAACGATGATCTAGATATGATGAGCATAGATGATCTGTACAACAATCTAAAAGTGTATGAACTTGAAGTCAAAGGGTCATCTAGCTCATCTTCAAGCACACAAAACTTGGCTTTTGTGTCCTCCTCTAATAACAGTTCTAGCAGTACTAATGAAGCAGTTAATACTGCTCGTGAAGTTAGTACTGCTGGTACTCAAGTTAATACTGATAGTTCTACAAACTTTAATAACTTAAGTGATGTTGTTATCTATGCTTTCTTGGCTAGTCAAACTAACAGTTCTCAGATTATACATGAGGACTTAGAACAGCTTCATCCAGATGATCTTGAAGAGATGGACTTGAAGTGCTAGATGGCAATGTTGACAATGAGGGTAAGCAAATTCTTGATGAAAACAGGAAGGCAGCTCAAAGTCAATGGGCAGGACAACTTGGGGTTTGATAAGTAAAAGAAAGAATTAGGTCACTTTGCAAGAGAGTGCAGGGCACCAAGAAGTCAAGATTACAAGAATGACGAAAGCTCAAGGAAAGCTGTGTCTGTGGAACCTACAAATTCTACAGCTTTGGTGTCTTGTGATGGTTTGGGTGGATATGATTGGAGTGACCAAGCAGCAGAAGGACCAAACTTTGCACTCATGGCCTATTCTTCTTCTTCATCAAGTCCTGACTCTGAGGTATCTAATGATTCTGGTTGTTCTTATAAATCTTGTTTAGATACTGTTGAGGAACTTAAGGCTAGGAATGAAAAATTATTAGAAGATTTAAAGAAGTTAGAGCTAGATAATTTAGGCTATAAAGTAGGTTTAAAGTCTGTTGAGCAAAGACTTGAATTCTTTAAGCAGAATGAGATTGAGTTTGTAGAGAAGGTTAATGTTTTGGAAAGCAAACTTTATGTTAAAGAGAATGAAATTCAAGAACTTACTAAGAGGTTAGAACATGCTGAAAGAGAAAAGGATGCAGCTCATCGGGAAAAGAAAAAAATCAATGTAAAGTGAATAAGCTTGAGTTTGCATCTGAAGGTGTAAATAAGATAATTGAGTGTCAACTTATGAGGAAAGGTAGTGGTATATGTTATAATGAAGTTCCCCCTTCTATTACAGGCAAATTTCCACCTCCTTTACCTGAATTGTCTTGTTTAATTGAGTATGATGATAAGTCTGTAGGTAAGAATAGTAAGTCTAATGAGGAGATGCCTAAAGTTGAAAAGAAAAATTCTGATGCACCTATCATTGAAGATTGGGTGTCTGATGATGATGAAGATCAGGTTGAGTCTACACCTAAAGTTGAAAGTAAGACAGTTAAACCTATTGTAGAAAAGGTTAAGTTTGTCAAACCTAGGTTTGGTGATAAGTTGTCTAAGAAAATTGTTGATTACACTGAGCAACCTAGGAGCAACACACACAGTCCTAGAGGGAATTAGAGGAATTGGAATAACATGATATCACAAAGACTAGGAAGTGATTTGCAAATGTTTAACAAGGCTTGTTATCACTGTGGTAGTTTTGAAGATTTACAAGATAATTATTTTTACTATCAAAAACCTGTTTGTAACTATGCTAGGAGGGTGAATCACTAAAGTTTTTCTAAAAATACTCACCCAAATGCTAAGAGAAATATAGTTCCAAGAGCAGTGTTAATAAAATCTAAGCATATATTAGTTAATACTGTCAAGCAAAATATTTTTAAACCAGCAGTATTAACTAATACTGCTAGACAAGTTGATATTGCTTCCACCAAAAGAACAGTGAATGGTGCTAAATCCAGGTTACACTTTTCAAATACAACACATTCATCTATAAAAAGGCAAAAGCAGTAGTTTCCACTGCTAAGCCAAAAGCAATAACCGATACTGTTTTGGGAAACCATTTTTATGCTGTTAATGCCTCAGTTTGTTGGGTCTGGAAACCAAAAGTTAAAGTTTTAGATCATGTCTCCAGACACAGCAGTGCATCAATAGTCTTAAAGAAGTATGATTATGTTGATGCACAAGGCAGATCCAAGTCAGTAATGGATTGGGTCCTTAAAATGAAATGATTTTCTTACTTTATGTGTAGGGGAATCCACAGGTGGAATTAGAGGATAAAGGAGTATTTGACAGTGGATGCTCAAGGCACATTACAGGAAGCATGTCCCATCTCACATATTTTGAAGCAATTGATGGAGGATATGTTGCTTTTGGGAGTAATCCCAAAGGAGGGATAATCACAGGCAAAGGTACAATAAAAACTGGTAAATTAGATTTTGATAATGTGTACTTTGTAAAAGAGCTTAAGTTTAACCTCTTTAGTGTCTCACAAATGTTTGACAAAAAAGAACAGTGTTCTTTTTACTGACACAGAATGTTTTGTCTTGTCTCCTGACTTTAAGTTGACTGATGAACGTCATGTTTTAGTTAAAGTTCCTAGAACAGAAAACATATACAATGTTGATTTAAAGAATATGGTTCCCAAAGGAGGTTTGACTTGTCTCTTTGCAAAGGCCACATCTGATGAATCTAAGCTTTGGCATAGAAGACTTGGTCGCTTAAATTTCAAAACATTGAATAAATTGGTTAAGGGAAACTGTGGGAAACTAGATGGGGGGTTGAATAGTTTACCGGTTTAAAAACTTCTTTTACAAAACTTGTTTTAAAAGTTGGTTATTGGAAACTTTGATTCGAACTCTATGTGTAATCAATCAACACCAATATGAACTACACACTAAGCTAAGTAATAATAAAAAATAAAAGTAAAGAGTAGAGTTGGAAAGATCAAACAGAGACAGAGGATTTATAGTGGTTCGGCTACGAAGCTCTTCTTCGCCCTACTCCACTCCCCGAGTACCACACTCGAGAGTTTCAAGCACTATGTCAACAACCTCCCTTAAGGCGGAGAAAACCGTACACGTCGCTTATCCTATTACCGACACTAAGCTAGATGTCGAGTGCTAATCTTAGCTAGCACCAATCTACCAAGGTCCACGTGACCAAACACTCAAGCCCAGTAGCTTCAAGAGATCACCAAGATCTCAACACGATCACAATGATCAACACTCTCTTCACTCTACTCAACTAACACTAACCTAATGACCCTTGATCTTCTTGATCAATCACACAAGCCCAATGGCTTCAAGAGATGTTCACTATCTCTATAGATCACACTTGATCTTCACTCTCACTCACAAAAAGAAAATAAACTTGATGTATGCTAAGACACAACAAGGTTGTAACAAGTGTTTCAAAAACCTATCAACTATAACTCTAGTATCTTCTTGATTACTTGAGTTCTTCTCTTGCTAATGAAGAGGGATGACAACACCTTGTATCAACTTGGATACTTGTGTTCTTCTCTTGCTAGTGAAGAGGTATGAAGAGGATCACTTGAAGGATGATTGGATCACTCTTGAAACAAAGAAAAACTAATCTAATTGACCCTAAGAAGTGAAAGGTGTGAGAGGATTTAGTTAAGGGATTTTTCTGTGTGTGAAGGGTGCCTAAAACTATGAAAGAGGTGGGTATTTATAGGCAAAGAAAATCTGAACATTACAATTCAAAATGGTACGAACGGCTCCATTAAATGACCCACGGCTCCGTTAAATTTAACGGTACCGTGGAGCCGTGGTAGACTAGGACGCTCCAAATTTTGTCTTTTCTGGTGAAAACTTATTTGGGGAAGGTTGGAGCTGATTTTGGGGGGAAAAATAGCTGTTGTGATTTTCAAACTATTTTTTCCATTAAAACATTTCTTAATATTTCAAAAATAATTTGTCATGTGTATTTTTGAAAAAATGTTTTGTCCCATTTAAAATGTGAATTTTCAAAACATGAATTCACTTCTTTGATCACTAGTTCAAGTTGTAACTTTGTTCAAAAGTGATTTGCGTAGAAACGGGATCTTTCGATTAAAAACTTGTTAACGTTAATTTTAACGTAACATGAGTTCACATTTTGTCATCCTCAAAACGTGAAGTAATCGAAAGATATAAATAACGTTTTTAGAACATTATTTGCATCAACAATCTCCCCTTTTTTGATGATGACAAAATATAAACTCATTTTAGGTTAAAATTAGTTGTAACAAGTTTTTAATGAGTTTACTCCCATTTCTCCCCCTTTTTGTCAAATAAAAAAGGTGGTTAAGGCTCCCCCTTGATGTGTACTCCCCCTCATTTGGAGAACACAAAGGAATCGAGCAATGGATCATGCTACAAAACAAAGTTAGACGACAAATATACAATATCTAACAAGTAGCACATTGTGACAAATAACCAATCCCTTAAAAGGAAAACCTCCACATAAAAACATTCATTCATAAAACAAACAAGTGTCATAGTAATGCATGACTACATAGAAAGCACTAAGAAAGATAACAAGAAGCCTAAATTCCTAATGACTAGAGACAAGCTTCATTTCCAAGAGGGGTCCTAAGAGTTTATTGTGGAGGACTAAACAAGCAAGTGTTTAGTTGTTTTGGTTAGGAGGTGGTGGAGATTGGGGCCCCATTTGAGGTGGTGGAGGTGTCAAGAGATGTTCTATAAAGTAGAACATGAAATGAATCTCGTCTCTTAAGAAGTAGATGAGATTGCGGTTATGGAGACAACATAGGCAATTAGCACTATGTAACTCAAAGGGATGTGGTTGGTTGGGTTGTGCCATGATAGGAGATGGTGATTGTGATAGGTTTGTTGGAGGTGAAATTGGCATGGCATTGTCCAATGGGGTGAAGGGAGATGGTGTGTATTCCATTGATGATGTAGTGTAATAGGATGATAAAGATGTTGTGTAGGTAGATGATGTTTTAGATGGTGCATAAGGTGGTGATGGTGAGTATGGATGATTTTGGTTAGTTCGGTTGGAGAGGGTATGTACGAACAGTATGGACTATTCTCCTCACGATAGTGAAAGATAGACTCAAGACACCAATCTTCAGTGTAGGCACATTGCCCATGATTGGGTATTCTAAGGATTTGAGCAAATTGCTCAAGAGTTAGAACGTATTTGAAGTTTTTGACCCAAAACCAAAGTGACAAGGATTGATCCTCGTTACGTACGAGTTCAACTTGTCGGAAGAACTCCAACACAAAGCGAGGACAAATGTACTCGTTAATGTGGAGTAGACAATCGAATCCTATAGCTCTAAAGGAAGTGTTGATGTCCCGGTGGTAAACTAGGGATGGATCAACGACACGGACTTCATGAAACCGACGGGTTTCAAGATTGACATAGGCACGAATGTGGTTACCGGGTGTAGTGGTTCACGTGAGATTTCGGTGTGTATAGGTATCGGTTAGGAGATGATCAAAATCATATTCATGAGACATTTTTGTGTCCTATAAGAAAATTTTAAGAAAAATTTAGAATAAAAACCAGTTGCATACAACACGTGCCTAGTGTGTGCCTATATGCAGACTATGTGGAGGTGCAGTAATCTCGACACAAAAGAAAAATAATGAGATTACCCAAACACTCCTGATTTCACTTTAGCTCAAACAAATATGTCGAAAAGTACATATTGATTATGTAATTCGAATAATATTTGTGAGATCATGAATGCATGAGAAAGTGTTTTTAGTTTGCATCAACAATGCATGAAAAAGAATAATTTCATGATCCTAATTTTGTGAGATTTTAAAATTGATGGAATTGGGGTGTTTTAGTGTTGATGACTTCTAATTTTGAAACATTCCTAGAAAAAGGTGAAAATCCCCAATTCAATTTTCATCAATGAACAAACCCTAGACTCAAAATTAGAAATAAATTAAAGTGATAAAACTTACAACTTATGTTGAAAAGGGTAAAATGATTGAGGATCTTGAAATCAATGTCTTGAATATGATCTTGAAGAGGTGTAATTGAGTTTTGGGTTGTGAGGTTAGGTTATGACAGCAATTGCTGAAGTTGTGAGGGTTTGAAATGAGTATTGTGGGAAAAGGGGACTGAAATACGAAATGTTCCAGATGCACGGTTCCACGGTACCGTTAAATTTAACGGTGTCATGCCACATTTAGTGGAGCCGTGATCTGCTGGGACTATTTTCTGTCCCATTTTGATTTTTGACGAATAAGTCTCGCTGTTTTAGTGAGATCTTATGACAAAAGGAAAGAATTTGTACCTAACAAATTCTTATGATTAGGGGTTCCTAAACTTGACTAGAAGAGATACACGGGATGACTTCAAGAGTCATGGGATTTATGGAATATGTTCCATCATTCCTAGACCTAGACGGAGGTAGTTAAAGGATTCTCGTTTAAGAGGTTTGGTTAGTATGTCAGCGATGTTGTCTTGAGAAGGAACTTTCTCAATGGAAATGTTTCCTTTCTGAACATTATCGCGAAGGAAGTGGTGGCGAATTTCAATGTGTTTAGTACGAGAGTGTTGGACAGGGTTTTTGCTCAAGTCAATAGCACCTTTATTGTCGCACATAATGGGAACAACATCTAAGTATATGCTATAGTCGTTAAGGGCTTGTTTCATCCATAGTGCTTGCTGACATGCCTTTCCGGCGCTTACGTACTCGACTTCGGTAGTGGAGATGGCAAGAGTCGTTTGTTTCTTGGCGAACCAAGAAGTTAGACAACAACCCATGAAGGTACAAATGCCACTCGTGCTTTTTCGATCCACATAATCTCCCGCATGATCAGAGTCGGCATAGACAACAGTTTCTATACCGGTCCCCTTGGGATAAAATAATCCCAAGTGTATAGTGCCTTTAATGTATCGGAAGATATGCTTAACCGCTTCAAGGTGAGAGGTTTTGGGATCCTCTTGGAAGCGAGCACAAAGGCAGACACTAAACATGATGTCGGGCCTACTTGCCGTGAGGTATAGTAAACTACCTATCATACCTCTATACTTAGTGTTATCCACGGACTCACCTTCTTCATCTTTCGTGAGTTTTATTTCCGTGGACATGGGAGTTTTCATGGGCTTAGACTCTTCTAAACTAAACTTCTTAAGCATTTCCTTACTATACTTAGATTGACTAAAGAAGATACCATCTTCTATTTGCTTAATTTGTAGACCAAGGAAGAAATTTAATTCGCCCATCATGCTCATCTCAAACTCGTCATGCATGATTTTAGAAAAATCATTGCACAGTTCTGGACAAGTTGAGCCAAATATAATGTCATCAACATATATTTGAAAAATGATGAGATGTGAATCTCGTTTCTTTGTGAAAAGCGTGTTATCTACCACTCCCATGGTATATTCATGTTCAATCAAGAATGCTTTCAGTCTATCATACCAAGCTTTGGGAGCTTGCTTAAGACCATAGAGTGCTTTCTTGAGTTTATAAACATGATTCGGATATTCGAAATCAACGAATCCCGGAGGTTGAGCAACACATACCTCCTCGTTGATATAACCATTAAGGAATGCACTTTTCAAATCCATTTGGTACAATTTAAAGTCTAAGGCACACGCATAGGCAAGGAGTATTCTAATAGATTCTAATCTAGCTACAGGTGCATAGGTTTCATCATAATCTATTCCTTCTTGTTGGTTATAGCCTTGTGCTACCAACCTTGCCTTATTCCTAGTCACGATGCCATTTTCGTCGAGTTTATTCCTAAACACCCACTTAGTTCCTATGATGGTTTGATTCCTAGGAGGAGGTACCAACTCCCAAACTTGGTTGGCGGTGAATTGATTAAGTTCTTCTTGCATGGCAAGTGTCCAACTTTCATCCTTAATCGCTTCACCAACATTCTTAGGTTCTACAGTAGATATAAAACAAAAGAAATTACTTTTGTTTTGAGCTTGTGACCTAAGGGTTCTTTGTTTTAGGTTTCCTATGACATTTTCAATAGGATGGTTCTTGGATTCCTTAACATTGACAATTTCGTCAACTTCAACTATTTCATCCTCAATGTAATCATCTAAGGTTTTCTTGCCATTAACCTTAATGGCTTGTTCCTCATCTAAGTCATCATCCACCAAGGGTGATGTCTTAGTTGGTGGAGGGCTTTCATCGAATGTCACGTTGAGTGACTCTTCGACTTTCATTGTTTCCTTATTTAGGACAATGTAAGCTTTACTATTTTGGGAGTGTCCTAGGAAGACACCTTCGTAAGACTTTGGGTCAAACTTGGTGAGGTAATCTTTAGTGTTTACTATGAAGCACTTGCTTCCAAACACTCTAAAGTAATCAAGAGTAGGTTTTCTACCTTTCATGATTTCATATGGAGTTTTTCCTAAGATAGGCCTAATTAAAATCCTATTAAGTATGTAAGTTGAGGTGTCCACCGCATTAAACCAAAACTTTTGCGGAGTTGATTGTTCATTCAACATCTTTCTACTCATTTCTTGTAGAGTACGATTTTTCTGCTCTACTACCTCATTTGATTGTGGAGTGCGTGGAGCTGAGAAATTGTGAGTAATACCATTAGCATCACAATATACTCCAAATTGCACTTCATTATCAAATTCCCGACCATGATCCGTCCTAATTGAAACTATAGTACATCCTAGTTGATTTTGGACTTTCTTACTAAAAACCTCGAATTCCTCAAAGGCTTGAGTCTTATTCTTAAGAAATCTAGTCCAAGTGTACCTAGAGTAGTCATCAACTATTACTAAGGTGTAGTAGTTTCCTCCGTAGCTCCGTACGGCGGATGGACCGAATAAGTCCATATGAAGGAGTTCTAGGCATCTAGAGGTCGAGACTATATTCTTAGCTTTGTGACTAGAATGAGCTTGTTTTCCAACTTTACAAGCGTCACAAAAGTGTTGATCAAACTTAATTTTAGGTAGATCTCTAACTAGTTCCTTAGACGCCAATGATTGTATCAAGCGCATATTGGCATGACCTAATCTCCTATGCCATAGAGTGGAGTTATCATCTATGGTTGCTAAGCATATCCTATCCTGAGGCTTATTTCCTATTTTCATAACAAATAAGCCATTTCTCCTAACTCCTTTTCCTATGGTTTTACCATCCTTAATGATCTCACTACCCTCTTCAGAGAATATAACTCTACACTTATTATCTACCATTTGACTAATGCTAAGCAAATTAAATCCTAAGTTATCTACATGTTAAACAATTCTAATAGTGAGGGAGTTTTGAGTGATCGTACCTTTGCCAATAATGTTGCCCTTAAGTTTGCTACCGAAAGTGACATTACCTCCGTTGTATGCCTTGTATGATGAGAATAGACTTCGGTTGCCCGTCATGTGGTTAGTGCACCCACTATCCTTGACCCATTCGTCAGGCTCCAAGTCGATTACCAAGCATATCTATTGCATAAGATAAACATTCAAACATTTGGTCCCCAATATCTCATGGGTCCAAAGTGGTTAGCATTAAACATCCCATGCATCATTTGCATGTGGTTAGGATGTTGAAATGGTGGGCAAATTTCCCATGGCAAGTAACTTTGTAGTTGACGGTCATTCCAAGTTACGGGATAGTCACTTGGAAAGCTTTGTCTTCTAAAGTTACGTCTTGGTAGAGGAGTTCTTGACCGAGGTTTGGAACTGTTTGTTTTTCTAAGTGGAGGAGTCCTAGACCTAGCGTCAGATTTTACAAATCTAGGTTTGGGTTTTGACATAGGTTTGTAGAATCGTTTAACTTCCTCTATACTAGCAATAGAGACCTTTGTACCATTAACAACAATGTGAGTTGGTTTAGGACTTGATTTATTTTTGAAATTTGACTCAGTTCTGTCTCCAGAGTCGGACGGTACCACGGTTCCATTAACTTTAATGGAGCCGTTGGTACCTTTAGTGGTGCCGTCTGGACTTTTGACAGAGTTTGAGATTTTAACAGATTTTGCTTGATTAGTTTTATCTGTCAAAGCATTTTCTGCTTCCTTTTCAAAGCTAGTAATTCTAATTTTGTTTTCCTTGAGTTTTTCATTTTCTACATTAAGATTTGTGCATGACTCACATCCTATGTCTAATTCTTTATATCTTTCAAGTCCTTTGACTTGACTCTTTAGTTCTAACATTTTCACTTCTAGTTCATGCAATTTTGATTTTAGTAATTTGTTTCTACTTAACATTTTTGAGACAATTTTGCATAGATTATTATGTTCGTCATTTAGTTTGTTATCATCTATTGACGAATTATCATCTATGAAATCAGGGTAGTCGTAACGTACCTCATTTGAAGCATGAGCCATTAGACATGTTTCGTCCTTGGGCTTCTTTTCTTCATCATCACCGCTATCACTCCAGGCGCCTCCTATGAGAGCTCGTTGGTTGTTGACTTTCGGTGGCTTGGGACACTCTCCTATGAGATGATTAGGATCTCCGCATCTAAAGTATTTCCTATCACTTGTCCCTTTCTTTTCAACATGGTTCTTTTGTGATGTCTTCTTCTCATCACGAGGTTGCCTAACGAACCTACCTCTTCTCCTAAAGAACTTTTTAAAATCCCTAACCGCTAGTGCATATTCCTCATCTTCACTATCGGAACTCGAACATTCCTCATCACTAGACTCCTTCTTGGCTTTCAATGCTAGAGATCTAACTCTCTCGCCTTTGCCTTTGACTATGTCGGAGTCTTTCTTAATTATCATCTCGTGAACTTTCAAGTTTCCTATAAGTTCATCGAGTGACAATGCCGCCAAGTCCTTTGACTCTTCTATGGCGGTGACCTTTGCTCTCCATTTAGGATGTAGAGCTCTAAGAAACTTCCTAACATAGTTCTTACTAGAATAACCTTCATCAAGAGCTTTAAGACTAGTGATAATAGTATTAAATCTAGCAAAAGCATTATCTATTGACTCATCCTCCGAAATGGAGAATTGTTCATTTTGTTGAACAAGAAGATCTATCTTGTTCTCTTTGACTTGGTTATTACCTTGGTGAGTGACTAACAAAGTTTTCCAAATGTCTTTTGCCGTATTACACATAAAAATTCTTTCAAATTCCTTTTTAGGCAAAGCATTATAAATCATCATTTTAGCCTCATTATTTCTGGCTAATTTCCTTTTAAGTTCATCACTTTGTTTATCATAAGAAACTATTTCATCCTTTTTAGTTTTCGGATTCTTTTGAATAGGTTGAAAGTCACCCTCGGTAATAACATGCCAAAGATCAATGTCTTTTGATTTCACATACGTTTCGAATCTTGTTTTCCAATATATAAAGCAATCGGTTTCGAAAAGTGGTGGTCTTTGCATAGATTGCCCTTCTAGATATTTGTCGGAATCCATTGATCGGTTCAAGCTTTAAAATACAATATACTTTAACAACTTGACTAACCTGTCTCTGATACCAATTGTGGGAAACTAGAAGGGGGGTTGAATAGTTTACCGGTTTAAAAACTTCTTTTAAAAATCTTGTTTTAAAAGTTGGTTATTGGAAACTTTGATTCGAACTCTATGTGTAATCAATCAACAACAATATGAACTACACACTAAGCTAAGTAATACTCCCTCCGTCCCACTATAAGTGTCCACAATGGAATATTCAAAGTCTTTGTTTTTCAACTTTGACCGTAAATATTTTTGTTTGTGTTATATAATACTTGATGAAAGTTATATGAATTGATTTAGTTTTAGATGTGTTTTCATTGGGTATACTTTTCATCAAGTATTATATAACACAAACAAAAATATTTACGGTCAAAGTTGAAAAACAAAGACTTTGAATATTCCATTGTGGACACTTATAGTGGGACGGAGGGAGTAATAACAAATAAAAGTAAAGAGTAGAGTTGGAAAGATCAAACCGAGACAGAGGATTTATAGTGGTTCGGCTACGAAGCTCTTCTTCGCCCTACTCCACTCCCCGAGTACCACACTCGAGAGTTTCAAGCACTATGTCAACAACCTCCCTTAAGGCGGAGAAAACCGTACACGTCGCTTATCCTATTACCGACACTAAGCTAGATGTCGAGTGCTAATCTTAGCTAGCACCAATCTACCAAGGTCCACGTGACCAAACACTCAAGCCCAGTGGCTTCAAGAGATCACCAAGATCTCAACACAATCACAATGATCAACACTCTCTTCACTCTACTCAACTAACACTAACCTAATGACCCTTGATCTTCTTGATCAATCACACAAGCCCAATGGCTTCAAGAGATGTTCACTATCTCTATAGATCACACTTGATCTTCACTCTCACTCACAAAAAGAAAATAAACTTGATGTATGCTAAGACACAACAAGGTTGTAACAAGTGTTACAAAAACCTATCAACTATAACTGTAATACCTGAAATTCAAATAATCTATAAATGACTAAATTACCCCTGAAGCCATAAAACTTAATAAAATCACTTATAACAATTCTGAATTCATTCCAAACTTCTGAAAACAAACTACATATCAAGTAAATTAATTTCTGGGACAACATTACATTATTTTGAATGTCCAAAAAAATTATTAATTCACACTTGTACATATAAATAATCCGAAATGTATATTTATTTAATTTAATTATATTTGTAAAATCATTTAAATATGGATAACATCAAAATAAATTAGGAAAAGGTGTACAAAAATCAAACTCTTGATTTTATCTTGATCTCCAGCCCATTCCCTCCCCCTAAGTCGGCCTATTCCCTTTATTTAGCTAAATTCCATTTATTTTCTTTTTAAAAATTTCCGAAACCCTTTTTAAACCCTAAAGTCGACAAAACTAAAATCCCAAACCCTTACATTCGACTTCTGGGCCTGAACCAATAATTTTATGGTATTCTTTGGAGTGTAAGGAGGCTACGAAAAATAAGAGTTGGCTTGTGGAAGGCTTCGTTCGATCGTGGTGCAATTGTTTTGTTCGACTATTGCGTACGAGAGGTATAAATCCACACGACTTATTCTTATGTTCTAAAAATTATCCAGCATTTTTCTAGTGATCTATGGGTTTAATATAACCTAATAAAAATAAGAAACATGAATCACGCAAGATAAATAAGGCGTACGAATTGTTATGAGCTAAAACACACTAAAATCCCAAATATATTAATCCGAATTTTATGAGGTGCTTTTATATTTTTCCCATGTTCTTTGATGTTTATAAAGGTCTAGAAAAATAGCCATGTGATTTATTGAAGCTTAGATTAATTGATTTGGAATTTGTTTACAATCGGATTTCATGGAAAATAAAGAATAATTAGGGAAAAACCCTAAATTGAATTAGGGTTAGGGTTTTGTGGGATAAATCTGATTAAAAAAATACATTTAATGATTGTGTCATAATGGTTTAATGATTTGTTAAAGTTAGGGTTTGGTTTTGTATTTCTAAAAGTATATACGATTGGATTTAGAAAGTATAAGGGTATGTTTTGCCAACTTTGAAACTTCTAGGATATTTTTGTAATGTCATATACATCTGTAGGAATGTGGGAAAAATATAACTTTGGGGTCCTAAGTGTAAATATTGCAAGATAATGAATTAATTATATTTAAATGGTACGAATTGAATTTAAATAAAAGAGAGGGACTAAAAGTGTAATTCTGGAATCTTGAGGTTATTTTGAGTAAATATTGATATTAAAAGGGTAATGTGTAATTTTGAGGATTTATGGGCTAAAAATGTAATTGTTATGAAATTATGATTTAATATATAAGCTTTGTAAACTTAAAGGACCAATTATGTAAATTCTAAATTCTGAGGGGTCTAATCTGTAATGTACTTAATTCTGATGATACATTCTGTAATTATGTAATATGATATGTTTGTTGAGTAATTATGGATAACTTATGGGCTAATTTATTATATTTTCCTTTTAAACCTTATTCTTTTATATATTTACATTTAAAACCCTAAAGTATGGAAGTTTGTCATAATTAACCCTAAAATATTATAAAATGATAAAAAAAACCCTAATTCCATAATAATATTAAGTAATGACTTAACCTAAAGTTATAATACTTAAAACCTACTAATTTTGGAAACTTACTTAAAATGGAAAGATAACTAAGAATCCTTTGAACTTCTGTCTTCCACTCCTTTAGGTTCGTGAAGGGAGTAATTTGATCCTTGCCATTTGCCATTCTTGAGTTCTGCTAATAAGGTACAGATATTCTGCCCTTTTTAATAAGGTGCCTTCGTTCTCTTGATCTCTTGTTTTCGATTCGTTTAGGATTCCCCAAACCATTGCTATGTACCCTTGTTTTGTGAACCTTAGATTTGAACCTTTGTTTTGAACCCTTGCCTTGATCTTTTCCTTGAACCACTATGAACCTTGATATGAACCTTGCCATAAAACCTTGACTTGAACCTTAATATGTTTGATATTGTAATTGGATGAGAAAACCTTTTTATTTGTTTATGAAAATGTTTTAAGAAAACCATTTTTAAAACTATCTTATTGAAAACTATTTTAAGGACTATGTTATGAAAACCATTTTAAAATACTATCGTTATGAAAAACCATTTTAAAAGATTATTTAATGAAAAACTATTTTAAAAGGATTGTTTTCAAATGAACTTCTAAATTGAAATTTTACTATGAACATTTGCTACGATCTCTTGTCTTGACCATGTGACTTGAACCTGGATACATTGATATGAAACCCTTGATATATGACTTGACTTGAACCCATTGATAAAACTTGAACTTGAATTTGAAACATGAAACTGGAAACTTGATACTTGAACCCTTGATACTGGATACTTGACCTTGACCCACAGTTTGAGATTACGAGCCATACTAGGCATGAGGGTTTCATGTCCATGTCATTGTTGCACCAATGGCATGACTCTAGGGTAGGAGAGTGATGTCCTATCCCGTCCCTGCCTTGACTTGATACTTGACTTGTTACGAAGAGGAAGACATTGTGGCAGCCTACTGGGGCGTATGGATGCATCCTAGACTTGTACTTGACTTGACTTGACTACTTGTATTGCTTAGTGACATGATGGGTGTGTGCGATACACGTCATTCACTCTTGGGAGCTAGCTACTCCACCCTTTGGAGGTATCCCCTCATATTGTACTTGGTACAGAGGTGTACACCCTCTGTACACCTTGCTTGACTTGATATGATATGTTCTGGGCTCGTAATGGATATCTGTTTATGTTACCCTATGACTTGACACTGGACTTGACTTGATTCGACTTGGGCTGGTGGTGGGTTACGGTTTACTTACACCTACCTATTGTAAACATTTCTTGATAACCTTTTCATTTTCCTTCCTACTCATGTTACACCTTGTATTATTTCCTTTACTTCACTACCCCATTACTACTGCTTTGTTATCGTTATATCTGTTCACTGAGCTTTCGTAGCTCAGCCGCATTTCTTTTCCTGCGGCAGGTTTTAGTTGGAAGCTGGGTATGAGTGGAGAGTTACTTGGGATTTTAGAAGACCCTACTAGCTATGGAAGATTATTAGAAGAATTTATATTTAGATTTAGAATTATTGTATTGTAACCCTGTAGTTTCAGATTTTCCTTTGTAACCCTTGAATTTCTATTGTATTATCTATGTCTTATGCTTGTGTTTGTTCTGATATGGAACCATCGTTGTGACATCTTTACCCTTGTCGGGTTGGGGTGTTACAATAACTCGAGTATCTTCTTGATTACTTGAGTTCTTCTCTTGCTAATGAAGAGGGATGACAACACCTTGTATCAACTTGGATACTTGTGTTCTTTTCTTGCTAGTGAAGAGGTATGAAGAGGATCACTTGAAGGATGATTGGATCACTCTTGAAACAAAGAAAAACTAATCTAATTGACCCTAAGAAGTGAAAGGTGTGAGAGGATTTAGTTAAGGGATTTTTCTGTGTGTGAAGGGTGTCTAAAACTGTGAAAGAGGTGGGTATTTACAGGCAAAGAAAATCTGAACGTTACAATTCAAAATGGTACGGACGGCTCCATTAAATGACCCACGGCTCCTTTAAATTTAACGGTACCGTGGAGCCGTGGTAGACTAGGACGCTCCAAATTTTGTCTTTTCTGGTGAAAACTTATTTGGGGAAGGTTGGAGCTGATTTTGGGGGGGAAAAATAGCTGTTGTGATTTTCAAACTAATTTTTCCATTAAAACATTTCTTAATATTTCAAAAATAATTTGTCATGTGTATTTTTGAAAAAATGTTTTGTCCCATTTAAAATGTGAATTTTCAAAACATGAATTCACTTCTTTGATCACTAGTTCAAGTTGTAACTTTGTTCAAAAGTGATTTGCGTAGAAACGGGATCTTCCGATTAAAAACTTGTTAACGTTAATTTTAACGTAACATGAGTTCACATTTTGTCATCATCAAAACGTGAAGTAATCGAAAGATATAAATAACGTTTTTAGAACATTATTTGCATCAACAGAAACCTTGTAAGAGGTTTACCTTCAAATGTTTTTGAAAATATTGAAACCTGTGTTGCTTGTCAGAAGGGAAAGCAACACAGAGCTTCTTAAGTCAGCCTTTACATACGTTGCACATGGATTTATTTGGACCAACATTTGTGAGAAGTTTAATGAAAAGGATGTATTGCCTAGTTGTCACAGATGATTTTAGTAGATTTACTTGGGTTTTCTTTTTAGCAAATAAGGATGAAACCAGTGGAATTCTTAAGTCTTTCATAACCAGGATAGAAAACCTAGTTAATCATAAAGTTAAGGTAATAAGATGTGACAATGGAACTGAGTTCAATAATAGGGATATGAACCAGTTTTGTGAGATGAAAGGTATTAAGAGATAGATTAGTGTAGCTAGAACTCCTCAACGGAATGGTGTTGATGAGAGGAGGAATAGGACACTAATTGAGGCTGCTAGAACAATGTTAGCTGATTCTAAGTTACCTACTAGTTGGGCTGAAGCAGTTAATATTGCTTGCTATCTGCAGAATAGAAGTTTAGTAGTTAAGCCTCATAAAAAGACCCCTTATGAATTTTTACATGGTAGAAAATAATTGTTAGACTTTTTAAGACCATTTGGGTGTCCTATCACTATCCTCAATACCATAGATCACTAAGGAAAGTTTAATGACAAGGCTGATGAAGGTTTCTTTGTTGGATACTCAATGAATAGGAAAGCTTTTAGAGTGTTCAATAGTAGAACCAGGTTTATGAAAGAGAACTTACATGTTAGGTTTAGTGAGAATTCACCTAATGTTGCAGGAAGTGGACCAAACTGGCTGTTTGATATTGATGCACTAACCAAAATAATGAATTATGAGCCAGTTGTTGCAGGTACATAATCTAATGAGTATGTAGGTACAAAAGCTAATACTGATGGAGGTACATAAGCTAGTAAGGAGACTGAACCTGCACAGAAGTACATCTTGCTACCCATATGGACTGTTGATCCGCCTATCTCAACTCAAGAGTCAAAGAGTTCACAAGCAGATGAAAATCCAAAAGATGATAAAGAAGATGGTGTTAAGTCTTCAAATGAGGAGGAAAAGTAGACTGATGAACCTCGAAGCAAAGAAAATGTGTTTGATGAATATGTTCAAGATGAAAATATTCGCAGTTCTAATGATGTTAATGCTGCTAGTAATGATAACAGTACTAACAACACTAACAATGATAAAACTGCTAATAATGCTGATAAGGAAGGCATTGCTTTTGATGAAGATGAATATCCAATTGATCCAAACATGCCTCCTTTAGAGAATATATACGCTGATACAGATGATGAAAAAGTTGGTGCAGAGGCTGACATAAACAACTTGGATGATACTATTCCTGTTAGTCCTATTCCAACTACCAGAATTTACAAGGATCATCCTAAAGAACAAATCATCGGAGAAGTGCAGTCTTCTGTTCAGACAAGAAGAATGACAAAGAATTTGGAAGAACAAGGTTTCTTTGCAAGATCCCTTCATCAAAGAAACAGTCATAAAGACCTTCAAAACTGTTTGTTTGCTTGTTTTCTATCACAAGTACAACCCAAGAATGCACATAAAGCATTGCAGGATCCAAGCTGGGTGGAGGCTATGCAAGAAGTGCTTCTACAATTCAAGCTACAAGAAGTTTGGACCTTGGTAGATTTGCCAAATGGGAAGAGGGAAATTGGTACTAAATGGGTTTTCAGATGCAAAAAGGATGAAAGGGGCTTTTTGATTAGAAACAAGGCAAGATTAGTTGCTCAGGGATACACTCAAGAAGAAGGCATTGATTATGATGAAGTCTTTGCCCCAGTTGCAAGAATTAAAGCTATAAGGTTTTTCTTGGCTTATGCTTCATATAAAGACTTTGTAGTGTATCAAATGGATGTGAAGAGTGCTTTTCTTTATGGGATAATTAAAGAAGAAGTATATGTATCTCAACCACCTAGATTTGAAGATCAGGACTTTCCTGATAAGGTATACAAGGTGGAAAAAGCACTTTATGTGTTGGGATTCTTGATTTGACGAGACAAAATAAATAAAAGAATGAAACAAAAGGACTTAAACGCAAAGCTGGAATTGTTCAAAAAGATGGAAGATTTTAAAGATTCTAGAAGATAAATATTAGGAAGGTTGTAGTTTCCTAATTTTATTATGATTTCTTTGTAAACCATAATCCTCTAGTATATAAAGAGGACATGGGACGTCTAGTTTATGTGCACACAAATATGTAGTCGACTAAGTTGAGTTGTGTGTCTAGGCGTCAAGTTCCATAATGGACGCCTAGGGTTAGAGTGGTTAAGAGTTGTTTGTCACCGCAAGGATCTTAGAATCCATGTTATTGTTGGGTAACCGTTCTAGAGTTGATCATCTAGAATTGTGGTGATTATGTGAATCTTATGAATGAAAAACCTTGTTCATAACATTGATGTTCTTATTTATTATTCCGCTGCATGTTCAATGTTATTGTTCCTAAATAATATGAGGTCTAATCAACTTCAAGCTCAAACGGTCCTAAGAACTTATTGATGGCGTGTGCATAAGTTCTATCATGTGGTATCAGAGCTTGGGGCTCTCGATCTAGGATATTTACAAGGTTTTAGATGTCATGTTTATGAAGAAAAGAAGGAGTCAAGCCTGTGTTTTTATAAAAAAAATTGACATATGTATTTAGGTATTAAAAAGGTCGACAGATTTTTTAGGTGATGTATTCTTTTAAAAGGTCAATCGTTACTTTAAATCTAACATACTCCATTCTATCAATCCACTGGTCTATCAATGTCAATTCAACATTCATTACTGGGTTGATTTAATCACTTGTAGTTAAAGTATTTTTTGTGTCGATATTTTGTTTTTGGATATTGGAAGAAAAAGGGTATAGCACGATCACTAAAACGCAAACCCTTTTTGGAAGGCTTACAAGTCGACATGTTATCTATATTCTTTATAAGGTTTCTGGTTTTGGTGACTCATGGCTAGAAAAGAAGGTGCTACTGATTTGATCAACTAGGGTTTCTACAAACCCTAAATTTTATAAAATAGGAAGCACCAGATTTATTCAAGAAGTTCTGGATGAGGCATAAGTAGAATGGATTTCGATTTTTGGACAGCAAGAAAGTGTAGCAGAAGTTGATAATGGGATTGATTTTGTGATGGCAAAGGACAGTGAGCATAATTACACAAAAACTTTGGTTATTGCTGCTATGTCGAGCCTCAAATACTGCTCATGATCTTGGTTACTGCTACACGCTGCTATTTTAGTACTGCTATCTCAAGCCAAGAGGATGGTTAGTATTGTTGTGTTCTTTTTAATATTGCTGGGCCTAAGGCACTTTCTACTGCCAAAGGTTTATAGTACTGTTCTACTCGCTTACTTAGTACTGCTGTGGATTATTTTGTACTGCTAAGATAAGTTTTTACTACTGCCAACGTATCTTGCTTATGCTGCTATATGTTTCTACTGCCTTCAAAATTTTAAAAGATGTAAGTTTTAATACTGCTACTTGATGTTAGTGCTGTTGCCTATATACGAGTTAGTACTGCTCGTATAATTTAGTACTGCTATTGGTGAAAGTGCACAATAGGGTTCTAGTGCTACTTTCATGAACTTAGTTTTGCTTATTGATGTTAAGAGCTGCTCGTACTTAATGTTGCTATTTAAAGTAGTTTAAAAATGCCCGGTTAATATAGTAAGGATCATGCTACTATGGTTTTGGATGATCGACACACATAAGTACATGGATTTGATTGTGGGCTTCATGTTATTTGTTAATGCTTGTGATTTTTATGGGGGCATGAATTACAAGAGGTAAGGGGAAGCTCATATGGTTGGATAATGACACACACGTGTGAAGGTGTTTGGTTTTGGATTTTGAGTTTTTGATTGTTACCTGATGATTCATTATTATTTAATATTCTTGGGAATCAGGTTCAATTAAAAGAACTATTCTTCATTCTACTACTGCTTGGTTTCGAATTCTATTGTAGTCATTTTTATTATTAGTTTTGGCTGCTATGATCGTTCATGGATGGTACTACATGGTGTTCGTTGCTATGGTGGTGAGTCATTCGAAAAGTTATTTCAAATGGTTAACAAATGGGTTTTAGGGAAGCTTAATGTTAAAATGTTTAACCATTTATGTGCTACATCGAGGTAAAGGTTTTTACAACTGCTAGTTTTCATTTATAGTAAGCATTTTGGTGTTCTTCATGGAGGGTAATTCGGGACAATGGAAAACTGGATTGGAAGTATGATAGTGGTTCGTGGTTGTGAAAATCAAGGTTGCATAATTTAGTTCCCAATTTGATGAGGACAAAAAGGGGATGAAGATTTGATGATTTGTAACTTGTAGATCCTTGGTGGTATAGCATGGTACAAAGGAAGTCTGTTTTAAGGGGTAGTATTTGTTTCATTCAGGGAGATGTTTACATCTCAACTTCTCTACTTCATCTAGGGAAGTTCGTACATGACTTTGTTTATTTTGTCATCATCAAATAGGGGAAGATTGTTAGGATTCTTGATTTGATGAGACAAAATAAATAAAAGAATGAAACAAAAGGACTTAAACGCAAAGCTGGAATTGTTCAAAAGATGGAAGATTTTAAAGATTCTAGAAGATAAATATTAGGAAGGTTGTAGTTTCCTAATTTTATTATGATTTCTTTGTAAACCCTAATCCTCTAGTATATAAAGAGGACATGGGACGTCTAGTTTATGTGCGCACAAATATGTAGTCGACTAAGTTGAGTTGTGTGTCTAGGCGTCAAGTTCCATAATGGACGCCTAGGGTTAGAGTGGTTAAGAGTTGTTTGTCACCGCAAGGATCTTAGAATCCATGTTATTGTTGGGTAACCGTTCTAGAGTTAACTATCTAGAATTGTGGTGATTATGTGAATCTTATGAATGAAAAACCTTGTTCATAACATTGATGTTCTTATTTATTATTCCGCTGCATGTTCAATGTTATTGTTCCCAAATAATATGAGGTCTAATCAACTTCAAGCTCAAACGGTCCTAAGAACTTATTGATGGCGTGTGCATAAGTTCTATCATGTGGTATCAGAGCTTGGGGCTCTCGATCTAGGATATTTACAAGGTTTTAGATGTCATGTTTATGAAGAAAAGAAGGAGTCAAGCCTGTGTTTTTATAAAAAAAATTGACATATGTATTTAGGTATTAAAAAGGTCGACAGATTTTTTAGGTGATGTATTCTTTTAAAAATTGACATAATCACTTGTAGTTAAAGTATTTTTTGTGTCGATATTTTGTTTTTGGATATTGGAAGAAAAAGGGTATAGCACGATCACTAAAACGCAAACCCTTTTTGGAAGGCTTACAAGTCGACATGTTATCTATATTCTTTATAAGGTTTCTGGTTTTGGTGACTCATGGCTAGAAAAGAAGGTGCTACTGATTCGATCAACTAGGGTTTCTACAAACCCTAAATTTTATAAAATAGGAAGCACCAGATTTATTCAAGAAGTTCTGGATGAGGCATAAGTAGAATGGATTTCGATTTTTGGACAGCAAGAAAGTGTAGCAGAAGTTGATAATGGGATTGATTTTGTGATGGCAAAGGACAGTGAGCATAATTACACAAAAACTTTGGTTATTGCTGCTATGTCGAGCCTCAAATACTGCTCATGATCTTGGTTACTGCTACACGCTGCTGTTTTAGTACTGCTATCTCAAGCCAAGAGGATGGTTAGTATTGTTGTGTTCTTTTTAATACTGCTGGGCTTAAGACACTTTCTACTGCCAAAGGTTTATAGTACTGTTCTACTCGCTTACTTAGTACTGCTGTGGATTATTTTGTACTGCTAAGATAAGTTTTTACTACTGCCAACGTATCTTGCTTATGCTGCTACATGTTTCTACTGCCTTCAAAATTTTAAAAGCTATAAGTTTTAATACTGCTACTTGATGTTAGTGATGCTGCCTATATACGAGTTAGTACTGCTCGTATAATTTAGTACTGCTATTGGTGAAAGTGCACAATAGGGTTCTAGTGCTACTTTCATGAACTTAGTTTTGCTTATTGATGTTAAGAGCTGCTTGTACTTAATGTTGCTATTGAAAGTAGTTTAAAAATGCCCGGTTAATATAGTAAGGATCATGCTACTATGGTTTTGGATGATCGACACACATAAGTACATGAATTTGATTGTGGGCTTCATGTTATTTGTTAATGCTTGTGATTTTTATGGGGGCATGAATTACAAGAGGTAAGGGGAAGCTCATATGGTTGGATAATGACACACACGTGTGAAGGTGTTTGGTTTTGGATTTTGAGTTTTTGATTGTTACCTGATGATTCATTATTATTTAATATTCTTGGGAATCAGGTTCAATTAAAAGAACTATTCTTCATTCTACTACTGCTTGGTTTCGAATTCTATTGTAGTCATTTTTATTATTAGTTTTGGCTGCTATGATCGTTCATGGATGGTACTACATGGTGTTCGTTGCTATGGTGGTGAGTCATTCGAAAAGTTCTTTCAAATGGTTAACAAATGGGTTTTAGGGGAAGCTTAATGTTAAAATGTTTAACCATTTATGTGCTACATCGAGGTAAAGGTTTTTACAACTGCTAGTTTTCATTTATAGTAAGCATTTTGGTGTTCTTCTTGGAGGGTAATTCGGGACAATGGAAAACTGGATTGGAAGTATGATAGTGGTTCGTGGTTGTGAAAATCAAGGTTGCATAATTTAGTTCCCAATTTGATGAGGACAAAAAGGGGATGAAGATTTGATGATTTGTAACTTGTAGATCCTTGGTGGTATAGCATGGTACAAAGGAAGTCTGTTTTAAGGGGTAGTATTTGTTTCATTCAGGGAGATGTTTACATCTCAACTTCTCTACTTCATCTAGGGAAGTTCGTACATGACTTTGTTTATTTTGTCATCATCAAATAGGGGAAGATTGTTGGGATTCTTGATTTGATGAGACAAAATAAATAAAAGAATGAAACAAAACGACTTAAACGCAAAGATGGAATTGTTCAAAAAGATGGAAGATTTTGAAGATTCTAGGATATCTGCTTATAAAAATAAAAGATTTAGAAGATAAATATTAGGAAGGTTGTCGTTTCCTAATTGTATTATGATTCCTTTGTAAACCCTAATCCTCTGGTATATAAAGAGGACATGGGACGTCTAGTTTATGTGTGCACAAATATGTAGTCGACTAAGTTGAGCTATGTGTCTAGGCATCAAGTCCCATAATGGACGAGCCAGAACGACGAAGTTTCTCTCATGGCTCACGAGCCAGAAGAGGTACATTTTGACTCATCATACTCTTCTATAGATGATGAAACCTTAGAAGTAGAATATAACAAACTGTGTGATATAACTTTAAAAATCATTAACAAAAATAAGTTCTTAAAAACCAAAATGACACTTTTAGAAAATGAAGTTTATTTGCTTAAAGAAAAGGAGATACAAATGGAAAAAGGTAAAAATGCTAAAGAAATGTGTGTGTCGTGTCAGTAACTTAAATTAGAACTAGAAACATTAAAAACCACACAGGAAGATCTCATCAAACAAAATTCCAAGTTTAAAAAGTTTGATAAAAACATAAGTTGTGTAGATGAGATAATGAAGATACAAAAACTACCTCATGATAAAACCGGACTAGGTTTTATGAAACTAGGAACTTTAAGTGACTTTAAGAAAAAAACTTTGAAAGAAAAGGAAACTATTCCAACTAAGTCAGAAGCCCACGGATCCGACGGATCCAAAGTTTTGGATCCGCCAGTAGTACCAAAAGGATCCGCCGGTACAAGTTGTGAACAGAGGGTTCTAAAAACTGAACGTACTGAATTCGTTAGAGTCACTAGAAAACCTAGTACTAGTATAACTAATAACAAACAAACACCAGCAGTTTCTATAGGAAGAGGTCAAGCTAGAAACGAGTATAGAGTTAAAACGGTTCAACAGAGACCTCAAACTAGCTTTTCTAAACACCCTTTTGCAAAAAGTGATGTTAACCCACAACATATTTACCAAAGTAATTGGAACCAAAACATGTCTAGAAACTTTCATTGTCCTAATTACATGCCGTGGAACAATTGTCCACCATTTCCTTACATGAACCATGATAATATCATGTTTAACCCAAACGGACCTATGAGATATTGGGGACCAAACACTTGAGTTTTTCTTGAACTTAGGTGTGCTTAAAAGTTGAATTAGAGCCTAATGAGTGGATCAAAGATAGTGGGTGCTCAAGGCACATGACGAGAAACAAAAGCCTTTTCTCAACCTACCAAGTATACGACGGAGGTAATGTCACATTCGGTAGCAAACTTAAAAGTAAAATCATCAGAAAAGGTACGATCTCTCATGACTCTCTCTCTATTGATGATGTTGCTCATGTAGATAATTTAGGCTTTAACTTGCTTAGTATAAGTCAATTATGCCGCAAAAAGTATAATGTCATTTTCAGTGAAAATGGAAGTAAAATACTTAAGGATGGCATAACCGTAGGAAAAGGTGTTTTGAAGAATAACGTTTACGTTATGAAACTCGACAAAACACCTAAAGACAAGCTTTGTCTTAACTCCTTGGACGATAGCTCAACTCTATGGCATCGACGCTTAGGTCATACCAATATGAGGTTAATTCAATCCTTATCATCTAAGGAACTCGTTAGGAACCTGCCCAAGTTGAAATATGACCAGCACTTTTGTGATGCTTGCAAAATAGGAAAACAAGTTCATAATAGCCATAAGGCTAAAAACATGGTGTCTACATCTAGGTGTCTAGAATTATTACATATGGATTTGTTTGGTCCATCCGCTATACAAAGTTACGGGGGAAACTTCTATACTTTGGTAATAGTAGATGATTACTCTAGGTATACATGGACTAAGTTTCTAAAAACTAAAAACGAAGCATTTGATAAATTTGAAATCTTAAGTAAGAAAATTCAAAATCAAATAGGAAGTAACATAGTATCAATTAGAACTGACCATGGTCGTGAATTCGACAACGAAATCCAATTCTGAGCTTTTTGTGATGCCAATGGCATAACTCATAATTTCTCAGCTCCTCGAACCCCTCAATCCAACGGTGTGGTAGAACGTAAAAATAGGAAAATTCAAGAAATGAGTAAAACCATGTTAAATGAACAAAACATACCTCAAAAGTTTTGGTGTCACGCTGTAGATACATCTACATATATTCTAAATCGAGTTCTAATTAGACCATTCTTGACAAAGACTCCATATGAGTTATATAGAGGCAAAAAGCCTACTTTAGGATATTTTAGAGTGTTTGGAAGCAAGTGCTTCATTTTAAACACAAAAGATTATCTCACCAAGTTCGACTCAAAGTCGTATGAAGGTGTATTTCTAGGATACTCACAAACTAGTAAAGCATATATAGTTTTGAACAAAGAAACCTCAAGAGTCGAGGAATAGTTGAACGTAACATTCGACGAAAGTCCACCTCCCTCTAAGACATCACCTTTGGTAGATGATGACTTAGTTGAAAGTCAAATGGTTGAGAATATAGAAAATGTTGTAAATGATAAAGAAGATGAACAAGTAAAAAGTGAGTTAGTCAACATCAAAGAAACAAAAAGTCATCCATTAGAAAATGTCATAGGAAAACTTAATGAAAGAACATTAAGATCTAAAGCTCAAAATGAAAGTAATTTCTTTTGTTTTGTTTCAAAAATTGAGCCTAAAAATATAAATGAGGCTATAAAAGATGAATCATGGGTTATTGCTATGCAAGAGGAATTAAATCAATTTGTTAGAAATGACGTTTGGACACTAGTTCCACAACCTAAAAATCAAACCATAATCGGTACAAAATGGGTGTTTAGAAATAAAATGGATGAAAATGGCATAGTATCTAGAAACAAAGCTAGGCTAGTAGCACAAGGCTACAATCAACAAGAAGGTATAGATTACGATGAAACATTTGTACCCGTAGCAAGACTAGAGTCTATTAGGATACTACTTGCATATGCATGTGCACATGATTTTAAATTATTTCAAATGGATGTCAAAAGTGCATTTTTAAATGGATTTATAAATGAAGAAGTATATGTTGCACAACCTCTCAGCTTTGCCAATTTTGAAAAACCAAATCATGTTTACAAACTTAAGAAAGCTTTATACGGACTTAAGAAAGCACCAAAATCTTGGTATGATCGACTTAAGACCTTCCTAGTTGACCATAAGTATACCATGGGCCTTGTAGACAATACTCTCTTCACCAAGAAAAAGGGATCACATATTATCATCGTCTAGATATATGTGGATGACATTATATTCGGCTCAACTTGTCAAGAGTTATGCGACGATTTCTCAAAAATCATGCATGACGAGTTTGAAATGAGTATGATGGGGGAACTAAACTTTTTCTTAGGTCTCCAAATAAAACAATTAGAAGATGAGATATTCTTCAACCAATCAAAGTATATCAAAGATATACTTAAGAAGTTTGGTCTTGAAGACTCAAAACCTACGAAAACACCCATGTCCTCAGAAACCAAAGTCACAAAGGATGAAGAAAACGAATCCGTAGATAGCACTAAATATACAGGAATGATTGGTAGTGTGCTCTATCTTACGGCTAGTAGGCCGAACATTATGTTTAGTGTTTGTCTATGTGCACGTTTTCAAGAAGATCCCAAAATATCTCATCTTGAAGCCATTAAACGGATATTTAGATACATTAAAGGGACTACACATTTAGGATTATGGTATCCCAAAGGGACAGGTGTAGAAACCATAGTGTATGCCGACTCAGACCATGCCGGTGAATATGTTGATAGGAAAAGTACTAGTGGTATTTGTACTTTTGTAGGACATTGTCTCACCGCATGGTTTGCTAAGAAACAAACAGCCTTCGCCATATCAATAAACTGAACCCGAGTACGTGTCAGCAGGAAAAGCTTGCCAACAAGCATTGTGGATGAAACAAGCTCTCGTCGACTATGGAATTGAACTAAACGACATTCCCATTCTTTGCGACAACAAAGGAGCTATCGATCTTAGTAAAAACCCAGTCTAACATGCTAGAACCAAACACATAGAAATACATCACCACTTTCTTCGTGACAATGTTCAGAAGGGAAACATCTCAATTGAGAAAGTTTCCTCAGAGGACAACATTGCCGATATCCTCACAAAACCTCTCAAGAGAGAACCTTTCAACTATCTTAGACTTGGTTTAGGATTAATGGAACCTAGTGAATAGATTAAATGTTAGCTCAAACCTTAGATTAACCAAACACGGCAAAAACCCAACCTGAGTTCTGATCCAGCAGATCCAAACGACAACAAGGGCGGAACCCTTGTTTGGGATCCGCCGGATCCGTCATCTGCTGAGGCAGTTTTTATATATATTAAACAAATACCATGTACTATTCATCACTCTCCTTAAAACTTATCACCTACTGTATTTGACCCATAATTCACCAAAATCATAATTTAGGCTATCTTCTTCAACCAATTTGTGCTCAAATCATCACTATAAGTATCCTTAACATGTTTACACTCCTGATCTGCGTCTAGGATTTCTATTTCATGCACAAAACCAAAACTTGGGGTTATTCATAATTCTTGAAAAATCATGAAGCATATTTACAAAATTGCATAACAAATCATGTTTTTCATAGTTAGGAATTGCATCTTGTAGTACATTGTCATTATTCATCAAAAACCCCATGAGAAATTTTTGCTAAAAATTTTCTCACGACTAGGAAAAACGGTTTTTGAACATTGTTCATACAAATACAAAAACATTATGTTTTAAGCATCACTTGCATAATGTCTCTTGAATGCTAAAGGGAATACATAATTAATATGTATTTTTGGGTACATTCAATCGTAGCTACATTGAAGTAGGAGCGTTTGGGTTATCTCTCATTTTATCATAAAACTTGCATAAGCATAATTTTCATGCATCAAAAGGAGTCGAGATAACCGCACCTCCACAATGTCCCCATGTAGGCAGACACTTGACCTTTATACATATCTTCGATAATTTTAACTAAACTATATACATTTTTCGTGTCTAGGATAACTATGCCTCCCGCAACCAACTACGATTACAAAAAGACCATTCATTACCTTGCCAAACACCACAAAACCAAGGGTCTTACCGAAGCCCAAGTCAATATATTCAAAGCCTTAAAAAACCGATACGTCCATGAGGGTAGGGTTGTAGACTCCTCATTCTATGAAGATACCAATCTCCGCGAGCAATTAACCGCAATTCATATCGATGGCCTCTTAGACATTGATGAACATATCATTCCTAGGTTCATTCTTGAATTTTATGCAACCATAGGTCTTAGTTCCAACGACGATGGTCTCATGAACATTCACTTTAGGATCAATGGAACCCAATTCCACATTCCCTTAGATCAATTTGGAGATGTCTTAGGAGTTCCAAATTATGAAACATGTGTCTACTCCGATAAGTGGTCATTAACAATCTTAGAGTCTAACCTTGAGAGAACGACACCATATGCCACACCTGTGACCGCCAAAGAAACCATTAGGGAGCATCTCTTCTTACCTAGGAACAACCCAACTAGGTTGCATCGAGGTCGTCATGTACCTAGAGATCCTTAGCCATGGAACTAAATGAACTTTGGCTCGAGTTTAGGAAGTTAGAAGATGTTTTGAGAGCTAATGTCATTAGCACCGTTGGGAACCAAGACCATATCAATGCATGTATTTGTTACATGATGTATTGTGTGTCCACTCATCAACCTTTCAACCTTGCATACTATATCGCCAAGCGAATGGCCAATTTTCCAATACAAGGTACCACGGCAATGCCCTACGGAATGCTATTGACTCATCTCTATAGAGCTTTTTCACCTATTCCTAGAAATGCCTTAGGATTTTTTCCCGATTATGATGAGATTCCACACACCTTTGTTCCCTTAAGCAATTTTAGGGTAGCGGTTGACAAAGGCAAATGTCCTCGCCCTCAAACATCATCATCATCATCATCATCATCAATGAGTGACGATGACGGCTTGCCAAACTCTAGAATCACTCCACCGGAATACTTGCGTCAACTTCCAACGATTGCTAATGAATCCGAGGAGCATCGTCAAACAAAGGGAATGGTGAAGAATCTAGGACGTTGGATCATGAAACGTCACAAGGGTATGAAGAAATTGAGCAAGAAGTTCAAGTGGGAGGAGTGTTTGGGTCTAGATGTTATTAGACAATGATGTGTTAAACATGTATGGTTCTTAACTTATTATGTTAGTACTTGATGTGTATGTGAACTAACTCAGATTTGCAGGTCGATAACACTTAGTGTTATCAATTTTTCGAGAATAAGCCCCCATTTGGCTTAACTCCCTATATGGTAGAATATTATGATCGGATTTATTTATGTGAAAACGTGTGATAGAATATATGTATTTAGCATATTTGTAGTACATATTAGCTATTACATACGTTATAGGAGAAATTTTGGGTTTTTGTCAAAAAACACAAAATTTGCAATGGTCTCTGTTTATTTTAGTAGTTTCGGATGACGGATCTGGCGGATCCCAGAATTTGGATCCGCCTAGTGTATCACTTGGATCCGCCAGTCCAGAACCCACGGATCCGACGGCTCCCAAACTTTGGCTCCGTCTTTGTTGTCGATTGGATCTGTGGGTACCAACAGTAATTTTTTCAAAAAAATTCCCGACTCATCTCGACACTTAGATTTTGGTTTGTAGCTTCTTTAGATTATACTCACTGATCATTAAACTCTCTAGAATGATTTACGAACCCTTAGAACCCTAAGAACTCAATTTCCCACAAAAATTTGAATTTTCAAAATTTTCATGTGAGTTACCTTTCTAATACAAGTAAGGAACCCTTTTGAGGGATCCATCAAATCCGTGGGAATATCAAATCAATAGATTTTCCACTATCTCCTTGCATTTACTGCAAATCCCCCTCATATCACTCAACTCCATTTCAATGGTTTGACCTTGAGATGTGACAAGCTTAAATTTTTGTTCCAAATCATTAGGAACCAACATTCTTCATTGGATTTACATCCAATCCAAACACACAGACCAACAAACCTTCTGCCTATAAATTAGTACCTTAGGATCATCACTAAACTCACTCACTCACCATTTCCTCTACTTTGTCTCCTGTACATCTTAGCTACATTACTTCACCATGACTAAATCAAACAACTCTTCCACCTCTAGACCTCCAAAACGAACTGCCCGCATTAGTGTTAAACCATGTTGCTTCATAAACTTAGCAAACTCATCAACAAAGGAATCAACTCCTCTAAATATCTCATCACCTATTGCAAGTGAGAATTTTCTCACACTCTCCACTCCAAAACCACCAAATGTAGTCATTCATACTCCACCACCAAGAATTACTCTGATAGCTACCACTCCACCACCCGCTCCATCACAACCTATTAAATCACCATCACCCCCAAAATCACCCAAACTACAACCAATGGAGCTATTTAGGACTCCACCGTCATCACCACACCCATACCTTGATGACTTGGAAGACCTTCCACCAAGGTCAACCAATCCTCCACCCATGATCTTTGAAGGTCAACAACCCATGCTTTTTCATTCGGTTTTCCTGGATATCCATGGTCCTTTATACCATGATGCACCACCACCACAACTGCAACCACAACAACTCTCACCAAGATCCACTCTCCATTCCATTGATGAAGAGTTTTGGATTAACCAACCCAACACACAAGCCGAGATCAACGAGGAACTAAACCGCCTCTATGTATTCACAAACATGGTTGACTCCCATCTCCACGAGGCTATAGACTTACAATCCACCTTGTTAGCCTCCATTACGGGTCCAACGAACAATCCACCACCACCTACATCCAAAAATCCACCACCACCATCAACAAACAACCAACCACCACCACCACCACAAAACCATGAGACTACTCTTCCTCCCAGTTTTTCAAGCCATGATTGCTTGCATTGTGAGAGAACCGCTCATTTGGCCCAAAGGACCAACATTTTGGTCAATGAGCTCCAAAATGAAATGAGGTTCATATTGAACCACATTCTCGAGCGTCTCAATGCAATCTCTCATCCTCCTCAATAGGAGATTTATTAGTTTCCTCTTAAAGGAACTTTTAGGGTGTTGTTTTAGAATTTTTCTTATTAGTATTTATTTTCCTTGTTTGAATGTAACATCATTTTTTCCATGTAATGAATGTTATGTTTTTATGCTTGTGGGTGATCAACATTAAGCATATTATCTCTTTTTAGAATACTAACATTATAGTATGGTTGTTTTCACCTCACATATTGCCTTGATCAAATGTATATTAGGTACTAAATTTTGATCAGACACTTCATTTTGACTTTTTAAAAGTCAAATGGGCTGAAACTTATTGTTTGGTTGATTATTACATATGCATTTTACTTCCATGATGTAACTAACTTTTCTTTTGTAGCATCTCCTATCCTTGAAATGTATACGTTGGTACTTTTGCAATGGGGAGTATACATCTAGAGGGAGCATATCGTAGTCTAACCATTTGTTTTGTAGGATCATACATCATATCCTTGTTACTCCATTTAGGGGGAGTATAAATCAAGGGGGAGCTTTAAAGTTCTCAAAATCGCATTCCGCTATGCATATCTTCTTTTTGTTTCGACAAAAAGGGGGAGAAAGGATTAAGTTTTCATCACTGTGAAACATCACAGTACATACATTTACACTTGAAATTGTTTTCAAAACTTGCATAAAACAAACTTAATCTATATTTTTAAAAAAGACTCATACTTCATTTATTCATTTGCTTAAAAATACACCTTATGTTTTGTCATCAACAAAAAGGGGGAGATTGTTAATACAAATATCGTCCCAAAAATGTTATTTATATTTTATGATCTTTACTTAGTTTTGTTAATGACAAATACAGGTTATATCTTTTAGCAAATCATAAATACAAGTTAAAGTCTTTTTAGAACATATTTAGATTTCACAAGATCAATAGAATTTACATTTTATACATTTACATGTTTATTACCTAAAATGGAAACTTTATTTTTCAAAAGTTAGGATGACATCATGGCATGCATCATGTACACAATCTTGGTAAGATTTTGTGATATTTTGTTTAGATCTTCAAGCCAAAGAGTTGACATTTGAAGATATGGAAAGATATGGCAAGATTTGGAAAGATTTGGAAATCTATTAGTTGTCCTGCACTGGCGGATCCAAGTGCAAACAAGGACGGATCCAAATTTTGGGATCCGCCGGATCCGCCAGCTGTTCACTCAGTTTTCCTATAAATAGCAAGCTGATCATTTGGATAAATCATCACTCATATAGCTTAAATACATACTCATTCATTTACTAACCCATATCATTCATTCATTCATTTGATCTTTCCTTTTGTAGCAAAGGGATCAAACATACAAGGATCAACGTTCTGTCGTTATCTGTCTAGTTTAGTCACTGTGTGATCTTGTGCTAGTTTACATATCATTATTTGTATCATTTACATCAGTAGAGTGAGGTTAGTGTTTTAGTCCTTAAAACACAAAGAGTGTTGGGAGTGGTTGTACCCTTGTAAAGAACCAAACGGGAGTGGTTGTACCCTTGTGAAAGAACCAAACGGGAGTGGTTGTACCCTTGTAAAGAATTCGGTGTTTAGCTTAGTACCGGAAAAAGAAGTAAGCGACGTGTAAAGGTTTTCTCCACCTAGAAGGTAGTTTCTTTCTTAGTGAAAGATAACTCTCGAGTTAGAGGCTCGAGGAGTGGAGTAGGGCAAGGAAGAGAGTCCTTGTAGCCGAACTACTATAAACATCAGTGTTTTATGGTTTGATCTTTCCTCTCTTTACTTTTCATATATATTGTGTGATTATTTGTTTGTGTATAATTTCCTTGAAATCACATTAAGTAACAAAGCGAATCAAATTTTAAAACGGTAAAACTATTCAACCCCCCTTCTAGTTTTCCACAGTCTAATCAACCTCGAGCTAAAAAGGTCCTAAGAGCTTATTGATGACGCTCATAAGTTCTATCATTATGGTTGACATCAAGCTCTTAGAGCTTGGTATGATACATTGTCAACATACCTATTGGACAATGGTTTCTATAGAGGGAAGATTGACAAGACTTTGTTTATCAGAAGACACAAAGATGATATCTTGCTAGTTCAAGTTTATGTTGATTATAATATCTTTGGATCAACAAGCAAGTAGTTATGTGTTCAATTTGAGAAGCTTATGCATGAAAGGTTTCAGATAAGTTCTATGGGTGAACTTACATTCTTCTTAGGATTACAAGTTAAGCAGAAGGAGGATGGCATATTTATCAGTCAAGATAAGTATGTGGCTGAAATTTTGAAGAAGTTTGGGTTTACTGATGTGAAGCCTGTAAAGACAATAATGGAAACTTCCAAGCCCCTGCTCAAATATGAAGATGGTGAAGAAGTTGATGTTCACTTATATAGATCAATGATTGGTTCGTTGATGTATCTTACCTGTGCTAGATATCAAGTTACACCAAAAGTTTCACATCTTAAGGCTGTGAGAAGAATTTTTAGATACTTGAAAGGTCAACCTAAATTGGGCCTTTGGTGTCCAAAAGATTCACTTTTGATTTGGTAGCATACACTGATAGTGATTATGCTGGAGCTAGCTTGGATAGGAAATCCACAACAGGAGGTTGTCAATTTCTAGGATGCAGGTTGATTTCATGGCAGTGCAAGAAACAAATTGTGGTTGCTAATTCCACAACAGAAGCTGAGTATGTGGCTGCTTCAAGTTGCTGTGGAAAAGTGCTCTGGATTCAAAATCAATTACTGGATTATGGGTATAATTTTATGCATAAAAAAATATTTATTGATAATAGCAGTACTATGTGCATAATTAAAAATCCTGTTTATCATTCTAAAATAAAGCATATAGAGATAAGACATCATTTTATAAGAGATTGTTATGAAAAGAAGTTAATCCAAATAGTTAAAATTCATACCGACAAAAATGTTGCAGATTTGCTTACAAAAGCTTTTTAGGTGGGTAGATTTCAATTTTTGATTGACAGTATTGGAATGTTAAATCTTTGAAAATTCATATCTTTTTGTGTTTTTGTAATGTTTTGTAGGGATTAGTACTGCTATATATGTCAATAAATGTTTATGTTGCTAAGTGTAATTAGTACTTCTTGTTATACTTAGAACTGCTAGTTTATACTGCCTGTTATACTTAAAACTGCTAAGTATAATTAAGTACATGATTATTGGAGAATGTGATTTTGTTTGTGTTTTGGTGTTTTTGGACTAATCTTTTTCATGATAAGCAATGAAAAGTGTTGGAGTGCTGATAATTCAGTTGTTTGGAGTGAAAAACTGACTTAGTGCTGCTGAGTATAAGTTAGTGCTGCTAAGCATAACTTACTACTGCTAGGTTTATGCTGCTATGTCTGAGAGTGCAGGGACGATTATGTAACTTCTTCACTTAAGGGTTTAAATCCCCAATTGGATCACTTAATCAGTTTCACGCACTCATAATTCTCTCTAATAACAAACCCTAACTAACAATGTCTCACGCCAATTTGCTGAGAGTCATAACATGGTTGCCTTTTTTGATAAACCCAAAGAGTCTGAAGGGTTCACAGAAATCATTGATTTCTTGAATGCAAACCCTATAAGGTTTGCATTAACTGTGAATCCTACTATATACATTTCTCACATTAACCAGTTTTGGTCTACTGCTAAGGCCATAACTATTAATGGAGAAGTACAGTTAAAGGCTAATGTAGATGGCCAAGAAATACTTATCACTGAGTCATCTGTTAGAGAATCACTTTAACTAGCAGATGATAATGGTGTTGATTGTCTCTTAAACTTTGCAATTTTTGATGGTCTTGAAAAAATGGGGTATGAGAAGAAAAATGACTTTTTGAAATTTTACAAAGGACTCTTCTCACCTCAATGGAAATTTTTAATCCATACCTTCTTACATTGTTTAAGCCCTAAAACAACTGGCTGGAATGAGTTTGGCACTAATATGGCTTCTGTTGTAACATGCCTAACTACAGGACAAAAGTTTAATTTTTCTAAAACGATTTTGGAGGGTTTGGTTAAGAACTTGGATACATCAAGCAACTATTTTCTATATCCAAGATTTTTGCAATGGTTTTTGGATCAACAACTTTCTCAATAGAAGGTTCACAAAAGAACATTTGATGCACCCTTGCTCTCAAAGAAACTGTTTGCAAACACGAGAAGGGTGGGTAAAGATTTTTCTCGGAAAGTGACACCATTATTTCCTAATATGGTGGCACTTGTCCAATCTCAAAACCAGGGTGAAGGTTCAGTAATCCCAACTGAAACCCATCACATACCCACAATTTCACCATCCACATCACCACCTAAAAAGACCTATACCCGTAGGTTCACCAAAAGGGGCACTCAGCTACCTCGGGCTAGTGCTAGTATGGATGCAGATGAGGCTACCCATCAAGAGTTGGGAGGTAACTTGGAAAAGGCTACCACTACTATTGCTAGCTTAGATGCAACAAGTTGGGTTTTAAGATGCTGCTGCTTAGAATGGATTCTACTTCTTGTTGTGCTAAATGAAAAATATACCAAGTATGATTCTGATGCTAGGCTAAATCATTCTACTGCTGGTATATTTTATTCTACTGCTGGAGTATTCGATAAGATCAAGAAAATAAGGTAAGTGGATACTACTGCTAGGCTTCGAAGATTCTACTGCTAGAGATAGTATACTGCTTATTGGATAATTACGTATAGTATGTTAGATAATTATGGAATAGATACGAATAGATATTATTCTTGTATTGAAAGTCATTGTAACCGACCAGGACTCCTTAGTCTAAAAAAGGAGGATCTAAGGTTAGGTTTAGAGTACGTATTTATTGATTAGTCGATTCACTTCAAGGTTATTGTAACCCTGTTACTTTTGAGTAACCTTATTAATATATTGAGGTGATTATTGAGAGAATTCGTTTTGTGTTTATTCTTTTTAAGATTAAGTACTAGATTCCGCATAGTATTTAATAGTTTGTTCAAGAACAGTTTCTATACCTATTGTCTTGGATCTATATCTAAGATAATTAACAAGATCGTTAGCTCAACTGGGATGAACAAGTGGTATCAGAGCTTGTAATCTAGAAACTGCTACCAAGAAGAATTGTGTTATTACTCAGATCTGTTCATAATCTTCATAAGCAATGGAATTCGAATCTACTCATATGGTGACTGCTTCAAAGGTACCCATGCTCAAGGTGGGTGAGTATGAGCTGTGGAAGATGAGAATTGAGCAGTACATGAAAATGCTTGACTACTCCATGTGGGAAGTCATTCAGAATGGAGATACACTACCTGCTAAAGCTGCTGATGGGACTTTACTACCCATCAAAACTAATGAGGAGAAGGCTCAAAGGAGATTGGAAATAAAGACTCACAGTATGCTAATGATGGGAGTATCCAATGAATATCAACTGAGCTTCAATCACATTCAGACTGCTAAGGAATTGATGGAAGCTATTGAACTCAGATTTGGTGGGAATGAGGCCACCAAAAAGTCAAGGAAGAATCTGCTCAAGCATCAATTTGAAACATTTACTGCCTTAAGTTCAGAAAACATTGATGCTACTTATGATAGGCTCCAGAAGTTGGTAAGTCAACTACAACTTCTGAAGGTCTCAGTGTCCCAAGAAGACATCAATCACAAGTTTTTAGAAGCCTGTCACCTGAATGGAGCATACATACTGTGGTCTAGAGGAACAAGGAAGATTTTGAGACATTAAGTTTGGATGACTTGTACAATAATTTGAAGGTGTATGAGTCTGAAGTCAAAGGATCATCCAGTTCATCTTCTAGTGCAAATAACCTAGCCTTTGTGTCCTCAAACAACAAAGGTTCTGGTAGCTCTCAAGAAAACTATTCTGCTGCTGGGCATGTGGTTTCTGCTGTTGGTTCTGCTGCTAGTACAAATAGTGACAACATCAGTGATGCTGCTATTTGTGCATTCTTGGCTGATCTCACCACAAGTACAACTGTTACTGATCAGGATTTGGAATAGATAGATCCTGATGATCTTGAGGAGATTGACTTGAAGTGGCAGATGGCCATGCTTATAATGAGAGCTAGGAGATTTTTGAAAAAGACTGGAAGGGCACTCAAGTATAGACAAATGAATGTGGGATTTGATAAGTCAAAGGTTGAGTGCTACAATTGTCAGAGAAATGGGCATTTTACTAGGGAGTACAGAGCACCCAAGAAGAACAAAGAAAATGTAAGAAAGGTTCAAATTGAAGAGGTTAAGCCTACAACTGCTATGGTGTCTTGTGATGGCTTGGGAGAGTATGACTGGAGTGACCAAGCAGAGGAAGGACCAAATGCTTATTTCATGGCTGAAGAAGGACAAAAGAGACAAAATTTTGCTTTGATGGCTTATGCTTCTTCATCCTCTGGTTCAGACTCTGAGGCATCTAATGAATCTGCTTGTTCATTTAAATCATGCTTAGATTCTTTAGAGGAACTCAAGTCTAGGAATGAGAGTTTAAGAATGGAAGTAGAAAAGTTAAAACTTGATAATTTAGGTTATGTATATGGCCTAAAATCATTAGAAGAAAAACTTGACTTTCTTAGACAGAATGAAGTAGAGTATGTTGATAAGATTAATGGACTAGAATGTGAAATTATTAAGAAATATTGTGAAATTAATGTTCTTAATAAAAGAGTAGAAGAAGCTGAAAAAGCTAGAGATGTAGCTTTATCTGAGAAAGTAAAACATGTTGTTAGGGTAGATAAACAACAATTTGTATTAGACCTAGTCAATAAGCGTTGGGAATAAAATGTTCAAGTCAAAGTGCCTGCCAAAGATGTCAAAGAGCCTGCTAGTTGATTTTGAAGAAGTATGAAGATGTACTAACAGTACCTTCTGGGTAGAAGGTACTGCTATTTGACAAAGGGCCTGCCAAGCTATATGTCAAGTTAATTAGATATTTTGTAATAGATATTTAGTTGAATTATTAGTCTTTGTACATTGTTATACGTTATATAGAAGTAGTTTAGTCTTCTGTGGTGTACAGAAGAATATTGCAGAGTTGTACATTGGTAGTTGTATTTAATTGTAGGCTAGAATAGTCAAAGTAAAGTATTATATTCAACCACTTGACAACTTGTAATTAGGGTACCTTATCTTATAAAAGGTTCCCTAAGTCACCACTTCATGCATGCATCTTTCCAACTATTAACCAAAACCAAACTATCTCTCAAGTAACTTAGTTACTCAACTCACAAATCCTTTTTTTACAATCTAAGATTCAAGATTACTTTGTAATCCCAGTGATATTTAGATCATCCGTATTATTTCATCAATAGTATTGAATCATTTTGTGTTAACGAAAGTTGTGTTCCTTGTTCATTACATTCTCACGTTTACATAACTCACCACCTTGTGTTCTTTTAAGTGTGTTGTAGTAGATTCCGCATGCTAAACACATTCATACATAAATATCTCACAAACACGTTACTAAGATTCACATCCCAAGTGTTTGAATCCTTTCCACAAGTGGTATCAAAGCCAGGTTGTTATTTACAAATTAAAAGAACAATGGATGTTGAACATATTCAAACAAATGCTGCAGCAAAACTTCCATTACTCAAGCAAAATGAGTTTGATATGTGGCGACTGAGGGTAGTAGAACAATATTTCCAAGTGCAAGACTATGCACTTTGGGAGATCATTGAAGAAGGCAACTCATTTAAACCCTTAATCACCACTACCACAGTAAACGATGCTCTTGTAACACAAATACAAACACCACTAGGAAGTGCAGAAGAAAGAATTCAGAAGCGAAATGATCTAAAAGCCAGGAGTATGTTACTGATGACTATTCCAAATGATCAGCTTTTGATCTTTAACAAATACAAAGATGCTAAAACCCTTTTTGAATCTATTGTGGCTAGATTTGGTGGTAATGATGCTACCAAGAAAACACAGAAAACACTTCTCAAACAGCAGTTTGAGAACTTTACAGCCACAACAAATGAGTCTTTGGACAGTATGTTCAATAGACTTCAGAAGCTTTCAAGCCAGTTAGCCATCCATGAAGTGATGATAACTCAAGAAGATCTAAACTCCAAATTTCTTAGGAGTTTACCCACAGAATGGTCCATGCATGTCATTGTCTGGAAAAACAAGCCAGATATTGATCAGATGAGTCTTAATGATCTCTACAACAATTTCAAAATAGTAGAGCATGAAGTAAAGAAGACTACTGGGTCAAGCTCAGGAAATATGGCTTTTGTTTCATCTCCAAGCATCTCAAAGGTTGTTGATGAAGAAAAAGAAGGCAGAGAAGAAGGTACTGCCAACACAAACTTTGGTACTGCTAGTACTTCCAGTAGTACCAAAACCATTTTAGATGAAACAATTGGGTGTGCTTTTCTTACATCTCAACACAATGGGTCCATATTAACTTTTGAAGATCTTCAAGAGATTCATCCTGATGATCTTGAAGAGATGGACATAAAGTGGCAACTTTCACTTTTGAGCATTAGAGCCAAGAAGTTGCTGATGAGGACTGGCAAGAAGATAATGATAAATGGTAATGAGCCTGCTGGGTATGATAAGTCCAAGGTGGAGTGTTACAACTGCCACATGAAGGGTCACTACTCTAGAGAGTGTAGAAGACCTAAGAAGCAGGATGACAAGGGTAGAGGGTTTGACAACAAGAATAAAGGAAGCTTTGAGAAGAAAGGAAGCTTTGAAAGCAAGAGTAAGGTTGTAGAAGTTGCTGAGCCTAAAGCAATGGTTGCTATTGATGGCATGGGTTTTGATTGGAGTTTCATGGGTGAAGTAGAGTCAACTTCAGATGAATTGGCTTTGATGGCATTCTCCACTCCTGAGGTACAAATTACAAAATGTTCTACTACTTGTAAAGCTTTTGATGAATTAAAATCTTATATAAAACTTTATGATGAGCTGAAAGTAGAAGAAAGAAAAACCAATCAAAAATTAGTTGATTATAAGTGTGGCTTGGCCAAGGTTGAAAAACAAATCATTCACTTTAGAGAAAATGAACTTACTTTTTCTGATGCAAAAGCTAATCTTAATAGACAAATATTTTTGAAAGATTTAGAAATAGAAATGCTAAGAACTGAGTGTACTAAAGTGACATTGGCTAGAGATAATATTCAACTGACTGTTACTAAATTGGAAATTGCTTCTGATTGCACTAGAAGCATAGTTGAAAATCAGATGAATAAAAGAATAAAATCAGGGATAGGATACAATAAATGTCCACCTCCTTATAGAGGAATTCCTTGTCCCCCAGGATCAGATCTTGCTGAATCAGGTTTGCATGAAATCATTAACAAACCATTGGCTAAATCTGTAGAGAAAAGTGAACCTTCTGAGAGTGCTAAGATTGCCTCACTCTCTAAGGTGCTCACTAATAAGAAACCAGATATTCTAATTATTGAAGATTGGGTATCTGATGATGATGAAGATGAGATTGTTCCTATCAAAGGAAACAAAGTATGACCAATCAGTCCTAAGAGAGTAGAAATTAAGGCTAAGGCTAAAGCTATTTTGAAAACAGTTGAAAGTTGTGAAAAATGTAATAACAAACCTAGAGGAAGCCAAAGAAATTGGAACAACCTTAAGTCACAACAACTAGGTGATGACTTTGTTATGTTCAATAAGGCTTGTTATTATTGTGGTAGCTTTAATCATCTTCATGCTTATTGTAATAAATGGGTTTCTGGGAGTAAATCAAAGTCTAAAACAAATGTTACTCACCCCAGAAAAAGTTTTGTTAAGTCTAACACCACAAATGTTAAACATACTGTTAGACAAAATAAGCCTGTTATTACAAAACCAACTGATAAGGGTACAAGAAACACTTTCAAATATGTACCAAAAGTTGTGAATAGTCCTATTCAAAAGAAATTTGTGGTCAAAACACAAATTTGGAAACCAAAAACCAAAGGTCCTGCTAGACCAAATGGTACTGCCAAAATTGGTTCTAATAGACCAAAGACCACACAATGGATTAAAAGGGAAAGTGCTGTTAAGTCCTCAGCATGTTGGATTTGGAAACCAATCCAATCAAAAGGTGCATCAACAATCCTGAAAAGGTTTGATTTCATTGATGCAAGAGGCAAACCCAAGTTTGTCATGGCTTGGGTACCCCAAGGAAACTAATATGTTTATTCATGTGCAGGAACATTCATCTGATATTGGAGATCAAGGATATGTAGATAGTGGATGTTCAAGGCACATGACAGGCAACATGTCATTCCTCTCAGACTTCAAAACATTTGATGGAGGATATGTTACCTTTGGGGGAGGAATAAAAGGAAAGATCACTGGTAAAGGTACTATCAAAACCAGTAAACTAGATTTTGAAAATGTGTATTTTGTGAAAGAACTTCAGTTTAATCTCCTTAGTGTCTCACAAATGTGTGACAAAAAGAACAATGTTCTATTTACTGACAATGAATGTATGGTTCTTTCTTCTGATTTTAAAATGCCTGATGAGAGTCAGATCCTTCTTAAAATCCCAAAAAGGAACAATATGTACAGTGTTAATTTAAAAAACATTGATCCTAAGGAGAGTCTAACTTGTTTGGTAGCAAAAGCCTCATTGGATGAATCTATGCTTTGGCATAGAAGACTTGGTCATGTAAAATTTAAAACAATCAACACTATTGCAAAATATGATTTGGTAAGAGGTTTACCCAAAAAGATTTTCCAAAATGACCAAACATGTGTTGATTGTCTAAAAGGCAAACAACATAGAGCTTCTTGTAAGCCCAAGACCCAAAACTCTATTTCTCAGGCTTTACATATGCTTCATATGGATCTCTTTGGTCCTACTAATGTGTGCAGCTTGAATGGTAAAAGATATTGTCTTGTTGTTATTGATGATTATAGCAGATTTTCATGGGTTTTCTTTTTAAGATCTAAACATGAAACTAGTGAGATTCTTAAATCTTATATCACTGAGGTAGAAAACCAATCTGATAAGAAAGTCAAAGTCATCAGATGTGACAATGGGACAGAGTTCAAGAATAGGGTTATGGATGACTTTTGCAAGGAAAAAGGCATAAAAAGGGAATTTAGTGTAGCTAGAACCCCACAGCAAAATGGAGTAGCAGAAAGAAAGACTAGAACACTTATAGAGGCTGCTAGAACTATGTTAGTAGACTCTAAGTTGCCTATTTCATTTTGGGCTGAAGCAGTTGGTACTGCCTGTTATGTACAAAACAGGGTTCTTGTGACAAAGCCACATAGAAAGACACCTTATGAACTTTTCTTTGGTAGAACACCATCTTTAAGTTTTATGAGACCTTTTGGTTGTCATGTCACTATTCTCAATACCAAAGATCATTTAGGCAAGTTTGATGGAAAAGCAGATGTAGGATATTTGATAGGATATTCCTTGCAGAGTAAGGCCTATAGAGTGTTTAACACTTGCACTAGGCTAGTGGAAGAGAATCTTCACATAGAGTTTCAAGAGAAACTAACAAATGTGAAAGGAATTGGTCCATATTGGATGTTTAATATTGATAGGCTTTCAGAATCTATGAATTATGTGCCTGTTTCAGGTACAAATACTAATGATAATGCAGGTTTTGAAGACAATGTTGAAACTCCTAAAGATCAAGATTACATCTGGATGCCAATTTGGAAAGGAATGGATCTATCTTCAAGTCAAGAAGAACCTTCAAACACAAGAAATAAAGGTACTGAAGATGATCATGGAACTCAGAATCAAGAGAATCAAGAAAGTGGTGCAAATGACAATGGTACTGCTAGTTCACCAGATGGTCCTGCTAGTTCAAGTATTGATACTGCTGAGCCATTGAATGTTCAAATAGATGATTCTTTACCAGAAGAGGTGGGGATTAGCAATCTTCCATCTACCTATGAAGTTCCTAAAACACCAAACACTAGAATTCTCAAAGATCACTCAACTGATGATGTGATTGGTAGCATAAATTCTGGTGTTAGAACAAGATCTAAAGTTGGTTTATCTCAAGTCTTGTCTTCAGATGAAGAAGGGTTTATCTCCTCTATTTATGAAGAAAAGAATCATGATATTTCCAATATATGCTTGTTTTCATGTTTTCTATCTCAGGCTGAACCCAAAAACATAAACAAAGCTTTAGATGATGCAAGTTGGGTGGAAGCAATGCAAGAAGAGCTTCTCCAATTCAAGATTCAGAAGGTTTGGATATTGGTTGATTTGCCCAAAGGTCACAGGGAAATTGAAACCAAATGGGTGTTCAGAAACAAGAAAGATGAAAGGGGTATAGTGATTAGAAATAAAGCAAGATTGGTAGCTCAAGGATATACTCAAGAAGAAGGGGTAGATTATGAAGAAGTGTTCACTCCAGTTGCAAGACTTGAAGAAATTAGGCTTTTCTTGGCCTATGCTTCATTCATAGGCTTCACTATCTATCAAATGGATGTTAAGAGTGCATTTTTATATGGTGAAATTGAAGAACTAGTATATGTCTCTCGACCTCCAGGCTTCATTGATGCAGAGTATCCAGACAAGGTTTATAAGGTTACCAAGGCTCTATATGGTCTACACCAAGCTCCTAGGGCATGGTATGAAACATTGGCTTGTTTTCTACTTGAAAGTGGATTCCAAAGAGGCAGGATTGATCCAACTTTGTTCATCAAAAGAACAAAGAAAGACATCTTGCTAGTGCAGATTTATGTTGATGACATTATCTTTGGATCAACAAACAAAGACTTGTGTGTAGAATTTGAAAAACTTATGCATAGTAAGTTTGAAATGAGTTCCATGGGGGAACTTACTTTCTTTTTGGGTCTTCAAGTGAAACAATCAAAAGAAGGCATATTTATCAGCCAAGATAAGTATGTAGCAGAGATCCTAAGGAAATTTCAGTTTGCTGATTCTAAGGTTGCAAGTACACCAATGGATCCAGATAAAGGGCTACTCAAGGATGCTGAAGGAGAAGATATGGATTTGAATAATTATAGATCAATGATTGGGTCTTTGATGTACCTTACATCATCAAGACCAGATATCATGTTCTCAGTATGTGTATGTGCAAGGTTTCAAATACATCCCAAAATCTCTCATCTCACAGCAGTCAAAAGAATCTTTGGATATCTCAAGGGTCAACCTAGGTTGGGTCTTTGGTATCCAAGGGAATCATCTTTTGAATTAGTGGCTTATTCGGATAGTGACTATGCTGGTGCAACTCTAGACAGAAAATCCACAACTGGTGGATGTCAATTTCTTGGTTGCAGACTCATCTCTTGGCAATGCAAGAAACAAACAATGGTGGCCAACTCTACAACTGAAGCAGAATATGTTGCTGGTGCAAGTTGTTGTGGGCAAGTTCTTTGGATCCAAAATCAAATGCTTGACTATGGGTACAATTTTCTTAACACTATTATTTATATTGACTACAGCAGTACTATATGTATCATTAAAAACCCAGTTCAACACTCAAAAACAAAACACATTGAAATCAGACACCATTTCATAAGGGATTGCAATGAGAAAAGGTTAATTCAAGTTGTTAAGATTGATTCTGAAAAGAATTATGCAGACCTTCTCACCAAAGCTTTTGATTTAGGTAGATTCAAATATCTTGTAGGAGGTATTGGAATGATAAATCTTTGAAAACATGTGTTTTTGTACATAAAATTAACTGGTATTAGATTTTAAACATGGTACTGCTAGTTAGTCAAAAGGTACTGTCAATTCATAATTGGTCCTGCTAGTATAAAATTTGCTATGTTTTGTTCATATTAATGCTTAAATGTTTAAAATGCTATAGATCAAGTGCTTTGCACTTTGTTCTTTTGGTTTGCAACTAACACATTTCAGGTTGATAACAAAACAAGAGATCTTTCAAACAAAAAGGGGAAACAAAAGTTATATTAATCTCAGGGGAGGAAATATTAGCCCAGAATGGAAGAAAAACCAATTTATGAAAGAAAAAGACAAGAGCATACAAGATGATGCAGAGGTTGAAAAAGATAGGATTAGATCACATATCTAGAAGGGATGAAGCATTCCTAAAGGAGAAAGTTCTATCTAGATCAAACTAAGAAAAGTTTCAACTCAAAGGCATGCTATTAGATGATTTCACTTGTTGAACCAATCATCCAAGATACACAGCATCATTGCCTGTTTAATTTCCTCCATCCAAGGAAATTGCACCATCTTTAGGCCAATATAGCTTTTGGTATTCAGTTCACCAAGTTTTTACAAACTTAAGAGCTGGCTAGTCCATAAGCAAACGGCTTTTGGTAAAGACAAATCAAATCCGTTGATGGTTGATAGTTTACCAAAAACTATATGGTTGTTAACTAACCATACTTAATTGTAAATAGTTAGCTAGTCCTTAAGCAAACGGCTTTTGGTAAAGACAACTCAAATCCGTTGATAGCTGGTAGTTTGCTAAAAACTATAAGGGATTTTTATAAAACTTTCAAAGGTACTGGTAGTTCAAAAATTGGTACTGCTAGAGTAAAATGGTACTGCTAGATAGCCGTTGAGCCTGTCAGAAAAAGTTTTAGCCGTTGGGCCTGGTAGTTAAAATTAGCCGTTGGGGTAGTTATGTAAATTACTGATGATTATATTATATTATATTTCACATATAAAAGATCTTTTTAACCGCCTTTACATTTACTTATTATAATCTTTCTTATTGTCGGTTAAAAGTAATTCTCACAAATCATCTTTCATCAGTCCTTATCATAATTCACATACATCTTTCATCTTCTACCAGTACCACCAACAAATCCCACCATCATATTCAAAATTTTCATTATGGATTCCACAGTTGTTCTAAACTTTGTCCAACGTCACAATCAATTAGCATTTTTGGAGAAGTCAGAGGATAATGCCTCTTTTCATCAAGTAGTGGACTTTTTAAATAACTCCTACATCAGGTTTGCTTTACTAGTCAATCCCACTATTTATGAATCTCAAATTTTACAATTTTGGAAAACAGCTAAAATTGAAACTTCTGAAAATGGGGAACAAAGGATTAAGGCCAAAGTGGATGGCAAACATTTGACTCTTACTGAGTCATCCATAAGAAGACATCTTCAGTTGGAAGATACTGAAATTTTTGAAAATTTAGAAAGAATGGGGTATCATGCTGAGTCTAACAAACTCACTTTTCTGAAAAAGCATCTTACTCCACAATGGAGATTTTTGATTCACACAATCCTTCATTGTTTGAGCCAGAAGAAAACCTCTTGGGAGCAATTTAGTGGAAACATGGCTTCTGCTCTCATCTGCTTGGCTACAAACAGAAAATACAATTTTTCCAAACATATTTTTGAAGGATTGATTAAAAATGTGAATAGTGAAACAAAGTTTTTGATGTATCCAAGATTTATTTCATCCATCATTGCAAAATCAAAACATTTGTTGCTTCCCCATCACACTCTTTATGAAACACCAAAACTTTCTCACAAAGTATTTTCAAACATGAGAATTGGTTTCAGAGGGGAGGAAATACCACTATTTGATGAAATGTTACCACAACATCCAGAAGAACCAACACCATCAGCTGAATCACCATCATCTAGTTCTTCAATTGGTTACATCTCACCAACACATCAAACATCACCAATACCATCTCCAGTACCATCAGCAACACCACCAACATCATCACATCATGTATCACAAACCCAATCACCTCAGACAATGCAAGAACTAAAAGAGAAGGTGAAGCTCTTAGAAGATGCTCTTAAAAGTCAAAGCAAGAAGTTTTCTGAGATCAACATCAAATTAGTCAAGAGGGTAAAGAAATTGGAGGGTGAAGTGAATAAGCTAAAGGGTAAAAGATCTGCAAGGGTTGTTTTATCTAGTTCTTCAAAGTCAGATGCTGATAGGTTAGGTCACTCTTCCAAAAAGGGGAGGATGGATAGTTCTGAAGATGAAGAGGAGGCTCAATTTGAATTCCATGAAGGAACTCAAGTTTATGATGAAGAGCCTGCTGATACAGAGCAAGAGCCTGCTAGGCCAGAACAAGAGCCTGCTAGGATTGAGAGGCTATTGGCTATGGAGTACAAAGGGTCTGCTGAGAAAGTGTACAAGAGAAAGAGGGATTTAGAACCTCAAGGGAATTTGTTTGTTCAAGGGAGGATTTTTGTTGCTGATGAGCAATCTTCTGCTCCATCTCAAGAACCAACTCCAAAGGATAAGGGCAAGAGCATTATGATTGAAGATGAGCCAAAGCCCAAGAAGTTGAAAAGAACACATCAAATTTAGATGGCTTTAGGAGAAGAAGAGGCCAAAAGGGTTCATGAAGAAGAACTGAAAGCATTTGAAGCTTCAAGAATGCTTGCAGAAATGAAAGAGCATAAAGATGCTGAAGATGCTGCACAGACTCTTCTTGATACTCAAATTGCTCAAGAAACCTTTGATGCACAGATGCAATGGATTATTGCTAATGATCCAATTGTGAAAGGCCAAGCAGCAATAATAGTGAATGACAAGAATCTAAATTCTGATGAGAAAACAGCAGAGCTTGAATCTTTTATCAACAAGAAGTATAAAGAAGCAGCTCTGGCTGACATTTTTGATAAGATGAAAGAAAGTCAGAAAAGAGGTTTTAAGGTGGGCCAATCTCAGAAAGATCAAGTAACTTTTATGAAGAGATTTCTAAAAGGTCAAAGAAATTGGACAGATTATCAACTGAAGAAGAAATCTGCTGATGAAATCTACTACTTGTATCTTCAAGCCTACAAAAGTCTTTACTACAAAGTTCCATCTGATGCAAAGCCCTCTATGAAGAACAAAGATGCTCAGAAGAAAGAAGTAGCAAAATTGGACTCAGAGCAAGTAAGTAAGATGTTAATTACTTTTCCAACTATTATACATGCTGATCCAATTAGCTGTAGACGACCTATTATTGATTGGGAGATCAACCATGATAGATTAGGAAAATCATGGAAAATAATAAGGGTTGGGGGTCAGTCTGCTATCTTTAAGAATTTTGAAAATCTAGTTAGAGCATGTGACAGAGCAGACTTGGAAGAATTGTGGAATCTAGTGCAGATTAGGCTAGACACAAATTCTAGTACTGATGTTAAGGAACATGAACTATGGGTAGAATTCAATAGGATGTTTGATCCTGATCCCAAAGATGTTCATTGGAAATTTCCCTATTATGATCCTTCAACAACATGGGAATTTCTAAGCCTTAGCAATATTCATCATCTTTACACACAAAGTGGGATAGAACTCTTTATGTTGGCTGAGAAAGAGTATCCACTTAGTTATGAAGTGCTTAAAACCATGATCTCCAAGAGATTAAGATGTGACAAAGATGAAGAGAATTCAGAAATTCTTCAAAGTTTGCAGAGGAGCATATTTGAGCAATGTGAAAGAAAAAGGAAGAACAGAGAGTGAAGGTTTTTGGAAGAGTTCCCTCAAATCCTCAAGGTATGTATTTTATTCATCAGAAACTTGTGTATTTTAATGGAAATAACAAGTTTAGGGGAGGATTGTTGGGAATAAAATGTTCAAGTCAAAGAGCCTGCCAAAGATGTCAAAGAGCCTGCTAGTTGATTTTGAAGAAGTATGAAGATGTACTAACAGTACCTTCTGGGTAGAAGGTACTGCTATTTGACAAAGGGCCTGCCAAGCTGTATGTCAAGTTGATTAGATATTTTGTAATAGATATTTAGTTGAATTATTAGTCTTTGTACATTGTTATACGTTATGTAGAAGTAGTTTAGTCTTCTGTGGTGTACAGAAGAATATTGCAGAGTTGTACATTGGTAGTTGTATTTAATTGTAGGCTAGAATAGTCAAAGTAAAGTATTATATTCAACCACTTGACAACTTGTAATTAGGGTACCTTATCTTATAAAAGGTTCCCTAAGTCACCACTTCATGCATGCATCTTTCCAACTATTAACCAAAACCAAACTATCTCTCAAGTAACTTAGTTACTCAACTCACAAATCCTTTTTTTACAATCTAAGATTCAAGATTACTTTGTAATCCCGGTGATATTTAGATCATCCGTATTATTTCATCAATAATATTGAATCGTTTTGTGTTAACGAAAGTTGTGTTCCTTGTTCATTACATTCTCACGTTTACATAACTCACCACCTTGTGTTCTTTTAAGTGTGTTGTAGTAGATTCCGCATGCTAAACACATTCATACATAAATATCTCACAAACACGTTACTAAGATTCACATCCCAAGTGTTTGAATCCTTTCCACAATAAGTCAATTGAAAGTCAATTAATGAGAAGAGGGAGTGGCTTAGGATACAATAAATTAGCTCCCTCTGTCAAAAGTGCCTTTGCACCTCCTAGGAAGGAATTGTCTTTCATTACTGAGATAGATGCAAAACCTATAGGTGAAAATAGTAAATCAAATACAGAGACACCTAAGGTAGAGAAGAAGTTGTCTGATACTCTGATCATTGAAGATTGGGTGTCAGACAGTGAGGATGAAGAGACTGAGTCGACACCTAAGGCTAAAAGGGAAGAAATTCCTAAAATTGTTGATCATAAAGTCACTCAAGTTAAAATAGTTAAATCTAAAGCTAAACATGTTGAGTTTGAAAAACCTGTGTTAGGAAGTAGGATTTCTAGAAAAATGGTTGAATTTGATGAGAAACCTAGAGAAAATCCTAGGAAACTTAATAACTTGCCTAGAGGAAACCAAAAAAATTGGAACATCCTAATTTCACACAAGTTAGGTAGTGATTTTAAATTACTTAATAAGGCTTGTTATAGTTGTGGTAGTTTTGAGCACTTAGAGGAAGATTGTTACTACTACCAAAAACCTGTTAGAACTTATGCTCAAAAACCTGTATGGAACCAACACACTAGGGTGAACCATAAGAATTTTGCTAAAAAGACTCACCCTTATCCTAATAGAAACATGGTTCCTAGGGAAATTTTGCTGAGAAATGGTGCTACTAGGACAATTACTAATGCTGCACCAAAAAGGCCCATTCAAAATAAAACAGAGGTTTCTACTGCTAAGGCAAAAGCAGTTTCTACTGCTGAGGCAAAAGTAGTAACAGACACTGTTGTAGGCAATCACTTTTATGCTGTTAAGGCCTCAGCTTGCTGGGTCTGGAAACCTAAAATCAAGGTTTTAGATCATGTTCTCAGACACAGCAGTGCATCAATGGACTTGAAGAAATTTGATTATGTTGATGCACAAGGCAAATCCAAGTCAGTAATGGCTTGGGTCTCAAAGAGAAACTAATTCTCTTACTTTATGTGCAGGGCAATCTACAAGATGAGCTAAAGGATAAATGCATTTTTGATAGTGGTTGATCTGGACATATGACTGGAGACCAAGGCAACCTTGAATATTTTGAAGCCATGGATGGTGGCTATGTTGCTTTTGGTAAAGACCAGAAAGGTGGAAAGATAGTTGGTAAAGGTACTATTAGAACAGGAAACCTGGATTTTGAAAAAGTGTATTTGGTAAATTGACTTAAGTTCAATCTTTTTAGTGTCTCACAAATGTGTGAGAAAAAGAATTTTGTTCTTTTAACAGACACTGAATGTCTTGTCTTATCTCCTGATTTTAAGTTGCCTGATGATAAATCTGTGCTACTTAGAGTCCCTAGAACAAACAATATATACAGTGTGGACATAAAGAACATAATTCCTAAAAGAGATTTAACTTGCCTGTTTGCCAAGGCCACAACTGATGAATCCAAACTTTGGCATAGAAGACTTGGCCATTTGAATTTCAAAACTATAAATAAATTGGTTAAGGGAAACCTTGTAAGAGGTTTACCTTCAAAAGTTTTTGAAAATCTTGAAACCTGTGTTGCTTGTCAGATGGGAAAGCAACACAGAGCTTCTTGTAAGTCCAAAGTGGTGAACTCTATTTCTGAGCCTTTATATATGTTGCATATGGATCTTTTTGGGCCAACTTATGTGAAAAGTTTGAATAAGAAAATGTATTGCCTAGTTGTCACAGATGACTATAGTAGGTTTACTTGGGTTTTCTTCTTAGCAACTAAGGATGAGACTTCTGGCATTCTTAAGGCCTTCATAACAAGAGTAGAAAACCTAGTTAATCACAAAGTTAAGGTAATCAGATGTGACAATGGAACTGAATTTAAGAATAATGTGATGAATTAGTTCTGTGTTGAAAAAGGTATCTTAAGACAGTTTAGTATGGCTAGAACTCCTCAACAAAATGGTGTTGCTGAGAGGAGGAATAGGACATTAATTGAGGCTGCTAGGACAATGCTGTCTGAGTCAAAATTACCCACTACTTTTTGGGCTGAAGAAGTTAGTACTGCTTGCTTTGTGCAAAATAGAAGTAAAGTAATTAAGCCTCATAACAAGACCCCTTATGAATTATTGCCTGGTAGGAAACCTATGATAGATTTCTTGAAACCATTTGGGTGTCCTGTTACTATCTTAAATACAATTGATAACATAGGCAAATTTGATGAGAAGGCAGACCAAGGATTCTTTGTTTGATACTCCACAAATAGTATAGCTTTTAGAGTATTAAATAAAAGAACTAGGCATGTAGAAGAAAACTTACATGTTAGGTTTAGTGAATCCACACCTAGTGTTGCTGGAAGTGGACCTGAATGGCTGTTTGACATTGATTCATTAACCAAAAGTATAAATTATGAGCCAGTTATTGCAGGTATAACTAACAAGTCTGCAGGTAGACAAGCTAATTCCAATGCAGGTACACAAGCTCAGGAAAATGAATCTGCAAAGGAGTTTGTCTTGATTGAATAGTGGAAGCTTAATCAAACTTTCAAGGCCAAAGAGAAGGAGGGCAAGAGTTCACAAGGTGATGTTGTTCATAAAGATGTAGAAGGTGGGGATGAACCTTCTAATGCTAAAAAGGTGGTTACTAAAGGACCACAAGCTGCTGATGATGTGCAGAACAAGACTAGCAGTAGTAACTCTGATTCTACTGCTAAGCCTTTTAATTCTACTGCTGCAACACAAGTTTCTACTGCTGATGAAGATGGAAGATCCTTTGATGATGTTAACTATCCAAATGATCCTAATATGCCTGGATTAGTTAATGTCTGTGCAGACACTGATGATGAAGTTGTGGAAGGGTTTGGTGCAGAGGCTGACTTCAACAATATGGAGAATGCAATTCCAGTCAGTCCTATTCCAACCACAAGAATACACAAGAATCATCCAAAGGAGCAAATTATTGGAGATGTTCATTCTGCTGTTCAAACAAGAAGTAAAACTAAAGGTTTCAGAAACTTGGTCGATCAAGGGTTATTTGCTAAATCTCTTCATCAGAGAAATAGCCACAAGGATTTACAAAATTGTATGTTTGCTTGTTTTCTGTCACAAGTGGAACCTAAGAATGCCTACCAAGCATTAAAGGATGAAAGTTGGGTTGAAGTTATGCAAGAGGAGTTATTGCAGTTCAAGCTTCAAGAAGTCTGGACATTGGTGGATCTGCCTTCTGGAAAAAGGCAATTGGTACTAAATGGGTGTTCAGATGCAAAAGAGATGAAAGAGGAATAGTGATCAGAAACAAGGCAAGATTGGTGGCTCAAGGATACACTCATGAAGAGGGCATTGATTATGATGAAGTATTTGCACCTGTAGCAAGAGTAGAGGCTATCAGACTATTCTTGGCATTTGCTTCATTCAAGAACTTCACTATGTATCAGATGGATGTGAAAAGTGCTTTCTTGTATGGAAAGATTGATGAAGAAGTTTATGTGATGCAACCACCTAGATTTGAAGACCCTGATTATCCTGATAGGGTTTACAAGGTGGAGAAAGCACTCTATGGACTACATCAAGCTCCTAAAGCTTGGTATGACACCTTATCCAAGTTTTTGTTAAACAATGGTTTCAGCAGGGGAACCATTGACAAGACTTTGTTCATCAAGAAAGACAAAAAGGATATCTTATTAGTGCAAGTATATGTTGATGATATCATTTTTGGGTCTACAAATAAGGTGTTATGTGAGGAATTTGAGAAGCTCATGCATAGCAGATTTCAGATGAGTTCTATGGGGGAACTCACTTTCTTTCTGGGGCTTCAAGTTAAGCAGAAGACAGATGGGATTTTCATCAGCCAAGACAAGTATGTGGCTGATATTTTGAAGAAATTTGGCTTTTCTGATGTGAAACCAGCAAAGACAACCATGGAGACCAACAAACCTCTGATCAAGGATGAAGATGGGGAAGAAGTTGATGTACATCTCTACAGATCAATGATTGGTTCATTGATGTATCTAACTGCTTCAAGGCCAGACATTATGTTTGCTGTGTGTGCTTGTGCCAGATTTCAAGTGACCCCTAAAGTTTCTCACTTGAATGCTGTGAAGATGATTTTTAGGTACTTAAAGAGTCAACCTATGTTGGGCCTTTGGTATCCTAATGATTCACCTTTTGATCTGGTAGCATACTAAGATAGTGATTATGCTGGCGCAAGTTTGGATAGGAAGTCAACTTCTGGAGGCTGCCAATTTCTTGGACATAGGTTGATCTCTTGGCAATGCAAGAAACAGACTGTGGTGGCTAATTCAACAACTAAAGCTGAGTATGTGACTGCTTCTAGTTGTTGTGGACAAGTGCTCTGGATTCAAAATCAACTGCTGGATTATGGGTACAACTTTATGAACACCAAAATTTACATTGATAATAACAGTATAATGTGTATTATTAAAAATCCTGTTTTTCATTCAAAAACAAAACATATTGAGATAAGACATCACTTTATAAGAGATTCTTTTGAAAAGAAATTAATGAAAATTGTTAAAATCCATACTGACAATAATGTTGTAGATTTGCTCACAAATGGTTTTGATGTGGGTAGATTTCAATTTTTAATTGCTAGTATTGGAATGATGAATCATTGAAAATTTCTTTTCTCTTTGTGTTTTTGTAATGTTTAGTAAGGATTTGTACTGTTATTAGTCAATAAGTTGTTTCTACTGCTTGCTATAATGTATGGTTGGTTCTGCTGTTAGTTATATTTAGCCTGCTGCTAGTTGTTAATTCAACTACTATGTATAACTATGGATTGTGATTATTGTCGTATATGCTTTCTTGTGTTTTTGTGGTTTTGGACTAAAGTTTTGCAGGAAAAGTCAAAGGGGAAAGCTTATCTGATGAGAAAAAGATGTTTGAAAAGATCAGCAGACATTCTACTGCTAGTGAAAAACTTTCTGCTGCTAAGCAAAACTTTCTGCTGCTCGCTTTGGAACTTTTGGGATTCTACTGCTTGGTTTCAAAGTTAAGGGTTGATTGTGTAAATTTGGCGCGAATAAAACCTAAATCGATCCGAAGTGCTTTAAAACCTTATTGGATCTCACAATTAAATTTGTCCGCCCAAAATTAACTTTCTTTTAAACCCTCACACACTTTTTATCATCTGATCAAAAAACCCCCAAAATCAAAACCCTAATTTCACAATAGTGGCAAGAGATTTCTCCGATAACCACAATCAGGTCGCATTTCTTCAAAAGGTTCCAGAAGTTGAGGGTTTTGCTGAAGTTATTGACTTTCTTAATGCTACTCATCTAAGGTATGAATTAACAGCAAATCCCACTATATACATTTCCCACATGAAACAGTTCTGGTCTACTGTTAAGATCAAAACTAAAAATGGGGAAGAATATTTGAGAGCTGTGGTAGATGAACAAAGGATAGTTATCTCTGAGTAATCTGTAAGAGAAGCACTTCATCTTTCAGATGATGAAGAAATAATTTGCCTTTTGAATTCTATCATTTTTCAAGAACTTGAAAATATGGGCTATGAGAAGAAGAATGAAAGTTTAAAATTTTACAAAGGACTTCTCTGCCCTCAATGGAAGTTTCTTCTTCACACCCTTCTCCATTGTCTAAGTCCTAAAACTACAGGGTGGAATGAGTTCAGCACAACTCAAGCATCTGCTTTGATTTGTCTGGCCACAGGACAACCCTATAACTTTTCGGCTATGATCCTGGATGGGTTGAAAAAGAATATTTCTGGGAAAATTTATGTTTACCCAAGGTTTTTGCAATTAATTTTGAATAAACAATTATCAAAACCTAAGGTGCATAAAAATGTGCATAAATGTCCTGAGCTTAAAAAGAAATTATTTTCTTATTTGAAAAAGAATGGAACTGGTTTTTCTGGGACAGTTACTCCTTTGTTCCCACGTATGTTACAATTGGCTGCTACTCAGGGTGAAGGTACTGAAATCCCCACAGATACCTATCCCACACCCACCATGGCTACTTCATCACAACCAATTGAAAAGACCCAAACACCTAGGACGTCACAAACAAAGAACACTAAGTTACCTCAGACCAGTGTTAGGATGGATGCAGATGAGGCTGTCATAGGTGATGTAGGTGACATGATGGAAGAGGCTAACACTACTGCTTCTGGTTTAGTAACTGGGCAGGAAAGTGTTAACATAGCTAAACCTCAACCATGGAAACATCCACTGTTGAAGGTTCTCATGAACCAGTAACAGAGGATGGAAACCCCAGCCAAATGGCAAACATGGGGGGCTCAGATGATGAACCCAGGGTTGATACAGAGTTTGGACCCATTAATTCACCTCTCAGGGAAGGTAATACATCCCGAAGTGATGAGGGTAGACTTACAACAATTGAATTGATGGATGATGAAGCGAAAAGTGTACCGCTTTTAAGGGGTCATTTAAGCCCTAAATCGTATTTATTTGATCAAATATTGCCCTAAATCGTTCCTTTTGTCATTTTAGGTACTTTTGAGGAGAAATCTGGAAAAGGAGGCATTTTGGACGTTTTTGGAGCATTCAAGTGAAGAAAACGAAAAAGTCTCAAAAATCGGCTAAAAGTTACCTTTGACGGCGTCAGATTTTACTCTGGACGGCGTCATGGCTTGGCAAGAAAAGGTGGACGTGAAATTTACTGATTATAAGCCAGTGAAAATTGCATGTAAATTCTGACGGCGTCACGCTTTAACCTGATCAAGGGCGTCACGGCTTAATTCAAAGAGGGACGGCGTCACGTTCAAGGTCTGACGGCGTCAAGCCTTGATAAGCCAGAACGGATTTTGGAGAGCTAAAGAGGGACGGCGTCAAGAAGGTCATCCGGGAACCCTAGAAGCGGCGAGGTGACGGCGTCACACTCCATAACGTGACGCCGTCAGATCCAAAAGTCTATATATAGTTTTCTAATTTTTTGTCATTAGGGAGAGAGCTTAGTGTGGAATTTTTGGGAGAAAACCCTAAGACGATTTTAGCATCTTTTTCAAGGCTTTTTGCCTTGAGATCTTCCATGTTACATTGAATGATAAGTTTTCAATTAATCATTCAATATGTCTATGTGTTGTTTGATTCTATCTTGTTCTTGTCTTTTGTTTAACATGTTAGGCTAGATTTATCTTGTGTTTGCTTAGATCTAATGAAACTTAGCTATTGATTATTGGTTATTAGTGTGTTATTAGTTGTATTTGATGATTGTTTATCTATGTTAGGCTTAAGAAAACTGGCTAACTTCCTATTCGGTAACTTGCTTGAACGTCTTAAGAAACATGAACCAAATGCGTACTAAAGGTTTTTATGGTTGTATTTAATGCACAAGCGAATTCTAGTGATCCCATGTTAGGAGCTTCCTAGCCGGCTCGACATAGGAGTGAAGTAGGAGCTTGTAGAGTTGGGGAAGTACGTACGCCACCCCACGATTGGTATTAAGGAATACACCCGTCATCCACGCGACTAATACACACTAATCAACCGGTAAAAGATAGTTAGGGAGTAAGGAAATCTAAGTAAACACATTTCTCTACACTTAAGTCTTCTCCAACATTTTATTTTCAATTATTTATTTTATTTGCATTTGTAGTTATTTGGGTTAGTTGACTAGCAACTAATTTCACCCACTCCTTCAAAACCGAGATTTTACTTGCTTTCATAAAATTATAAAAACACAAAAAGAGTCTTCCTCAACCCTTAGACCTATTAGAGTAGTTTTTCATACCTAACGAACACTATTCCCTGTGGAGAACGATCAATCCCCCGTACTTACCACTACACTATACTACATCGGTCAGGTACACTGCCTGGTGGGGTTGTAAGCCTCTTGAGATCCCTCGAGAGGTAAAACCTGTTGTAAGGTTGCAAAACCACGCATCAAGTTTTTGGCGCCGCTGCCGGGGAATAGTTATTTTTAGGTCGAATTTTTACTTTATAGGTCTACTCACTAGATTCCTTTCTAGTGGGATTTTTATTTTATTTTTCTAGGTTTTCTTTAGTCTATCTATTTTCTTCGTTTCTTTGTTCGTAACCATACCATCCGACATCATGGAAGATGGTAATATCCTTAATCCCAACAACCCACCACCACAACAACAACCACCACCTCCTAGAGCCCGCACTTTAGGAGGATATTCCCTAATTTTGGATGATGACCCCCCTAATCTTAGAATCACTAGGAGCTGAAGCTCGATAAAGACTCTTGCCACACCCTATGCTGAACCCGAAAGGGAAATGCATAAATTAAGGCGACTCCGCCAAGTGGCTGAACCATCCACGATCAATTTTGATGATGCCCTCTCCGAGGAAGAATCCAATCATCATTCTACACCTCCTAGCCCTCAACCCAATCACGAAATGGAAGTTCCCGAAATCCCAATCCCTAAATGTCTCAAGGACTACTCTTCTCCCACCCCTCGTGGTTTTTCCAATGCTATCGTTTTTCCAAATGAGCGCACGGATGGGGTCTTGCGTGCAACCGATATCTGGCTTGTCCAAAGTGTATGCAAATTCCACGGATTGAAAACTGAAGATCCGATCCAACACATCAAGGACTTCCTGAAAATAGTGGATACCCTCCATACGGATGGGGCTACTAGAGATACCTCCCGGCTTCGATTCTTTCCCTTCACCCTTTGTGAAAAAGCCGGAAACTGGTATAACCAACTTCCCTCCGAATCCATCTTCACATGGGAACAGCTTATCGCAAAATTCTATGAGAAATTCTTTCCCATAGGAAGAACTTCAACGTTGAGAGACGAAATCCTCCGCTTCCATGTTGGACCAGCAGAACCTATTCACAAATCTTGGGTTTGATTCAAGGATCTAATTAGACAAGTCCCTCATCATGGCATTGAACTCTGGCTTCTTGTCCAAATCTTTTATGACAGTGTCTCCAAAAACGACCAATTGGGCATTAATAGTTCATCAAAAGGAAAAATAGCCAAACTAAGCGTTGAGGAAGGATGGAATAGAATTGAGGAATACGCGAATGATCAAGACGATACCTGGGATGAACCCGATTCGATCATGAGCGTTTCCAAGATCATGAAAAAGCCTCCTTTTGCTAGCCGGGTGAGTAGATTGAATGATCAGGTATCTTATCTAGACAAGTCGCAACCAACTAAGCGGTTATCAAACCCATACTTGATCTGTGATCAATGTGGTGGCCCGCATGAAGTGGAGGAATGCGAGGATGATACCACCACCGAACAAGCATGCTTGTCAAGCCACGATATCTTTGATGATCCTTCGCTCTTAACTTTCTACCAAAACAATGATTTCACCCCTTGGGGAAATCTTGTGAGAGAAGAGGGAGGAGGAGAATATCCTGACTATAAGGTCAGGAGCACCTTTGAGGATGATCTCGGGCATTTCACGTTTGAAAAGAATCTGCAACTAAATGGTCTCGACGACCTTATCATTAGCCAACAAAACGACGTGAGGGCCAATTTCGCAGAGCTCAACGCCACTCTCGACAGCCTTGGTGAACCTCAAAGAGATCCCTTACTCGCCATCACCACTCGTGCTGGAACAACTACTAAGGATCCACCCTACCCAGCTCAACCATCTAACGTCATGGAGCCCAACACCCCTCATGAGGAGGAAGATAATGTGAACGATGAGAATCCCGAACAAACCCCTCCGGTAACTCCCTCTCTACCTACTCCAACCAAACAGCCCATTAAAGTCCCATACCCGTCCCGTCTCAAGAATCAAAAGGTCGAAAACGATAATAAAAGATTCTTGTCATATTTGAGGAATTCGGTCGTCACAATACCCCTTCTTGATGCATGTTACCATATGCCCAAATATAGTACATACTTCAAGAAGTTGCTAACCAACAGAAAAGGGCTCGAGGGTCTTGTAACCTTAGGAGAGGAATGTTCTGTGGTGACTCAACGAGGGCTACCAAAGAAGGTGGACGATCCAGGTAGTTTCACCTTGCCCTGTTCAATTGGATCTCTTTCAGTCAAAAATGCTTTAGCCGACTTAGGAGCAAGCATCAATCTTATGCCGCATTCCATGTTCCTCAAGCTAGGGTATTCTGGGTTGAAACCAACCCCTATGAGCATCCAACTTGCCGATAGATCAGTCAAATACCCCTTAGGAATATGCGAGAATGTGCTGGTTAAGGTAGGGAAGTTCAAATTTCCAGTTGACTTCGTCATCCTAGAAATGGAAGAAGACGATCTTGTGCCCATCATTCTAGGAAGACCATTCCTTGCAACTGCTCGTGCTGTTATTGATGTTCATGACGGCAAACTAACCTTACGAGTAGGGGCCGATAGCTTAACCTTCGACATCAAAGACACAATGAATCTTTCTCTCGAGGCAGATAATCAGTTATATTTCATCGGAGAAATCAATGAACTATCCGACGAGATTGACAATTGTGTAGATGAACAGGTGGAAGCTGGTTGGTTACGAGATGAAGCTTTCTTACCCATCCTAGAGGAGGAGAAGACTATGGATGTGAATGCAGTCTCCTTCTATCCCAGACAAGAAATCGAACAGCTTGAGCTTCGTAAACCCGAGAACAAACTTAAACCTTCCATCATCGAGTCACCCACATTAGAACTCAAGGAACTCCCGAACAACCTTGAATATGCCTTCCTTCAAGGAAAAGATCAACTTCCGGTAATCGTAAGCTCTTCTTTGAAAAGTGAACAAAAGGATAAACTCTTAGGAGTTTTAAAAAAATATAAAGGAGTTATAGCATGGAGTGTAGCCGATATCAAGGGGATTGACTCTACCTTTTGCACGCATAAAATCCTCATGGAGGAGGATTATAAACCCACCGTGCAACCTCAAAGGCGAGTAAATCCCAACATAAAGGAAGTCGTAAAGAAGGAAGTCATTAAGCTCCTAGATGCAGGGCTAATTTACCCGATTTCGGACAGTCCATGGGTAAGTCCTGTACAGGTTGTACCAAAAAAGGGAGGAATGACGGTGCTGAAGAACGATAAGGATGAGTTAGTGCCTCAACGAACGGTAACTGGATGGCATGTATGCATTGATTATAGGAAGTTAAATGATGCAACCCGAAAGGATCATTTCCCTCTCCCATTTATCGACCAAATGTTGGAAAGGCTAGCAGGGCATGAGTACTACTGCTTCCTAGATAGGTTCTCAGGGTATTTCCAAATCCCTATCGCTCCTGAGGACCAAGAAAAGACTACGTTTACATGCCCTTATGGCACCTTCGCCTACAAGCGAATGCCCTTTGGACTATGTAACGCCCCCGCCACTTTCCAGCGCTGCATGACGGCAATCTTCCATGAGTTAATGGAAGACAGCATGGAGGTCTTCATGGATGATTTTTCAGTCTTTGGAAACTCTTTTGATCGCTGTCTTGCTAACCTTGAGAAAATGCTCAAACGTTGTGAGGAGACCAACTTGGTTCTAAACTGGGAAAAGTGCCACTTTATGGTAAAAGAGGGGATTGTGCTAGGGCACAAAATTTCAGGAAGTGGAATTGAAGTAGATCGGGCAAAAATTGAAGCTATATCCAAACTTCCCTATCCGACGACTGTCAAAGCAATCCGTAGCTTTTTAGGTCATGCTGGCTTCTATAGGAGATTCATTAAAGACTTCTCAAAGGTAGCAAAACCAATGACTCAGTTGCTCATGAAGGATGCCCCGTTCGACTTCTCTCAAGAGTGCAAGGACGCATTCGATCTATTGAAGCAGGAACTTACCCAAGCTCCAATTATGGTTACCCCTAACTGGGAGTTACCCTTTGAAATCATGTGCGATGCTAGTGATTATGCTGTTGGAGCAGTATTAGGCCAAAGGCTTAACAAACACTTTCAGCCAATATACTACGCTAGCAAAACCATGAATCCTGCTCAAGAAAACTACACTACCACTGAAAAGGAATTACTAGCCGTGGTATTCGCTTTTGATAAATTTCGCCAGTATCTGGTCCTTTCTAAAACGGTTGTTTTTACGGATCATTCAGCCATTCGATATCTTTTCGCTAAACAAGATGCTAAACCACGGTTACTTCGTTGGATCCTACTATTGCAAGAGTTCGATGTTGAAATTCGTGATAAGAAAGGAGCAGAGAATCTTGCGGCTGATCATCTCTCTCGTCTCGAAAACCCTAGCCTCACTGAATCTGACAAGAGTGAGATTCGGGAAACATTTCCTGAAGAGCAGCTCATGTCAATAAATGATTCTGAACCTTGGTATGCAGATTATGCTAACTACCTGGCGAGTAGAGTCATTCCTGAGCATATGAGCAGGCATGAAAAAAGGAGGTTCTTTAATCAATTAAAGTACTACTTTTGGGATGAACCCTTCTTATTCCGAAGATGTCCGGATCAGGTAGTCAGGCGTTGTGTTTCGGAAAGAGAGGCTGTCAGAATTATGAAAGAGTGTCATGCCGGTCCATCGGGAGGACATCACGGAATGAACACTACTGCACGAAAGGTCTTCGACGCAGGATTCTATTGGCCTACAATATTTCGTGATGTGAAGGGAATGATACAAACCTGTGACGCATGTCAAAGAGCTGGGAATATCTCTAGGAGGGATGAAGCCCCACAGAATTATATACAAGTTTGTGAGGTTTTCGATGTTTGGGGAATTGATTTCATGGGACCCTTCCCATCTTCAGGTGGGAATGAATACATCTTACTAGCCATCGATTATGTTTCGAAATGGGTGGAAGCACAAGCCCTTAGGACTAACGATGCTAGGGTAGTAATTCATTTCTTAAAAAAATTGTTCGCTAGGTTCGGAATTCCGAAGGCTCTTATTAGTGACAGGGGAACCCATTTTTGCAATTCGCAAATGGAGAAAGTTATGAAAAGATATGGAGTCTCTCACCGATTCTCCACCGCTTACCATCCTCAAACCAACGGTCAAGTCGAAAACACTAATAGAGCCATAAAGAGAATATTGGAGAAAACGGTTAATCAAAACCGAAAAGATTGGTCTTTTAAGCTCGATGAAGCTTTGTGGGCATTTCGAACCGCTTATAAGACGCCAATTGGGACAACCCCGTTCCGTATGGTATATGGCAAGGCATGCCACCTTCCAGTAGAACTGGAACACAAGGCATATTGGGCACTTAAGGCTTGCAATTTGGATTATACGGTCGCGGGAACAAATAGATTCTTACAGCTCCAAGAGCTCGATGAATTGAGATTAGAGGCTTATGAATCTTCCATTACATACAAAGAAAGGGCAAAAAGATGGCATGACCAACGGATTAAGAGACCAAAGGAGTTTTCAGAAGGAGACAAGGTCTTATTATATAATTCTCGCCTAAGACTATTTCCTGGAAAACTTAAATCTAGATGGTATGGACCCTTTACCGTAAGAAGCTCCTCTAAAACCGGAGCCGTTGTGTTGATTGACGACGAAGATAGAGAATTCACTGTAAATATACAACGAGTCAAGCATTATCAAGAGAATGGTAATGAGATGATCAATGAGGAAGATATAACTTTTGATGAAGAAGTGACGTAATGTACGTGACTTTGAGTCTAGCTACAAGACTCGTTAATAAAGAAAAGCGCTTCTTGGGAGGCAACCCAAGCTTTATTTTATTTATTTGCTTAGTGTGTTTATTTGTTTGTTTGTTTGTTTTTATTTGTTTCCGTATGTATGTTTAATTTTTATTCCTATTGATTCATGTTCAAAACTAAAATTGTGAAAATGCTTTATTTTGTTTTTAACTTCGTCTTAACTACATATAAAGGTACTTTGCAAAAGTTAAGTGTAAGGGAAATCTAAATCGGTTTATTAGAACAAATTAACATGAATCGTAATAATAATAAATTAACATACATATTAGTGTGTGTTTGAGTCAAATGCTTGTATCGAGTCATAATGATGTTTTGCAGGATTTCCAGGAAGTAAGGTAAAGGTTTTTCCAGAAATTTTCCGGAAACTTAAAATGAAAATTTTTGTCAGGTCATTTCTGACGGCGTCAGGGTTTATAACCTGACGGCGTCAGGTTTTAATTTTCTGAAAATTTTGAAAGTTTTGTTTTCATAAAAAGTTTTTATTAAATCTATAACTTATAATCTCCAGGAATCTGCAAAATTACCATTCCACGAGCATTATATCCTTATATATAGAGTTTATCCCGCCGATGTTATGCAGGTTTTCGTGTTTGTTTTCTCAGGTTTATCAGGTTATTTTGGACAAGAAAATGTTTTTGGATCAAGCTTTTGGCGATGCATTAGTCATGGAGCTTCAACATTACTTTGGAAGAAGATTTAACCGTGTTATTTCATTATCCACCGAGCGAATCAGGGGAGTATTTGATTTCATTCTTTTACTTTATGCTTTTACATCTTGTTATTTGAACATTGGGGACAATGTTCATCTTAAGTGTAAGGGGAGGGTAAAAGTACGATTTTAGAGAATACTATTACGCTTGATGTTTGTTTGTTTAATAGTAGATGTGTAATAAAACTGAGATAAATACCTGTTAAGGTAATTTTAGTGCCAAATTTAAATTTTTTTACAACATGTAGGAGTGAAACTTTGATCTTAATGAGCGTCTCACGGATAGGAGTTATATGACTAGCACAAAAACCGTACCACTAAAAAATTTTCCACCCCCAAATATGTGAGGTTCGCCCCTAGAATTGGTAGGAAAAGCATTTATGCTATGATGTGTGTACCGGTAGCACTTAGATTCTAGAACTTGTGTTAGGACCATTCCGAGGCCACAAGTGAGACTACATTCGTGTAGTTAGATTTACTACATGATAAGAGGCATTAGGATTAACCCATTGTTTTACACCTGTGTTTTTGTTATAATTACTTTGGCTACATTGGTCCAGTAATTCTCCCACACCCTTTACGTTGTACTCATTTTTAGTACACGATACCCCTAGTACACCCCTCAGAGCCTATCTTTTCGTTTCGACCTTTAAGCATTTTACTTAAAGGAAGAATTTGTTACACCCCACTTAAATGTACACCCAAATCGCCTTAGCCTACCTTGTATGCACTCATTTTTAGTGCATTATTGTTACAACATTTGTTTAAACCCAAGTTAATTATCTAATTGATTACATGGTTGCTAAGTCGAGTCATATCCTTGTACATATTGTTTTGGGACGATTGGGACTCATGGGTAAAGTACTAGTGTAATGGAGTAATGGGGAAGAACATCATTTATTACCCCCATACGTGCTAAATATTTTAAAAGTACTCCAAGTTTTTCAATTATCTTAATTCGAGTCATTAGAATAGTTATTTGTAAAGTTATGTAAAAGTTCAAGTGTAAGGGGAATGCAATGCCCCTATGATGTATTATTTTGGATGGTAGGGCAAGAGTGTATGCAAAAAAAAAAAAAAAAAAAAAAAAAAAAAAAAAAAAAAAAAAAAAATCGAAAAAATCAAGAAAAATACAAAAAAATGAGAAAAATAAAAATAGAAAAAACATACGGACTACCATCCCGTTTCATTTTATGTTTATTTTATGTTTTTGTTATTTTGTTTTTAGCTTAAGATTGAGTCGAGTCTTGGCTTAGCAACATTGTATAGTACATGTAATTGATCAAGATCTTTAACTCGCCACCAGTAAAACATCCTTTATCCAACAAAACCGTGTTTTCCTTTTCCCTACACCTAACGTTATAACCCATTTAAAAGCCCTCTTTGATAGTTTATCTTAGGTGCTTACGCCTAGTGGAGGAGGTTTTCGATCCTTTCCCAAGCCTATGGTAATCTATTTGCTATGACAGGTAGTGAGAAATATTATCCGTTTTCATTTATGAGATTTATTTTGATGACACTTGAGAGATGTGAGTATCTAAACACTACTTGTGAGGTGCTAGTTTATAATCTCCGTGCTTATTATGATTGAAGTGGAACGATTATTTGTTGTAATTACTTTTATGTTTGCATTAAATGACCCCTAACTTGTATTTTGATTAGAATAAAAGCGCATTTGCTTGAGGACAAGCAAATCTCAAGTGTAAGGGTATTTGATGAAGCGAAAAGTGTACCGCTTTTAAGGGGTCATTTAAGCCCTAAATCGTATTTATTTGATCAAATATTGGCCTAAATCGTTCCTTTTGTCATTTTAGGTACTTTTGAGGAGAAATCTGGAAAAGGAGGCATTTTGGACGTTTTTGGAGCATTAAAGTGAAGAAAACGACAAAGTCTCAAAAATCGGCTAAAAGTTACCTTTGACGGCGTCAGATTTTACTCTGGACGGCGTCATGGCTTGGCAAGAAAAGGTGGACGTGAAATTTACTCATGATAAGCCAGTGAAAATTGCATGTAAATTCTGACGGCGTCACGCTTTAACCTGATCAAGGGCGTCACGGCTTAATTCAAAGAGGGACGGCGTCACGTTCAAGGTCTGACGGCGTCAAGCCTTGATAAGCCAGAACGGATTTTGGAGAGCTAAAGAGGGACGGCGTCAAGAAGGTCATCCGGGAACCCTAGAATCGGCGAGGTGACGGCGTCACACTCCATAACGTGACGCCGTCAGATCCAAAAGTCTATATATAGTTTTCTAATTTTTTGTCATTAGGGAGAGAGCTTAGTGTGGAATTTTTGGGAGAAAACCCTAAGACGATTTTAGCATCTTTTTCAAGGCTTTTTGCCTTGAGATCTTCCATGTTACATTGAAAGATAAGTTATCAATTAATCATTCAATGTGTCTATGTGTTGTTTGATTTTATCTTGTTCTTGTCTTTTGTTTAACATGTTAGGCTAGATTTATCTTGTGTTTGCTTAGATCTAATGAAACTTAGCTATTGATTATTGGTTATTAGTGTGTTATTAGTTGTATTGGATGATTGTTTATCTATGTTAGGCTTAAGAAAACTGGCTAACTTCCTATTCGGTAACTTGCTTGAACGTCTTAAGAAACATGAACCAAATGCGTACTAAAGGTTTTTATGGTTGTATTTAATGCACAAGCGAATTCTAGTGATCCCATGTTAGGAGCTTCCTAGCCGGCTCGACATAGGAGTGAAGTAGGAGCTTGTAGAGTTGGGGAAGTACGTACGCCACCCCACGATTGGTATTAAGGAATACACCCGTCATCCACGCGACTAATACACACTAATCAACCGGTAAAAGATAGTTAGGGAGTAAGGAAATCTAAGTAAACACATTTCTCTACACTTAAGTCTTCTCCAACATTTTATTTTCAGTTATTTATTTTATTTGCATTTGTAGTTATTTGGGTTAGTTGACTAGCAACTAATTCCGCCCACTCCTTCAAAACCGAGATTTTACTTGCTTTCATAAAATTATAAAAACACAAAAAGAGTCTTCCTCAACCCTTAGACCTATTAGAGTAGTTTTTCATACCTAACGAACACTATTCCCTGTGGAGAACGATCAATCCCCCGTACTTACCACTACACTATACTACATCGGTCAGGTACACTGCCTGGTGGGGTTGTAAGCCTCTTGAGATCCCTCGAGAGGTAAAACCTGTTGTAAGGTTGCAAAACCACGCATCAATGGACACTTATGTACACAATGACAATGTCTATGATTCACCTTTCGGACCAGGTCACACAGGTTGAAGTGATGAGGCTAGAAATGAAACTGATGAATTGATGGCATCACAAAATGTACAAAAATACAAATCCAAGGATCCACCTCTCAGACCAGGTAATACAGGTCGAAGTGGTGAGGATAGAATGAAACAAATTGATGAATTGATGAAAAGATGTACCAAATTAGAAACAAAAGTTCTTGGTCTCAGGAAGGAATTAAAGATGGTCAAAACTACTTAAGGTGCAGAAATCAAGAAGTTAAAGCAAAGGGTTAGGCATCTGTTGAGTTTACAGAGGTCAAGAACTAGGGCATTCAAAAGACTGAAAAAGGTTGGTAAAGCACAAAGGGTTAGCTCTTCTAAAGATCTAAGTTTGAGGGAGGATGCTCCCGAACAGGGGAGGAATGTGACAAAGGCTTCAGGGGAGGATGAAACCAATGTGGAAAGTGTTGCTTATGAGGGTGTTCCTGATATGGATGTTGAATCTGGTAAGAATGATGAGTTTGTTGTTAAGGATAAATCTGGAAATGAAGTGGTGTTGGAAAAAGACAAAAGTCAGCAGCTTGGAGATAAATTAAAAACTTTGGATGCTGAGCAATTGAATATACATACAAATGTGATGCTTGAAACAATTAAAAGATTGGATAAAGATGATGCTGGTGTTCAAGTTGAATCTGCTGCTGATGGTGTTCAAAATGTGGCTAAGGGAGATTCTACTGCTGGTTCAGGGCATTCTGCTGCTAGTGTAAAAGAAGCTACTGCTGAGCCAGAGCAAGGTTCTACTGCTGAATAGTTGGAAGACGATGATGATGTGAGCGTGGCTGAGGTTATGTTAAAGCTTAAGTCTTCCAAAATACCAACACCAAAGAAATCACAACCATCACAATCACAACAACAACCACAACCTATTGTTGAGAAACAACCAACACCTGAACAACCAAAATCACAATCTCAACCAACAACAAAACAAACAACTCCACCACCTCCACCTCCAAGAGTTCCTGCTAAAGTTGTGTTAATCAGAGAACCCATCCCATTGAAAAAGTCTACTCAAGCACATAACTATACTGGAAAAGGAAAAGGTAAGATGGTTGATGAGCCTGAACCTTATCCTGGAGATGTTCCATTTGAGTTCTGGCCTCCTCACCTTCAAGAAATACATGATCAAGAAGCTGCAAAGAAGTTGGCTGATCAGTTTGAGGAAGAAAACAAAGCAGAGCTTGAAAGGAAAAAACAACTTGCTGAAGCAGAAGCAAAGACTAAGGCTATGCTTGATGCTTGGGATGAGGAGAGATTTAGGTGTAAGGCTGATATGGAGTTATCGAAGCAGGTTAAAGAGGAAATTCAAGATACTTTTACTGATGAAGGAATGAATAAATGGTTAAAGGAATTTACAGCAAAGGAAAAGAAGAAGTATCTTGCAGCAAGGAAGAAGAAGAAGGTGCTCAGACCACCAACTGTTTAGCAAATAAGAAACTTTCAAGAGCATTATCTGAAGAATATGAAGGGCTGGAAGCTTGTGCAGTTAAAACCATACATAGATGATGAAGTTCAGAAGAAGTATGAACAAGCTAAAAGGGAGTTTGAAAATTTTATGCCAATGGGGTCTGAAGCTGCAGAAGAAGTCATTAGAAAGAGGTTTAAGAAGATGGAGGAATCTGAGATTGCAACTGAGGTTGAAAAGGAGAAGGTGGATGAAACAATAAAGGTTGAGGAAAAGAAAGAAAGTTCCAATGTTGGGGTTAAAAGATCTAGTAGAGTGTTGAAGATGAAAGCAAAAAAGAGAAAATCTGATAGGTCAAAAGTAGTTGAGAAGAGTAGTTCTGAGTCTGAGAATGAAAGAAAGGAAAAAGCTGATAATAAGGAGGAATCTAAAGATGATATGGAAAGAATGATGGCTCTCACTGTTCTATCAAAACATAAAGAACCTGAGGTCACAAATGTAGTTCCTTTACAAACAAAACATCAAATTATCTCATATACTAGTGGAATCCATGATGTGAGTGAAGCCTACAGGGCATTTGTCACAACCCGTAATTTCAGGTCCTTTTCAAGATTAAAATTTCACTATTCATCTTGGGAAATTACTATTCATGGGTTACTATTCACCAATCACTATTCATCATTTTTGAAGTCATTTTGAGACTTTGAGAAGTCGTCAAAAATTTTACTATTCACGAAACACTATTAATTCCCAGAGAAAATCACTATTCATGTTCATCATTCATCATTACGTAAACTAGGTTTACGGGTATTCAAATTCGCGTAACCAGTAAGGTTTAGCTATGTATTCATGCATCATCAGTAAGGACACATCATACAGACTAGGGTAGTCTGCATATCATCAGTAGCATCATTATCATATTAAGTCATGCACGGGTTTGTGTGTTTGTCATTTACGTATGTTCGTTTATTTGTTAAACGTTACCACTCAGTCATTACTATTAACATTATACCCAATACTCCCGACAATGATCCTAATACATTTTCAAGCTAATTATAATGATATAGAAATTATATTATTACTTTACCCGGTGTTTTTAAACCAATCGCTATATTTTTCGTTTGACGCTTATAACTCCGTCGGTTTACGAAATTTCAATCCGATAATCATTCTAACACCCGATTCTTGCAAGGAACATGATTTTACAATTTTTACAACTTCGTCGTATCTCATTTCACCTCGTCACGAGTTATTTCTAGTTAACTCGGTACCCGATAACACTCAATGTATGCACTAAACCATCCAATCATCAAGTAAGTTTCAAGAACATATTTTGATCATTTTATACTTTCATTTGATATATATGTTCATGTATTTTCAAGTTATATTAATCATCCATGCAAGATACTTATGTTTTACATACCACTTTTGAACATAAACTCTCTAAATCACTAGATCTATAAGTTTCACTAATGATCTCATGAAATCCACCAAGGTTGGTGATGTTTAGGACCCCATGACACCCTAAGAAGGTGTATGGTAGGATTTGCGAACTTGTGGAGTTGATTTGAGTTAGTATGATCAAGTTTAGAACCAAGAAAGTGAGTTTTTAACAATATAAAATAGGTTCTGTCCAAAAATGCAAAGTCTGGAAATTTCAGTAACTTTTGGGCTATTTTGGCCGTCAAATTTAGAAAGTTCTTTCAAAAACAAAACCGTGGCCGCAAGAATCACTAAAAACCGACTTACGACGAGAAAGTTATGATTTTTCAAAGTTTGACAACGAAAACTATTTTTCTGAAAAATGCTTGCTGTTTTTCCGAACTTCGAGGGACAAAATGAGACGTTAAACGTGATCTAGACGAGCCGACCTACTAAAAATATGTTAGTTCATATTTGTACGAACCCGTGGATATAAAGAACGTAACAAACGGACTTATAACGACCGAGATATACACGTTTCAAGCCAACGATTTACAAACTATTTTTGACAGCACTATATGAAAATAAAGTCTAAGTATAAAGACTAGTATTTTTGCAAGTCACCAAGTTGATAGCCGATTATTTTATTGATCGAGACGCATTTGGGCAAAAGTCAAATGAGAAGACATAAAGATTATGTTACAAGGTTTTCAAGAGCATTGAGTTTGATCGCTAACACTCAACGAGCAATATTTCACGACTAGTTTCACGAAGCCATTTTGAGCATATTTTCACAAGTTAAAGAAAATATTAAATTGCGACGAAAACATTATATTTTGCCGATAGAACACCAAACAAGGATCGTGGAGTATCATTTCAACATATTTACACGAAAAGTAGTTTATAACTTAACGAGACGTCAAAAATGTATTTTTCGTCGATAAACGTTATTTTCAAAACTAACGAGTGTTATCGTTAACATACGTATTTGCATGTGTAGCATCATTTCATTGCTTACATTAGATCCTATCCTCATATTAGGTCGCGGTTAGAGACCGAGCCTCATTTCAACATATTCATATCTGTCATTGTTGCTATCGCACCAGGTGAGTTTCATAGCCCCTCCTTTTACTTGTTTTGTAACTGTTTTGGGGGAGAATACATGCTCGTTTTTCATTAAACTCTATACTCGTTTTACATTTAAACTCCATGCTTGTTTTGCTTGAGACGTGAGTTGTCCTTCAAACATTATTGATTGGTTAAAATACTTGAGTCGTTGCTCGGATGTATTTTGTGTCTACATTGTTCACCCTTGATCATTTCATTATGGACCCTAGTACATTAAGCTATTTCATATTGCCTATGTCATGGACTGTTAATTTCGTATTATTTTAGTTATATGACGACATTGTCAGAGAGATATATATATATATGGCGACATTGTCATGGCGACACTGCTAGATTAGATTATATGGCGACATTGTCAGATTTATTTATATGGCGACATTGTCAGGTTTATTTATATGGCGACATTGTTAGATTTAGTTATATGGAGACATTATCACCCTTACCTTTATATAGCGACATTGTCACACTTATCATTAGATTTTGTGGTCCATAAATCATTTGACGTTCACTTAAACCAAATCATACTTAGTAGTGGGTTGTAAACACATAGGTTGCAAGTCTTGTATGGGCGGGACTTGGAACTGGGTAGATTTACAATGCCTTTGCTGGGAAATCTTCATTCAAAGGCTTTACATTTTTCATTAAACTCTATGAACTCACCAACCTCGTGTTGACACTTTTAGCATGTATTTTCAGGTATAAGCAATAGCACTCTACTGGAGGTTTTGGCAGGGCATGGCATGGTCATAGAAGACTCTGATAAACATTTGGGACCGTTTTCTTATTTTAAAGGGCCTATTTCCGCACAACTTTTAATAATGTAAATTCAACACTTTCGTTAAACAATTTTATTCTAAATGGTTAAGATGAAAAACCGTTCTTTGCACTTGTGTTGTGATACCAATTGAGTTACACCCCAGCGACATGTAAGCTTCCGCTGGACCCGAATTTGGGGGTGTGACAGATTGGTATCAGAGCCTTGGCTATAGAGAACTGGGTGATTTTAAAACCTAGACTATAGCTACATTTACAAAAACTTAATCGTATGACCGCCGCGTGCCTGCCTGCCAAGCTGATGCCTCATTTGTGGTTTGTTGCTGACATATTTAATAAGATTTGTGTCTTATTTTCAAATCATTTATACTTGCTTATTCTCATTGATTACTGTAATTTTCTTCCATATAAGCATGCTCACATATCGTACACGTCTCAGCGTTACGCCTTTTCCTTACGTAGTTTCACCATTCGACCTCGAGTTTAGTCACTTGCTGTAGTCCTTCAGAACGTCATTTCAAAGGTGAAGGACATAGTATTAGTATAACTGAGCTGAGTATTTCAAAATTCATTGAACCTCGGTGGAATATAGACTGGTCATCTATATTCGACACGGGACAGTGGGACATAGGCTGACCACCTATGCCCGACTCAGAGATGAATTTTGCAATACTAAGGACAGTTATAATAGAATTATGTCTGGGTTGCATTCCTACCCAATTTCTAAAGGTTTCATTCATATGTGTATACTCAATCGTTGCAAGAATATCCACCTCTACATCACCTCGTGAACCACCGCCTAGAAGCATGTCAGCTAATCATAACGCAACTTCCAATTTTCATTGTATGACAAGCCACTCCAGAGCATCTACATTTAGGAAACGCCTTATTTACGTTTCGCTCTTCTTTTCTTGTTTTGAAGAATCATGCCACCCAAAAGAAGTACTCCTACTATGACACCCGCCCAGATCAGAAAGCTGGTTGCCGACAGTATAAAGGCAGCACTGGTGACTGAAAGAGCTGCCGTAGCTGCAGCCGCTGCTGAAGCCGCTTCACGGGCAGAAACCACAGAAGCTGCAGGAACAACTGCTAATGGTACTAATGGGAGTACATGTACGTAAAAGGACATTAAAAGTGGTGATCCTGAAAAATTCCAAGGCACTGAAGGAGCCACTGCTATGATTCACTGGTTTGAAAAGACAGAATCTGTATTTCTTTTATGTAAATGTCCAGAGGAGGACAAGGTAAAGTTTGCTACTAGTACACTCGTTGGGGAAGCTATGTCATGGTGGAATTCGTATGCAAAACCCATGGGAATGGAAAATGCTCACAAGCTTACGTGGGATGAATTCAAGAAGTTGCTGACTAAGAAGTTCTGTCCACGCACTGAAATAAAGAAGTTGGAAACAGAGTTTTATGAGCTAGTAACACCAGGTGATGATATCGAGGCATATATCAGGAGGTTTCAGGAGTTGGCTGTGCTATATCCAACTATGGTTCCCGATAATAAGAAGCTTCTAGAAAATTTCATTGGTGGACTACCTCACAGCATCCGCGGAGATGTGATTTCTTTTGACCCACAAACTCTAGACGAAGCTATCAGGATATCTCAAAAGCTTATGGCTCAGGTGATAAAGAATGGAACCATCATCAACAACAATGATCATAACAACAACAACAACAAGAGGAGTTGGGACAACAATCAGAGTGGCGATGCTACTCAACCACAACCAAAGAGGCAAGAAATCGCAAAGGCCTATGCTGCAGGTTCAGCTGAAAAGAAAGGTTACCAAGGTACCCTACCCAAATGCAACAAGTGTCAACATCATCATAACCCTGGACATTGTCTTAACCCATGTGGCAACTGTAAGAAGATTGGTCATGCGACTAGGGAATGCCAGTTTCCAATCATTGCCGGAAATCAGAAACCTCCAGTGACATGTTTTGGCTGTGGAGAGATAGGGCATTACAGGAATGAATGTCCAAAATAAGTAAATCATGGGAACAGGAACCAAGGCAGAATAACTCGTGGTAGAGCCTAGGTCATCAGAGGAGGGAATTGTCAGCACATCAACAACGTGGAGGACGACAACAATGTTCAAGAACCAAGAACTTCTGCTTTAAAAATAAACGAAAGCCTAAACTCTCTGGTGTTGTATTTCTTTTGTGTTTCACTTTACGTTCTATCGTATAAGTTTCATGTACTATTACGAATCCGTATCTAATGGATGTTTTATCTTTTATCACCGCAATGTGACTCCAATGTCCACATCTCTTCACCGAGTCCATTTCTGAGGCCAACATTAACTGAATTCAGGGATTGAATTCCATTAACGGGTGGAGTATGTCACAACCCGTAATTTTAGGTCCTTTTCAAGCTTAAAATTTCACTATTCATCTCGGGAAATTACTATTCATGGGTTACTATTCACTAATCACTATTCACCAATCACTATTCATCATTTTTGAAGTCATTTTGAGACTTTGAGAAGTCGTCAAAAAATTACTATTCACGAAACACTATTCATTCCCAGAGAAAATCACTATTCATGTTCATCATTCATCATTACGTAAACTAGGTTTACGGGTATTCAAATTCGCGTAACCAGTAAGGTTTAGCTATGTATTCATGCATCATCAGTAAGGACACATCATACAGACTAGGGTAGTCTGCATATCATCAGTAGCATCATTATCATATTAAGTCATGCACGGGTTTGTGTGTTTGTCATTTACGTATGTTCGTTTATTTGTTAAACGTTACCACTCAGTCATTACTATTAACATTATACCCAATACTCCCGAAAATGATCCTAATACATTTTCAAGCTAATTATAATGATATAGAAATTATATTATTACTTTACCCGGTGTTTTTAAACCAATCGCTATATTTTTCGTTTGACGCTTATAACTCCGTCGGTTTACGAAATTTCAATCCGATTATCATTCTAACACCCGATTCTTGCAAGGAACATGATTTTACAATTTTTACAACTTCGTCGTATCTCATTTCACCTCGTCACGAGTTATTTCTAGTTAACTCGGTACCCGATAACACTCAAGGTATGCACTAAACCATCCAATCATCAAGTAAGTTTCAAGAACATGTTTTGATCATTTTATACTTTCATTTGATATATATGTTCATGTATTTTCAAGTTATATTAGTCATCCATGCAAGATACTTATGTTTTACATACCACATTTGAACATAAACTCTTTAAATCACTAGATCTATAAGTTTCACTAATGATCTCATGAAATCCACCAAGGTTGGTGATGTTTAGGACCCCATGACACCCTAAGAAGGTGTATGGTAGGATTTGCGAACTTGTGGAGTTGATTTGAGTTAGTATGATCAAGTTTAGAACCAAGAAAATGAGTTTTTAACAATCTAAAATAGGTTCTGTCCAAAAATGCAAAGTCTGGAAATTTCAGTAACTTTTGGGCTATTTTGTCCTTCAAATTTAGAAAGTTCTTTCAAAAACGAAACCGTGGCCGCAAGAATCACTAAAAACCGACTTACGACGAGAAAATTATGATTTTTCAAAGTTTGACGACGAAAACTAATTTTCTGAAAAATGCTTGCTGTTTTTCCGAACTTCGAGGGACAAAACGAGACGTTAGATGTGATCTAGACGAGCCGACCTACTGAAAATATGTTAGTTCATATTTGTACGAACCCGTGGATATAAAGAACGTAACAAACGGACTTATAACGACCGAGATATACACGTTTGAAGCCAACGATTTACAAACTATTTTTGACATCATTATATGAAAATAAAGTCTAAGTGTAAAGACTAGTATTTTTGCAAGTCACCAAGTTGATAGCCGATTATCTTATTGATCGAGACGCATTTGGCCAAAAGTCAAATGAGACGACATAAAGATTATGTTACAAGGTTTTCAAAAGAATTGAGTTTGATCGCTAACACTCAACGAGCAATATTTCACGACTAGTTTCACGAAGCCATTTTGGGCATATTTTCACAAGTTAAAGAAAATATTAAATTGCGACGAAAACATTATATTTTGCCGATAGAACACCAAACAAGGATCGTGGAGTATCATTTCAACATATTTACACGAAAAGTAGTTTATACCTTAACGAGACGTCAAAAATGTATTTTTCGTCGATAAACGTTATTTTCAAAACTAACGAGTGGTATCGTTAACATACGTATTTGCATGTGTAGCATCATTTCATTGCTTACATTAGATCCTATCCTCATATTAGGTCGCGGTTAGAGACCGAGCCTCATTTCAGCATATTCATATTTGTCATTGTTGCTATCGCACCAAGGGAGTTTCATAGCCCCTCCTTTTACTTGTTTTCTAACTGTTTTGGGGGAAAATACATGCTCGTTTTTCATTAAACTCTATACTCGTTTTACATTTAAACTCCATGCTTGTTTTGCTTGAGACGTGAGTTGTCCTTCAAACATTATTGATTGGTTAAAATACTTGAGTCGTTGCTCGGAAGTATTTGTGTTTACATTGTTGACCCTTGATCATTTCATTATGGACCCTAGTACATTAAGCTATTTCATATTGCCTATGTCATGGACTGTTAATTTCGTATTATTTTAGTTATATGACGACATTGTCAGAGATATATATATATATATATATATATATATATATATATATATATATATATATATATATATATATATATATATATATATATATATATATATATATATATATATATATATATATATATATGGCGACACTGCTAGATTAGATTATATGGCGACATTGTCAGATTTATTTATATGGCGACATTTTCAGGTTTATTTATATGGCGACATTGTTAGATTTAGTTATATGGAGACATTATCACCCTTACCTTTATATAGCGACATTGTCCCACTTATCATTACATTTTGTGGTCCATAAATCATTTGACGTTCACTTAAACCAAATCATACTTAGTAGTGGGTTGTAAACACACAGGTTGCAAGTCTTGTATGGGCAGGACTTGGAACTGGGTGGATTTACAATGCCTTTGCTGGGAAATCTTCATTCAAAGCTTTACATTTTTCATTAAACTCTATGAACTCACCAACCTCGTGTTGACACTTTTAGCATGTATTTTCAGGTATAAACAATAGCACTCTACTGGAGGTTTTGGCAGGGCATGGCATGGTCATAGAAGACTCTGATAAACATTTGGTACCGTTTTACTTATTTTAAAGGGCCTATTTCCGCACAACTTTTAATAATGCAAATCCAACACTTTTGTTAAACAATTTGATTCTAAATGGTTGAGATGAAAAACCGTTCTTTACACTTGTGTTGTGATACCAATTGAGTTACACCCCAGCGACATGTAAGCTTCCGCTGGACCCGAATTTGGGGGTGTGACAGAATTTAAAAGAGCAAATGGTTTGTACTATAGATTTACTAGGTTTCCACAAATGTTGTTTTATATGGATAGAGAGGACGTGGTTACCCTCTAGAAGTTATACAATGGAAAATATGGTGATACAAGGCCAAAGGATGTATATGAGAAAGTGATTTATTATTATTCGAAAATCATGTTTGAACCATATTAAAGTGACCTTGAATGAAGAGCAATTAAACACAACACAGTTCAGAAATGGTATTTATATCAGTCCTGTGGTGTACATGAATTGAGTGCTCATGGGGTGACTATCTATATGTTAGTAGAAAAGGACTATCTTGCTCTGAATTTCAACAAAGAAATTGTTTCTCAGATGGTGAAGCCTGGAATGTTGTAATTACAGAGAGGGTTCTTCACAGATGATCAAGCCTATCAACTTTTAAAGAAGTATGAAAGAGTGCTAAAACCTAAGTCTTCAAAACATAAGGGAATGTGTTTGGAAGCATCCTCCTGGTGATGGTTTAAGGATTAATGGAAATTTGATGATTTTGGGAGAAAATATCAAGTTTAGGGGAGGATTGTTGGGTTTTAAGATGCTGCTGCTTAGAATGGATTCTACTTCTTATTGTGCTAAATGAAAAATATACCAAGTATGATTCTGCTGCTAGGCTAAATCATTCTACTGCTGGTATATTTTATTCTACTGCTGGAGTATTTGATAAGATCAAGAAAATAAGCTAAGTGGATACTACTGCTAGGCTTCGAAGATTCTACTGCTAGAGATAGTATACTGCTTATTGGATAATTATGTATAGTATGTTAGATAATTATGGAATAGATACGAATAGATATTAATCTTGTATAGAAAGTCATTGTAATCGACTAGGACTCCTTAGTCTATAAAAGGAGGATCTAGGGTTAGGTTTAGAGTACGTATTTATTGATTAGTCGATTCACTTCAAGGTTATTGTAACCCTGTTACTTTTGAGTAACCGTATTAATATATTGAGGTGATTGTTGAGAGAATTCGTTTTGTGTTTATTCTTCTTAAGATTAAGTACTAGATTCCGCATAGTATTTAATAGTTTGTTCAAGAACAGTTTCTATACCTATTGTCTTGGATCTATATCTAAGATAATTAACAAGATCGTTAGCTCAACTGTGATCAACACAACACATGACAGTGGAAACATAACTAAGACCCAATCCAAGGCAACTTCTAATGAATCAAGTTCCCATGAACTGATTCAGGTGAAGGAAACCCCAGGCGCCAAGAAACCCTGGGGGGCTCAAGTGCTCAAACTCGGTTTGGGGCTGAGTCTAGCATTCCCAATGATGCACCACTCGGGATAGGTAACACACTCCGAAGTGCTGAGATAGTATTGAACTTATAAATGAATTGATGGAAAAATGTACAAAACTGTCAATAGATGTTCTTGACCTCCAGCAGCTTACAACTTCTCAAGGTTCTGATATTATCATGTTAAAGAGAAGGGTTAGGTATTTAGAAGGAAGACAGAGGTCAAGAACACAAACACACAAAAGGTTATACAAGGTTGGTACTACTTCCAGAGTTGAATCTTCTGAAGAAGCACAGAGTTTGGGGGAGGATGCTCCCAAACAGGGGGGGAATACAAGCACAGCTTCAGGGGAGGAAACTGGGGTAGAAAATGATGAGATGGTTGCACAAGTGGTTGATGAATTTGTGGTAGCTGATCAACAAGGAACTGTGGTTAAAACTTTATTAATTGAGGAACCTGTGGTTAAAACTTTATCAAGAAGTGTATGAGGAAGAGAATAGGATAATTGCAAAACAAAGAAGAATTAAAGCAGAGAAAGAAGCAAAGAAAATTGCACTTATGAACAAATGGGATGACATTGAAGCAAAGTGTGAAGCTGATTATCTCTTAGCACAAAGGCTGCAACAAGAAGAAAGAGAACAATTTACTGAGGCAGAGCAAGCTAAACTGCTTATGGAATTTTTAGAACAAAAGAAAAAATTCTTTGCACAAAAGAGAGCAGAAGCTAAAAGGAACAAGCCACCTACCAAGGCTCAACAAAGATCAATAATGTGTACTTACTTGGAGAATATGGATAACTAGAAGCAAGATCAGTTCAAGCACATGAGTTTTGAAAAGATCAAGGAAGTTTTTGATAAAGTCTTCAAGAGGGTAAATACATTTGTTCCTATGGAAACAGAGGTGGTAGGAGGTTCTAAGAGAGCTGGAGAAGAATTAGAAGTTGAAAGCAGCAAGAAGCAGAAATTAGATGAGCAAACTGAGCAAGCACAAGAGCAAACAGAGCAAGTACAAGAAAGTGATGCAAAAGAAACAACTAATCTACAACAATTGATAGAACTTGCAAGTGATCATGATGAAGAAATTGTTGATGTTGTTCCTTTGATTGGAAAACTGGTTATCATGGAAAGACTGCTTGGTGGGAGATAATCAGAGTTGGTGGACAGTCTCAAAGGTTTGTCACTTTTGCACAAATGCTCAGAAACTTTGACAGGGAAGATTTGGAGACCTTATGGGCATTAGTCAAAGAAAAGTATGGAGATTCTAGACCAGAAGACATTTTGGATAGAGTTCTCTGGGGTGACTTGAAGGTTATGTTTGAAACTCATCATGAAGATAGAGTTTGGCATGATCAATATAGAAATAAAGTTGTGCTTTGGAAGCTTTTTCAGTCATGTGGAGTTCATACTGTGATGATGAGAGGACTTCAAATCTACATGTTAGTGGAGAAAGACTATCCTTTAGCTAAGCATACACTTGACATGATGCTCAATGATATTGTCAAACTTCAAGCTGATCATTGGAGTGAAATGGTATATCACCTTCTCAAGAAAATGGAGAAACAACTTTATGGGGCTGATTATAAGAAAATGAGGGAATAGTGTTTGGAAGCATCCTCCTGGTGAAGGATTATACTTTGAAGTAAACTTGATGATTTTAGATGAAAATATCAAGTTTAGGGGAGGATTGTTGGGAATTAAAGCTTCCAAGATGTTAATACTGCTCAAGATGGATAAAGCTGCTCATGAGATTACAACTGCTCAGGTGATTAAAAGGAAAATGCTCTAAGTTTGTTTCTACTGCTGGTTATAGAGTTACTGCTTCTAATGAAAGTTAAGACTACTAGTGTATATTATAGCTTTTGAGAACTTCAAGGAAATATACACTAAGTAGTTAGTGCTGCCAGGCTTAATGTTAATGTTGCTAGTTCAGAGTTTCAACTACTGCAAGATTACTACTGCTAGAGTTAGAATTAAGATTGCTAGAGTATTTAGTTAATACTGCTGATAAGATAAACTTATATTGTCGGTTAGATAATTATAGAAAAGATTCTTTAAAGATTTATCTTGTATAGAAAGTTATTGTAAGCCGATTAGGACTCCTTAGCCTATAAAAGGAGGTCCTAGGGCATAGAGTTCGATATATATTATTCATAACTTCAAGGTTGTAATCCCTAATACTTAAAGAGTATTTGTATTAATAATATTGAAGTTGTTGATTTGTTCACAATTGTGTTAACTGTTCTTCTTTATACTATTGTTTAGATTCCACATAAACCTTAGTAATTCAACACAGTTTCTATACCTAGTTGTGTTGATTCATCTAGCATAACTAAACCTTTACAAGCTAAGTGAGTCGATCAAGTGTATAGCTGGGATCAACAATAAATCTAACACAACTAGAGTAGAAAATGTGTTTGATTTTATCAAATACTATATGGAATCTTGTGTTTGATATTAAGAAGAACTCTCAATGTAACAGTGAACTTATGAACACACAATTCAACAAACAATAAGCCTCAATATTATTAAAGAATAATACGAATACTCTTCCTAGTATTAGGGTTACAAAACCTTGAAGCTATAAACTTATAAAGAGTCACATATCTAACTCTATGCCGTAGGACCTCCTTTTATAGACTAAGGAGTCCTAGTCGGCTTACAATTAATTTCTTTCCAAGATAAATCTTTTCTATAATTATCTAAACGACTTTACATGTATATCTCATAAACTGTCTTATCTTTAACTCTAACAGCATTAACTAATACACCAGCAATAGTAACTCTGTCAGCAGTTGTAACTTTGTACTGGCATCATTAACTTTGTTCTAGCAGCACTAACACACTTAGCGTATATTCTTTGTAGTTCTTCAGCAGTACTAACTTGTAAGAGCAGTCTTAACAATACACTGGCAGTAGTAAACACTTATCATATTTTTCATTGATTTTCTAGAGCAGTCTTAAGTCCATAGAGCAGCACTAAGACAAACAACATTAAGTAAGCTTTAAATCCCAACAAAAATAATGAAATCGGACCACACAACCCTTGCGAATTCATATTTTGCTGTCAAAAGGGGTGTTTGGTTTAAGGGTTTAAAGTTTAAATCTGGATTTTTCCCTCATATTCTCATATTTGAAACTATTAAGGATGTGACGGCGTCAGTACCATCTGATGGCAGATTTATGCTTTTTCTCCCAATCTCATTTGCTTTCGTTGTTCTTGTGTTGTTTCAGGAAATGAGTGAGAGGTCAAGGCATTAAAGAGAGCAGTCCTCGGGCTCTCAAAGAGAGAATTATGCGGAAACCATCCGTAGTTTTGAACTCTTTGATACCAACTTTGCTAACGCCCGCCACACTCAATTTCTTAATCAAACTATTGATGATGGGGATGTTTTAGATTGGCAATTCATGGAGGATCAAAACCTTGAGGGTGGGTTTCTTGCTAGCTTTCAGATGGATGATTTCACGGGCCTTCAATAGGCAAGGTTGTTTCGTATTTGTGAGCCCATTTATCAAGAGCTTGTGCGTGAGTTCCTTTCTACTAATCATATGGAGTTTAGGACGTGTATGAATGATGTCACTACTGAGGGGATTCAATTTAGGTTAGGAGGAGAGTGGCCTTCATGTTCTGTGCTTGATTTTGGTTGGAGAGTTGGGTTGTATAGGGTGGCTGAGTCTGAGGAGGCTAAATTCAAGGTGTAGCTGAGTCAGGGCATGATCACCAAATTCGACATGAGGAGCATTGGCTTTTGGCCACTTATTGGGGATGGGGATTATATTACTGGGGCTATAGGAGCTGCCCAAATTAGGGATCCTAGGGTCAGGTTGACACATCGCTTCATTGCTTTTTCTATAGATGGGCGTCAGAACACTACTCATCGTGTTACCTTATTGGATTTGTTCTTCCTGTATTCGATCTATTCTCCTGATGGGTTCTGTAAATTACTTTTCGGTTGGCTAACTATCTGAGCAATGCGTCTGCGGAGAAGTTGAGTGACAAGGTCTATGGGGGGATGTTTGTCACAAAGCTTGCTTGCTCCTATGGTGTACTTAGGCCTAAGATTCAGGGATATTTGAGTATTGGAGCTCCTGCTAAGGGAGTCAAGGCCAGATTGTTGGGCTACAAAGTACTGCTATATGAAGAAAGTTAAAGTACTGTTCGATAAGAAGTCAAAGTACTGCTCATGTTCTAAAGAAGTCAAAGTACTGCTAAAGATAAAGGACTGATATGCAAATACGTTTAAGGATTAATGTGTAATTCTAGAATGTTCTTAGAGTTATTATTAGAATATAATTAGAATTAGAATTACTTGTCATTCAAGTATTGTAAACCGACTAGGGTTTTCCTTGTGCCTATAAAAGGATCCCTAGGTTGGCATTAGTCGTATGAGTTGATATACGAGATATTAGAGAAAAGTATTAGTCGATTATTAGAGTATTAGTGTTTAGAGTTTGTTAGTGAATCTGTGTAAAGTAAGCAGGTTCAAGGTTTAATATAATCAAAGTTGTTTATTAATTCTTCTTAGCTTTGTTGAAGTAGATTCCGCATACTTAGCAAAGTATATCAGTGTTTCACCATTAACAGTTTTGGATTTATCCAAGGTTGTTAAACCTTAAACAAGCTACAAGTTAGTTTGGTCAGAGTATATCGATCCAACAAGTGGTATCAGAGCTTGTGTGGAGACTCTGATTAAGAAGAAACCCTTAAAACCGATTTAACAACAAACCCTAAACGATGACAACTGAAGCTGCACCAATCCCATCCATCACCTCACTCAGAATTCCTATCATCAAGAAGGGAGAATATGATCTATGGAGCATGAAGATGAGGCAGTACCTTGCTATTACAGACCATGCTCTATGGGATGTGATTGTCAATGGTAATGTTGTTCTTGATGAACCTGTAGCAGTTGAAGAACAACCTAAACCACCTCAACCAATCTTGCCAGCAGCTACAAAGAGAAATCAAGATAAGGCTCTCAACATACTATTGTCTGCTATTCCTGATGTTCACCTACTAAAGTTTCATGATGCTAAGGATGCAAAGCTGTAGGATCGAGTACTTCGAGCTTGATTGAGCTTGGTTAAACGAGAACCTCTAGGTGTAAGACTTGCGTTTATGCGGAAACTAAACAACAAGAATATTAAAGAAGAAAAGACATTGATCCTCTTTGGATCAGACTATGAACTAAGAATTGTGTTATTGAATATTGTAATCGTTAAAGGTACATTAAACTCATGGACGGGATGTTTCTTTTATAATGATAAGAAACCCTTACCCTAACCCGTCTTACAAGAAAACGTGTGAAGAGATAAACGAGATCTCTTCTAAAAATAAATGTAACAAACTTTCTAAACCTACGGATAACAAACAATAATATCCACAGCAATAAGCACTATCGGCAGAAACAAAACAATACTATCAGCAGGAACCAACCGCAGCAGCAACGGATAACTATCGGCAGGAACCAGCTTCACTATCGGCAGCAATGAGAAATTCCTTATTTCTCAGAGATCCCAACAATCCTCCCAGCAATCTCACTCAGAGATCCCAACAATCCTCCCCTAATCTTGAGGTTGACTAGGTTAACCTGCAAGATTCCAATGTGATAGAGCTTTAACTTCTCAGGCTTGAGGATTGCGACGTAGCAGCAGCAATAAGTAGTAACCAGCAGCAACAATTATAACCAACAAGATTCCAATATCTATAGCATGCAGCAGCAACTTCGATAGTTTAGCAGCAATAGGAAATCTTCTTCAAAATATGTAAACTGGTCACCATAACATTCACTTGAGCTTGACTGCTACTAATGACAATATGTACATCAAATCACTTAAGTTTCATACTATTCTCATCACATCCAGGTGTGTTAACTCCTGTGAGAGGTGAATCATTGAAAATTAATGGATTTGATGTCTCTTTACCAATAGCCATCACTACTGGAGTAGCCAATGTTTAGGTGTGTTAGACCATGGTACATTGATAACCATCTGATTTATTAGCAAATCAGCAACTATAAACGGATTTGATTTGTCTTTACCTGTAGCCGTTTGCTCAGGACTAGTCAATTCTTAGGTTACAGCAAAACCTTGGTGAATTGAATACCAAATATTGATACCAAGTGTCTTTACCACAAACCATACTTTTGTGGACTAGCCAATTCTTTGGATCCCATAAAGGGTTACATCCATGGTGAATTGAGAACCATTTTCAACTCTCAGAACTGAATCATGGGTGAGTTGAAATACCCTATAGCTTTGAGCAAGCTATTACAGCTATCAACGGATTTGATTATCACACCAGAGCCGTACCCTCATGGTGAGTCAACTCTTTATTGTCTGCAAGACATGGTGAGTTGAATACCATTTATTGTGAAGGTGTAAACACCAACACTGTACCTGCAAGGTGTTGCTCAAAACCAACTTATTAGCACACAAAATATACAAGAATTTTTTTTTTTGTTTTTTTTTTTTTTTTTTTTAACTAAGAAAAAGAAAGCAAAAACAAATAAAAAAAAATTAAAAGAAAGAAAATAAGAAAAGAAACCAAAAGAAAGAAAGATAGAAAGATATACAACAACAACAAGAAGCCTCCCCTTAAGCAGATGAACCTTTAGCTGCAAGTTGATCTTTGATGAATTTGACCAACTGTTCAGCTGTAGTTAAATCATTTCCAATTGTATGCTTGGGAACTCGGACCTTCTGTGTGAGCATTCTCTTCATAAGTCCCTCAGATAAAGGATAAGTGACATCCACAAACATAGTCAGGAACTTGCCAGAAATGAGCTCCACAACATGAACATTGGAAGAAGGATATAGTCTCCAAGAAAATACTCTCCAGGATGATTGATTACCCCACACCAATTTAGCCTTGTCTCCTTCCAATGAATTCATCAAGACTTGTAAATCTCCCCAAAGCAGTAGGCCAATCCCAGTAGGAGTATGAGTTTGATAGTGATTATCCACTATCTTATAAAGATGCTCCAAATCTTTCCTCTCAACTTTATTCAAGATCTCCCTCAGAAAAGTAAAGAATTTGACTGTCCCATTAAGAGAAAACCAAACATTGACTTCACCATCAGAAGTAGACCTAATCTCCCAGTGAGCAATATGACCCCAAGAATGAATGGAATCACCTTCTGAATCACTATCTGAGTCAACCCTAATCAAATCTTGATCATCCACTTCAGAAATATCCCTAGAAGAAGGGTGGTGAGAGTGACTCTTCTGCCTTGTCCTTAGACCATATTGCAGGATAGGAACAGAGGAAGATGGTTCAGCAGAAACAGAGACATGAGCAGCAGGAATACCATCAGAAATAGGACCTTCTTGTGGTGCCTCAGATGCATCTACATTAGGAATTGGTGAAATGAATGTGGTATCCTGAATACCTTCAGTAGGAATAAAGGAAGATGCACCAGACAATGTCTCTCCAGGCTTCATTTTCTTTGCAACATCAGACTCTAAAGATGAAGGCTCTCTTTTCTTGCTTTGTGGAATATCTGTCTGAACTGAAGAATTTATCCTTGCATAGGTATCAAGGAATAACTTGTGGATTGCAGCATCAGTCCAACCTTTGAAGTCACTGAGCTTGTAGTTAGCTTCATTCTTCAGATATACCTTCATAAAATTGACATTATCTTTGTTTGAAGGCATCTTAAATCCTGACTTTTGTCTTTCACTGATCCTATGCATCAAGTCATTCCAAGTAGATGCTCTATGAGTCTTTAAGATAAATGCCTTGAGCTGATCTGATCTTTCATCCGAATCCAACTCTGAATCTTGAAGAATCATAAACCCATGAGCTCTAATTATCATATCAGTAGCCAACAAGTATTCAACTTGCTCACTGAACTCTTCTGAAGTAGGATCTTCTGATCTTGTGTTATTCATAATCCCAGCTATATTCTTCTCATCTTCAGACATTTTCCTTGCAAGCTCCTCATCTTGAGCAACCTGAGCTAGTCTAGCTTGTGCATCAGCAATTTCCTGTGCATGGATCTGTCTAGCTATCTCATCATCATTGTGTGTTGCTTCAGGAGGAATGGTGTCACTACCAGCAGCAATGGATGGACTACCAGCAGTATGACCAGGAACCTTAGACTCAGAAGAAACACCACCAACTTTAGCAGTAACACCAGAGACACCGGCAGCAATGGCCCTTGTTCCAGTGGAGGCCTGGGGTTGAGTAGTGATAGTGTGCTCAGAAGAGGTAGGCACTTCAGTATGAGCACTATCAAGAGAAACAGAAGCCAGCACATTAAGCCCATCAAATGACATATCATCCTAATCTTCCTCAGACTCAGAAATTACAACCCTTCTTTTCTTTTGAGGATGTTGAGCTTCCAAAGAGCTGATTCTTTAATTTAGCTTTTGAACAATCTCACCAAAAGTTTCTTTAGTGTCCTTAAGCTCCTTTTCCAAATTTTCCACCTTCTCACTAAAAACCCTTTTTGTCTCTTTAAGTTCTGACTCCAATGCCTCAATTTTCTTCACAGACCTGTCAAGTAACTGGGACATAGAGGTGAGATCAGCAGCATCCTCAGCTCCACCAGCAGGAATGCCTGAGGTATTAGGAGCTTCATTGGATCTAGGTGGAGATACATGAAATTCTCCCCCTGCATTGGTATCATAACTAAAAGACTGCCTAGTAGGACTAGGAGTTGAAAGCCTTGAAAAAGAAGGCAAATCCGCAGAAGGTGTTGGCTGGACAACAGGTGAAACAACTGTGGTGGCCTGGACATTGGGCTCATCAGGGACATTAGTCTCAGGTCTAGGTGTGGCTGGTCTAGGTGATGGTGGTAATGGGTCATCAGCAGCAACAGATGCAGATGCATCAGCAGCAACTGAAGTCCTTTCACCAGCAGCATTGGATGCATCTGCATCAGCTGCATTGGGTGATGGAGGGACACTGACACTGTCAGCAGGAACTGGGTTGTCAGCAGGATTGACATTGTGTAACATGGCAGGTAATAAAGGTAAATGTTGGCCCGCAAAATTCATTTTCATCAGAGCAAACATTTTGGGAGTCAACCGATTCACTATCTTAGGGGATGGGTTTATGGTCTGAATACCTAAGATAATTTGAAGAAATCTAGGGTACATTAAAAATCTGTTTTTATCACCAGAAATATTTTCAACCATCCCATCAAAAATATATTTGCCCCAATTAAATGTTCTACCCTGAGATAGACAAACAAGACGAGACGCAATAGGACTTGGACATTGATCCCAACCACCTGTCTTAACACTCATACACTGGAGTAAAGTATGAACCAGAAATCTCCATTGAGGAGACAACTTACTTTTAAAGAATGTACAACTACCAGTGACAGGATAACCTATAGTAGCCATACCATCATTGATTTCTTGTCTGGAAAGATCATATTCCCCATGTTCCTCAGGAAATCGAAGCTGTACACGAATCAACTCCTCCGTAATGATGACTTCTTACTCATCAATGGTGGCAACGATGTCGTCCTCCTTTCCCACAATGTGTCTGACCTTAGCTGTTGCCCAAAACTGCTTTATCAACGAATCATACACCTTCACTGGACAATAAGTGAGTGCATATCGAATAGATGACCCATGAAGAAACGCTAACACCTCATTATAACCAAAACTTCTAGAAGACGACTCTAAGTAAGCAACCTTGTTATGATCATCCTTGTAGCGAAGAGTTGTCATTGTGTAGGATGAGTGATCTAGGGTTTGAAATGAGAAAATTAGGGTTCGATAGGATTTTGAGAAATTGATATGAGAGAAGTGCAATTTTAGGTTGAGTTGCCAAATATATCACTTTAAATTGCTATAATTCTGCGCACGTAACATTGACCAATTGACTTAAAGAGGTTTGACCAATCGGCAGCAACACTTGGTCAATCGGCACCAATAAGAGGTTTGACCAATCGGCAGAAATGAGGTGGTTTGACCAAAGTCAACCTTCCGAATCCAGTCATTAGGAATAAACCTTCAGAATTAAACCACAACACCAACCAACAATAAATTTGCATTAATCACCTTCTCATTATAAAAGCCCTTTTTCTCAAATCACCTACCTTCATTATCACAATAACTTCACCAAACCAAAGAAAAACATGAGTTCTTCTAAAATTCCAATCATCGAAATCTCATCAGATTCTTCCTCCTCCAGTGACTCAGGATGGAAAAATTACTTTCCCAAAACTGCATCATCTTCTCAAAACAAAGGTAAGGCCAAGGTTGAGGAAGATTCATATTCATCTGATCCTCTTCCATCTACTCCTTCGTCATTTGAGTATACTTTAGCTCTAATGATGAAGAATCAGCAGAGTTGAAGTCCTTGACTTATTGTCAGGGTGAATGGGAGACATACCCTCCCAATTTTCCCACTACAGATAAGCTAAGGGAAGAGATGAAGGCAAATGTGGCTCTGCTAACTGAAGAGATGGAAAGGACAACTGCAACCTTCTATAAAGTACCGATACCAAAAGGTAATGCAGATCTTCGAGAAGACTCCAGCCGTGAAAAACCTAACCCTCAAAGTTGAAACAATCGACAACGTGAAAGCCAAGATCCAAGACAAAGAAAGAATCCCATCAGACCAACTCCTAAGCCAAGCCATCCAACACCACAATCAAGCCACCCTGCTCCACAGCCAAGTCAATCATCTGCTAGGTCACGCCCCAGAACACATCAGAGGCAAACTACCTCAAGCTCTTCAACTCCAGCCCCTGAATCATGACAACCACTCCCAGTGGTGTTGGCACTTCCAGTCCCCCATGTGTATGAAGAAATTAGTCATCAAAGGGGTAGGAGGTTCATGCCTGATTATATGGGTAAGGGAAAAAGGAAGATGGAATAGGTGGTAGGGTTTAGGTTAAGTGATGTTTGTAGGTTGGTATGATGTATAAATGATGTTGATAGGTAGCTTTTGGGATTTGTAACTGAATGTACTCATCTTAATCATGATGAATGGAAATTATGTCTTAAGTTTTAATTCCAAGCATTGAAAGCTGCAAAACAAAGTTAGCTAACAAAAGACACTAAAAACCTGCAAAACAAAATTAGAGAAACACAAAACATAAACATAAATGAATGAAAAACAAAACAAAATTACTAGCATTAGCCTCCCCTTAGGCTAATGCCTCCCCTCAAAACCAGCAAACAAGAATACAACAACATGATTAGCCAAACTTGACAATTACCATGGATCCCATGGAGAATAAGCCATTCCCCCTCCAAAGATTTGATTATAATAGGCATGCCTGAAATCCCTCTGAAAATATGAAGAGGTACCAGCAGGAATGGTTCCCTGAATCTCAGCGGGAACAGAGGTACCAGCAGGAACAGGTCTATCAGCAGGAAAGGGACCCCTATAGAAGTTCATTCCTGCTGCTTGTGGAACATATGGTGGTATTTGTTTAACATTTTTCCACAATGATCTGGTCTGTTGTTGCCCACCACTCATTCTTTTCTCATGATAATCACAATCTTTAATGAGATGATATTTGCTACCATACACAAAACATGACTTCTTCCTAATAGCCTTGTTTTTACTAAAACTTTTCTTAACATAGACAACATTATCACTAGAGGAACTAGAGACACATTTGTTTTTAAATGAATTAATTGAGTTGTTGTCTGAAAAGGCTGATTTAGAAGTAGTTTTATCATTAGTTGAACTTGAGGGCTCATGATATTTGGGTGTGGATGACTTTTCACTTGAGTCACATAAAACAAAGTCTTTAGACTCTGCTTTTGAGGACTTGTCACTTGTGGAACAAGAGACACAGCCATTAGATTCAGGTAAGTCTCTGGACTTTTTACCATAAACCATTTGTGACTTATCTGAGTCAATGTCAGAGAGAGAGTGGACAGGGGTAGGCATAAAAACTCCTCTTATAGGTGGAGGAACAGCATTCATTCCACCTTCTTTGACAAACTTAACAGGAATTTTATAGTCTACAGGTTCAGGGTTAAAAACACTATACTCATTAGGGTCATAGACTTGATCTTGCCCTATGTAGTCACCAAACCCTAAACCACGTTTAGTTCTTACAGACATAGAACTATCAACTAACTTGTTTAGGTTTTTAGATGAATCTTTCCATTTATCAAACCTAGCTAAGGTATTGTCTAGCTTAATCTGCACATCCTGTTTTTCTAACACCATCTTAGCTTTTTGAGACTCAGAATGTTTAAGCTCATTAGTGGTGTTTTTCAAGTCCCTCTCTAAAACCCTTATCTTTTCCTCATAAGCCAACTGATTCTTTTGAAACCAAACCTTTTGTTTTTCTAAGGTTTTAACTGCATTATCATAAGCTTGAACCTTAATAAAGTATTCATTATACTTAGATTTCATGTCATCATATTCTTTATTAAGAGTTGAGTATAATTCTTGACAAGCAGGATTACATCTTTGTACCTGTGATGGGAATCCCATTAGAGCATATTCTTCCAAATTTTCTTTAACTTCATAGGATTCATTTCTTTCAGTCAGCTTTTCCATAGACTTATTATGGAACAAACTCCTAATCTTCATTGCGCACATTTCAAATCTATCACCTGATAGCGACATTGTGAAAAGATTCAAGAGAGACAATTCAACAATGTTTCCTTCTTTATCAGAGATCCTCACCAGGCTCTGATACCACTTGTAGGATCGAGTACTTCGAGCTTGATTGAGCTTGGTTAAACGAGAACCTCTAGGTGTAAGACTTGTGTTTATGCGGAAACTAAACAACAAGAATATTAAAGAAGAAAAGACAATGATCCTCTATGGATCAGACTATGAACTAAGAATTGTGTTATTGAATATTGTAATCGTCAAAGGTACATTAAACTCATGGACGGGATGTTTCTTTTATAATGATAAGAAACCCTAACCCTAACCCGTCTTACAAGAAAACGTGTGAAGAGATAAACGAGATCTCTTCTAAAAATAAATCTAACAAACTTTCTAAACCTACGGATAACAAACAATAATATCCGCAGCAATAAGCACTATCGGCAGAAACAAAACAATACTATCGGCAGGAACCAACCGCAGCAGCAACGGATAACTATCGGGAGGAACCAGCTTCACTATCGGCAGCAATGAGAAATTCCTTATTTCTCAGAGATCCCAACAATCCTTCCAGCAATCTCACTCAGAGATCCCAACAAAAGCAATTGTGGGCTGCGATCAAGACAAGATTTGGAGGTAATGATGCTTCAAAGAAGATGCATCGAAACTTATTGAAGCAACAGTTTGAAACTTTCACTGTTGGTGAAAGAGAAGGTCTTGATGCAGCCTATGACAGATTTCAAAATCTACTTAGTATGCTAGAGCTGTATGGAGCAGAGGTATCTGTTGAAGATGCAAACTTGAAGTTCTTAAGGAGTTTGCCATCTGTCTGGCATGTGGTTGCTACTATGATTAGAGGACAACCTAGATTGGAATCTATGGACTTTGATGATCTTTACAACAATTTGAAGGTGTATGAGCAAGAGATGAATGGTCACAGTTCTCAGAAAACTCACAACATAGCTTTTGTGTCTTCAGAAAACAGAAGCAGTACTTCCACTAAAAGTACTGTTATCCTTCTCAAAGTACTGTTGGTGATACACAACACGTTTGCACAACCACTACTACCCCCAACCCATCACCAACAAACAACACCAATTCTGATGATGTTGTATGTTCCTTCTTTGCTCAACAAGCCACTCTACATGTTACCTATCAAGAAGACTTGTTGCAGATTGAAGAAGATGCTTTAGAGGAGATTGACATAAGATGGCAAGTTGCCATGATCACTGCAAGGATCAAGAAGTTCATGAACAAGACAGGAAGGGGAATTGATTTCAAAGCCAAACAGGGTATCACTTTTGACAAATCCAAGATTGAATGTTTCAACTGTCAAAAGCTAGGACACTTTGCAAGGGAATGCAAGTTTGCAAAATATCAAGCAAACAGAATGATTGAACAACCCAAGGTTGAAAGAAAAGAGGTTCCTATTACTGAATCACAGCCAAAAGCTTTGGTGGCTCAAGAAAATCTAGCAGAGATTGACTGGAGCAGTGAATTTGATGATGAACCTGTAACCTATTCTATGGTTGCAATGGAAGACTTTGATCGGAGCACAGCTTTTGATGAGGAACCAGGATATGTTGCTTTGGAATCAAGAGATGATCTTGGAAGCTTTGACTGGAGCATGGAGGATGAAGATGAACCTGTTCAGATTGCTATGGTAGCTACTTCACCAAGTTCATCCAATGTCTCTGAGGTATGCTCTAAGTGTAATGATGGGTATCAAAAGTTGCTTAAAGACTATGTGACTGAAAGAGATAATTGTAGAACAGCTAGGTCTGAGGTAGCTGGTTATCAATTAACTTTAGAGTCAATGGAAGCCAAAATATTAACACATGAAAATAATGAAATGGCTTGGGGAGAAAAATATGAGCAACAAGATTACCAATTAAAATTAAGTGAATGGAAGTTAGGATGTAAAGTGTCTGAATTAGAAAAGATTACTAAGGAAAGAGATGCTTTGTTAGAAAAACTTAGTAGTATTAAACAGGCTGGTCTATCACATGTTCAATTTGTTGAAAAACAAAGAAGAATAAACAGTAGAGCTGGACTAGGTTATGGTGAGAATAGTAGTTCAGATGAGACCCCACCTAGTGGTAAGGAAGAGACCCCACCTAGTGATAAGGAAGAGATCTCACCTAGTGATGATGAACTTACTAGCTCAGAAGAAAACACATCTAGGAATGAGGAACCAATTAGTGAATCACCTCCTGAGTTTAAGAAAGATAAGGAGTACCACTCAGTTCCTCCACCCACAGGTAGGCTTCAACCACCTAGGACAGATGTTTCTAGTTATGGTGTAGACAACCTAGAGTTTAGGAAGAAGCTTACTGGTCAATCTAGTTCTGAGAAACCCAAGGATGATTTTCAAAGGGGTAATGATCAAAAGTTTCCTACAGCCTTTCAAAAACAAGCAGTACCTCCAAAATCTTTTCAAAGTACTGATAGATATTTAGCAGTACCTCCAAGAGAAACTTTTCAAAATACTGCTAACTATAGGAAACCTTTTAATCATAGAAGAGGATTTGGGAATATGGAGCGAAAATTATGTTATGTATGCTATAGTCCTGATCATTTGATTAAGCACTGTGAGTTTCACTCAGAATATTTAAGTCAGTTCCCAAAGAATAGACCTGCCAACAATAAGCCAAGGGAGACTAGACCAGTTTGGAATCACTCAAATAGGGTTAACCATAGTAATTTCTCTAAAGACTATAGGTACCCTCACCAGAAAAGACCTTTTTCAAAACCATCAGTACCCTCAAGTACTGATAAGTCTAAGGTTTCTCAAGCAGTACCCTCTAAAAGTACAACTAAGTTTTCACCCAATCATGGTACTGCTAACACTTTTTCACATATAAGACCTAAGAGATTCACTTCATATAAATCTAAAAGGTTTTACACCTCAAGCAGAGTACCTAGGTCAGAGAAACCTAAAGTCAAACAAAATTGGGTTAAGAAAGAAAGTACTGATGGGGAACAAGCAGTACTTTCATCAGATAAGGGTGAAACAGGGAGTGTTGTTGATAATACAACACAGGACATGGGACCAAAGCAAATAATCATTGACCATGCCTTTAAAACCAGTGGAGATTACATACTGAAGGAATTCAAGTATGTCACTCCACAAGGGGAACACAAGTCAGTAATAGCTTGGGTTCCTAAAAGAAACTAACCCTTTTCTTTTACTGTGCAGGGCAACTCAGAGGAGGAGCTTAAAGATCATATTATTGTTGATAGTGGTTGCTCTGGCAGCATGACAGGGGACAAGGAGATCCTGTCAGATTTTAAGGCATATTATGGAGGAAGAGTTGCATTTGGTAATGATCCTGATGGAGGGAGAATCACTGGGAAAGGAACCATCAAGGCTGGATGTATTGATTTTGAGAATGTTAGATATGTAAAGGAGCTCAAGTTCAATCTTTTGTCAGTTTCTCAGATTTGTGACAAGAAGTATCCCATTCTGTTTACTGATACAAAATGTCTTATTCTCTCTCCTGTGTTCAAGTTTGTTGATGATCACTTAGTAACATTGAAAGTACCAAGAACCAATGATGTGTACAGTTTAGACTTAAAGAGTCTCAATTCTGCTGGAAGAGCAACATGTTTAGTAGCCAAGGCATCATTGGAAGAAGCACATCTATGGCATAGAAGATTAGGTCATGTAAATTTCAAAAACATCAAAAAGCTGGTCAAAGGGAATTTAGTTAGAGGTTTACCTTCCAAAACATTCAAGACTGATCATTCATGTTTGGCTTGCAAGAAGGGTAAACAACATAAAGCTTCATGTAAGAAGCTTGAGGACAGAGTTATTAGAGAACCTTTGGAGTTGCTACACATGGATCTGTTCGGACCAGTTTCAGTAGAGAGTTTAAACAAGAAGAAGTACTGCTTGGTTGTGACAGATGATTGTAGTAGATTTAGTTGGGTCTTTTTCTTGGGATTCAAAGATGAAACCTTTGATGCTATCCATGACCTGATAGTAGCCCTTGAAAATCAATTAAGACTCAAAGTAAGAGGTATTAGATGTGATAATGGGACATACTTCAAGAACAAGCATATGGATGAATTATGTGCCAAGAAAGGGATCAAGAGAGAGTTTAGCATTGCTAGAACTCCACAGCAGAATGGTGTTGCAGAGAGAAAGAACAGGACTTTGATAGAAGCAGCTACAATAATGCTTGCAGATTCACAATTACCTATTCTCCTTTGGGCTGAAGCTATAAGTACTGCATGCTATGTTTTAAATCGAGTATCAGTTAGTAAACCTCAAATGAAGACACTATATGAGCTGCTCATGGGAAAGAAACCAAACATTCGTTTTCTAAAACCTTTTGGCTGTTCTCTGACTATTCTAAATACCATTGATTCTCTGGGAAAATTTGATGGTAAGTCAGATGAAGGATATCTATTAGGTTGCTGTACAAATAGCAAAGGTTTTAGAGTATATAACAGGAGTACCAAAAGGGTTCAAGATTGTCTTCATGTTGAATTTTTGGAAGATAAAGAAACTCATAAAGGAAAAGGTCCTGATTGGATGTTTGATCTTGATCTCAAGTTCACTCCATATATGAATTATGTGCCTGTTAGAGAAGAAAATCATGCTAATCACAAAGAAGATGATTCACAGTACATTGTTCATAGAGTCAATGTTAGACCAGAAGATGTTCCTGATAAAGAACCTGAAGTTACTGATAAGGAACAAAGTACTGCTCAACCAACCATCACAGTATCTGATGAAGATCAAGCCATACAAGATGAACTTAATAGGATGCTTTTTCAAGAAACTATAGCAAAGTCCTATGAAGATGAACAAAGGAGGGCTTATGATGCTGCAAAGAAACAGGGTAAATTCAAAGATACTGCTCACAGTACTTTTGATCAAAGTACTGATGATCCTTTTGACAGTACTTCTGGTGTGTTAGAACCATCAAATTGGAGCAATGATGATGATTCCAATGTTGATGATGAAGATTTGGATAATACTAACATTCCTGGGTTAGAAGAAATTGATGATGAGCTTAATCAAGAAGGTATTTTCTCAACCAATGAAGAACCTGATGTTACTAATTTGGAATCTGATCTTCCAGTTCCACCAACTCCTACATTGAGAGTTCATAAAGCTCATCCTCAAAGCAATATTATTGGATCACCTTCTTCAGGAGTGGTTACAAGAAACAAAGTTAAAGGTCTCTCTAAGCAACATACTGCTTTACTTAGCTTTGTTTACAAACAAAACAGGATGAATCATAAGGATCAACAAACATGCCTGTTTGCTTGTTTTCTATCTCAAGATGAACCCAAGAAGGTAGCTCAAGCTTTAGCTGATGAAAGTTGGGTTGAAGCTATGCAAGAGGAGCTTCTACAATTCAAGCTTTAAGAGGTCTGGGTATTATGTGATCTACCAGATGGCAAGAGAGTCGTTGGTACAAGATGGGTTTTCAGAATCAAAAGAGATGAAAGAGGGAATGTTATCAAAAATAAAGCTAGATTGGTTGCACAAGGATATCGCCAAGAAGAAGGAGTGGACTATGATGAAGTGTTTGCTCCTGTTGCAAGGATAGAAGCAATAAGGTTATTTCTTGCCTTTGCATCATACATGGGATTTCCTGTCTACCAAATGGATGTGAAAAGTGCCTTCCTTTATGGCACAATTTCTGAGGAAGTTTATGTTAAACAACCTCCTGGTTTTGAAGATCCTGCACATCAAAACATAGTCTACAAGGTGATCAAGGCACTGTATGGCCTTCATCAAGCTCCTAGAGCTTGGTATGAGAGACTCTCTACTTTTCTATTACAACATGGTTACAGGAGAGGAGCAATTGATAAGACTTTGTTTATCAAAAGAGATAAGAAGGACATTATGTTAGTTCAAGTCTATGTGGATGATATTATCTTTGGAGCCACAAAGAAGTCTATGGTGAAAGAATTTGAAGACCTTATGCAGCGGGAGTTTCAAATGAGTTCTATGGGAGAATTAACTTTCTTTTTGGGGCTTCAAGTCAGACAAACAAGAGATGGAATCTTCATTAATCAAGAAAAATATGTTGAAGACATACTTAAAAGATTTGACCTTCCAACTGTCAAGCCTGCCACCACACCAATTGACAACAATAAACCATTAGGAAAGGATGAAGATGGACAAGCTGTGGATGTGAAGCTTTACAGATCTATGATTGGTTGTCTTATGTACTTAACTGCATCAAGACCTGACATCATGTTTGCTGTATGCTTATGTGCAAGATATCAGGTTACACCCAAGGTTTCTCATATGTATGCAGTCAAGAGGATTTTTCGATATCTCAAGCATCAACCAAAGTTAGGATTATGGTATCCTAAGGAATCACCTTTTCACTTGGAAGCCTTTTCAGATAGTGATTATGCAGGAGATAATTAGGATAGAATATCAACCACTGGTGGATGTCAATATCTTGGAAGAAGATTAGTCTCATGGCAATGTAAGAAACAAACAATTGCCGCAACCTCCTCTACTGAAGCAGAATATGTTGCTGCTGCAAGCTGTTGTGGATAAGTTTTGTGGATGCAGAATCAACTCTTGGATTATGGATACAACTTCAAGAATACTCCTATCAACATTGATAATGAGAGTACCATCTGTATTGTGAAGAATCCAGTTTATCACTCCAAGACCAAGCATATTCAGATTAGGCATCACTTCATTCGAGATTGTTATGAGCACAGGCTTATAAATGTGGTCAAAGTTCACACAGATGACAATGTAGCTGATCTACTCACAAAGGGATTTGATGTTTCAAGGTTCAACCACTTAGTTGTGAGCATTGGGATGATTAACTACAAGGCTACATTTGAGGGGAGGCTTTAGTATTAGTTAGTATACTTTCTTTCAGTTCTTAATGAAAGTATTGGATTTTTAGTTTTAGTACCTATGTTGTATTTAAGGGGAGGCAACATAGTTATTAGTTAGAAGGTTATGGATAAGAAGATGGAAAGTACTGATTTGTCATACAAAGTACTGGTCCAGCAAAGTACTGCTTCAACGTACTGCTTTGAAGAGTACTGGTTAGGTGGAAGTACTGCTTACGTGGAAGTACTGTTCCAACGGTCAAAAATGTGGGGTTACAGTTAATTAATTCATTCGGGAGGGGGTAAAAGCCAAATACAACGGTAACACTATTAATTAGGCTTTGATTTTTTAAATCTTACCCATATTTACCCTATCCCATTATACCGATTTTCACTCTTCACTTTATTCTTATCCATCCATTTATTCATTCGGTATCTACGATTCTAATCGCAATTTACTTTAATGGCTACTCGTGATTTCTGTTCTAAGCATAACGTGGTCGCGAACTTGGATAAAACGGCAAAGAATGTTGATTTTCATGCGATAATTGATTTCTTGACTGGGTCATCAATCAATTATGCTATTTTGGTAAACCCTGATGTAATTGGACCATGGATTCAACAGTTTTGGTCTACTGCTAAGTCTGATGAACAAGATGGTGTTCCTTTTATTCGTGCTAAGGTTGCTGGTCGAGCAATTAGGATTACTGAATCTTCAATTAGGGAAGATTTGCAGTTTAATGATGCAGGGAGTGCTATTCGTTTTGAAAGACAAGAGATTTGGGATACACTCAGGGATATTGGGTATGAAGGTGATCTCACCATACTTACTTTTCAGAAGCCATTGTTTAGTCCTCATTGGAAATATCTCATACATGTTCTACTTCACTGCTTGAGTCCTAAGAGTACTTTATGGGAGCAGTTTGGTCAGAACATTGCTTCTGCATTGGTGGGTTTAGTTACAAATCGTCCTTTCAACTTTTCAAGGATGATTTTTGATGGAATGCTCTCACACATCACCAATGGTTCACCATTCTTGATGTACCCAAGGTTTATTCAGGTATTCTTAAACAAACAACTTGCGGGGATTTCTAAACCTCAAAGTTTTCTACCTACGGTTACACTTCCACCAAAGGTGTTTACATTCATTGCTAAGAAGAGTATCAATTTCTCTGGGAGAAATACACCTTTGACAGCTCATATATTGGAAGTTGCACAAGCTGTTAAGGATGCAGAGCAAGAGCCTGAACAAGAGCAAGAGGAATCCTCTGCATCAGCAATTAGAGAGCAACCAGCTTCAAGGGAAAATAGTGCTTCTCAACATACTATTTCTTCTCCACAAAGTGCCGCTCAGGAGAACTCACCTCAAGATGTGACTCCATCACCAACTCCCAATGATTCTGCTTCCACAGATAGGCATCAAACATTTGAGGAAGATGAGGAAGTGGTTGAGGATGTCTTGACCAACTATGAACTTTCAAGGGAATTAAGGAGGCTCAAGAAGGTTGCTGATGATCAAGCTGATCAGATATTGGGTTTAACAAGAAAGTTCAGACGATTAAAGAGGTTTGTTTGGCCATTAGTTAAGCACCACAGGTTGTGGGTCAAGTCACAGAAGAAGACTGGTCAACACTCACAGAAGTCTAAATCAAAGAAGAGAAAGATTCACAAGCAATTTCATTCCAATTGGGGAGGAATTTAGAGAATTTGAATGAAGATACTGAGTTCAATGAAGATACTGAGTTCAATCAAGATACTGGGCTTTATGATGATACACCACTTGAAGATATTCCTCATGAAGATACTGTTGAGAGGAAAAGTGATGAAACAGAGAAGATAAACATTGAAGATGCTACTGTTGAAGTAAAAAGTGGTGATACTAAGGAATTGAATTTGGAAGGTATTGATGTTGAAAGTACTACTCTTCAAGGTACTGCTCATCAAGGAACTATTACACCAAGGACTTTGGATTTTGAGGAAGATGTTGGTCCTTCAAGTCAAGTTCAAGAGGAAGTTGGCCCTTCCAATCCAGTTCAACAGGAAGAAGAAGTTCGAAAACATACTGAAAGTGATGATGAGACCATTGCTGACATCATGTTGAATATGTCTAGACCAAGAGGCTTAAGTATTGTTGATGTTGAACAACAACCTCATACTTCTTCTCAACCTACTCAGGAGTTAGATCCAAAAGACAAAGGTAAAGGGATCATGGTAGAAACTAAGAAGAAGAAGCTTACCTTGAAAGAACTAAAAGCTATTCAGGATGCTAAAAATGAGGAAGCTGCAAGGAAATTACAGGCTGAATTAGATGCTAAAGAGTCAAGGAAAGTTATCAAACCTAGAAGGCCACAAAGTAAAGCTCAAGAAAGAAATTTTATGATGGCTTATCTCAAAGGTAGAGGATATACAGGTTTGGTGAAATTGACACATACAGAGATGAAGGATTTGTATGATACTGTTAGGGAAGCTTTAGAAAAAGATCTTGCAAGCATTATTTCATTTGAAGATAAGAAGCTTGAAGATAGTAGAAAGGAAAGAGTTGTTACAAGGAGCTCAAAGAGGAAAAGAACAACAACTGATGAGCAGTCATCAAAGAAGCTCAAGGATTCTATTGAATTAAGAGTAGACACAGCTGATGAGCTAAGAAATTATTTGAGAGTTGTTGACTTTGAGCATCCAAAATCAGAAGATGTTGCAGACAAGAAGTCCAAGATTTCTACATTCTCAGTTGTAGAATCACAAGAAGGGGACTACTTGATATTTCATAGACAAGATGGAAGTTTTAGAGTGTTCAATTTGTTATGGGATATACTACATCTGATAGATAGAGAAGATCTGCTTCAGCTATATCTACAAGTGCAGACTTACTTTAAACATATTCCACCACAAGGAGTGGGTCTAGTTCTGGTAGGAGATCTCACAACCATCTGGGAAACAGAAGAGACAAGTGATAGTGCTCTCTGGGAAAATCAAGAAGATTGGGAAATTAACAGATGGAGGTTCTTTGAATCAGTGGGAATACATTTTTTGGAGCTAGAAGATGGAACAATGATCCACATGCTAGCAGAGCAAAGATATCCACTTACTAGGGATCTGATGATCAGAATGCTAGATTATGGCATGGAAGTGGAAGAAGAAAGTGAAACTGCATTGATGGTGATTGGATTGTTCATCAAGTGGACAATGCTGGCTGAAGATTGATGCATAACAACTGGTATGATACTTATAATATAAATCTTTTGAAAAATAAGTACTTTATTTAAAAGTACTGCTTGACAAACAGTACTTTCTCAAAGTACTGCTTGCCGCATGAAACCAGTAAAGTTTTTATAAAATCAGTGATTTTTGAAAAGTGCAAAAACATTTTGAAGCACAAAGATTTAAACAACAACAAATGGTATTCAACTCACCATGTTTAAGTAAACAAGAAAGAGTTTGACTCATCATGAGGGTACGGCTCTGATGTGATTATCAAATCCATTTTTAGTTGACAATTTACTAAAAATTGTATGGTTTTCAACTCACCATATCTATGTTAGTCAAGAGTTGGCTAGCCCACAAGATAATGGCTTTGTGGTAAAGGCTGTGGAAAACCATTGTATGGTAATTAGTTCACCATGGTAGTGATTGTATTAAAAGAACTAGCTAGTCCAAAAGAAAACGGCTATTGGTAAAGACTACTCAAATCCGTTGATAGCTGATGATTTGCTAAAAATCATATGGTTATCAATGTACCATGGTTCTTAAACCTAAACATTGGCTACTCCAGAGTTAATGGCTTTGGTAAAGAGACATCAAAATCCATTAAGTTTTCAATGATTCACCTCTCACAGGAGTTAACACACCTGGAAGTGATGAGAATAGTATGAAACTTTTAAGATCTGATGTACCTATTGCCAATATGATGCTGAGTTGCTGAAAAGATGAGTTGCTGAAAAGATCTGTTGCTGATAAAGATTGCAGTTAATGATTACTTTGATGATGACAAAACAAACAATAGACAGAAGTTAATAATACAGTCTTTCCTTGAAGATAAAGATGTTGAAGTTAAAGAAATACAAAGGAACTTGAAATCAAGCAAGTGGAATTCAAGTTAGGGGAGGATTGTTGGGCTACAAAGTACTGCTATATGAAGAAAGTCAAAGTACTGTTCGATAAGAAGTCAAAGTACTGCTCATGTTCTAAAGAAGTCAAAGTACTGCTAAAGATAAAGGACTGATATGCAAATACGTTTAAGGATTAATGTGTAATTCTAGAATGTTCTTAGAGTTATTATTATAATATAATTAGAATTAGGATTACTTGTCGTTCAAGTATTGTAAACCGACTAGGGTTTTCCTTGTGCCTATAAAAGGATCCCTAGGTTGACATTAGTCGTATGAGTTGATATACGAGATATTAGAGAAAAGTATTAGTCGATTATTAGAGTATTAGTGTTTAGAGTTTGTTAGTGAATCTGTGTAAAGTAAGTAGATTCAAGGTTTAATATAATCAAAGTTGTTTATTAATTCTTCTTTGCTTTGTTGAAGTAGATTCCGCATACTTAGCAAAGTATATCAGTGTTTCACCATTAACAGTTTTGGATTTATCCAAGGTTGTTAAACCTTAAACAAGCTACAAGTTAGTTTGGTCAGAGTATATCGATCCAACAGTAGTCAAGGCCAGATCCTTGAAGGCGATAAACGTGGTCATGACTTTGGATGGTAGTCATTATGTGTGGTGGGCTCCTAGGCCAGCAGATGCTTAGGACGATGATAATGATGATGAGCTGTAGCATCAGCAGCAGTAACAGGAGCGGAATTGATAGTTCCGCGGATGCCTATAGGCATTTGAGCCAGGGCGATTGGAAGGTCCATCAGGAAGCTTGGATGGGTCAGATGGATACCTGGAGGACCAAGCTGGACCAGCGATTCGACTGGATGTATGATCACACTGTTCGACAGATGCAGTATCTCTCTACGCGTGATCAATTGGATCCCCACCTACAGATTGATCCTTTCCCTGGCCGTGAGCATGACTACCCACCATATGGGTACACTTGGCATCTCCCTCTTGGCCATGACTACCATTACGATACAGCTACTGACCAGTGATTTGTTTGGTTGTTTGTATCGGTGATGTTTGAACAATTATTTCCATGTGATGTTTTTAAGACAATATTTGGGTTGTAATAAGTAGGATTTAATTCTCGTATTTGGTGATGGGTATTTGTGACATTTGTGATGGTTTAATTTTAATTTATTAGGATTTTTTGTTAATTCTTTTTGGTTTGTTTGCTTGATTTTTATTTTTTTGTTTGAGTCATATATATGTCTTATCATTAGTGTTTAACCTTTCATGTTTCGATTATAATTTGTTAAAATGCTTTATTTTGTTTTTAACCTCGTCTTAATTGCATATAAATGTATTTTACAAAAAGATAAGTGTAGGAAAAATCATATTTGTTTCAAAGAACGAATTCGAACATGAAAGTTAACAATTGATTATTTACGGAATTTCCAGGTTTTAATAATTTGATTTTTCCAGAAATTTTACATGAAACAATATGCAAAAATTCAGTCAGGTCTATCCTGACGGTGTCAGGGTTTACACCCGACGGCGTCAGGCACTGTAGAAACTTAATTTTTGAAAATTTCTTGAATTTTTAAATTTCCAGGATTCTGTAAACATTTATTTTGCATGCATTATATCTTATTTGCTTTCTAGGTTTTTTATTTTATTATATATAATGTTTACCGCCGATTTTATGCGAGGTTTCGTGTTCTTTTTCTTAGTGATTTACAGGTTATATTGGACAAGAAGATGAAAGTATACATTGGAAGTGAAGCTTATCTTGTTTATCTTCTTGGAGGAGGATTTAACCGTGTTTCACATAGTACATGCCGAGCAAATCAGGGGAGTATTAGTTTCTTTCATCTCTTTTATTCTTTCCGTTATCATAACTTTGATGCTTTTTAAGAACATTGGGGACAATGTTCAATTTAAGTGTAGGGAGGGAAAAATGGGATACCTTAGAAACTATAACTTGCTTGACATTTGTTTTGTCTTAAAGTAATCGTGTAATAAACTGAAAGAGATACTTGTAAAGGTGATTTTTGCACCAAATTTAAAATTTTTTATGACATATAGGAGTGAAACTTTAGTTTTAATAAGCGTCTCATTGATAGGAATTATAAAGCTAGCACAAAAACCCTTCCACTAAAAAATTTCCACCCCAAAAATATGAGGTTCACCTTTAGATTATTAGGAAAAACATCTACCTTTAATGCTTATAAGTGTACCGGTAGTATTTATGTGACAACTCGTATTTTTGGGTCATTATTTAACCTCGAGGTTTTACCATTCATTCCCGTAAAAGTTACTATTCATTATTGTACTTTCTACTATTCATTATTTTTGCGTAAAAATTAAATTTTACGAGTATTATTTACGTATAACTTTATAAGTTAAGACGCAAAATAGCGAAACATCATTTGGTGCACAACATATAGACTAGAGTTAGTCTACATATTGCCAGTATCATCATATATTCATTTTGGGTCTTGCCTGTGTTTGCATTTTTAGTCGTTCATATTCATTTATTAAATAAACGCTTTCACACAGTTTTTGTGCATGAACAATATTCCTGATACTCCCAACAATGGTTCTAATATATTTTTATACTCATTACGATGTTACAAAAATTCTAGTATTATTTTACCCGGTATTTTAAATTCATTTAATTATATACATTTTTAAATATATATATTTACGATAACTTAAATATTTGCGAAACAATAATTATTTAAACACCCAATACTTTTTATAACTTTATTACACTTTATTTTATTCCGCTAAAATTTATTTCTGGCTAACTTAATACCCTAATATAACAAATACATTGAATATACAAGATTTTTTTAGGCAAGGAAATAAATTAAAGCATGGTACACCATCTCCTTCCCATTCTTTTTCTCTTGTACGCCACCCCTCCCATCATTCACCTTGCCACTTTGAAAATTTGATGTAGCATATTTATTGCAAGTACTAGCTTATGTTTCTTTAATAAAAACTCCATACTTTCTTTTCATTATATAAGGAAACAACTAGTTAACTCTTTTTCACAAAATAAAAACACACACTCTTATTTTCTCTCCATCATATTCGGCCTAGGGAGAAAGGCAAGAAAGAAATTTGGTTTTTTGAAAGTTTAAGTGCTTATTAGTGCTTATTGTTATCCTAGTTAAGTTACCAAAGGTTTTGGAGTATCGATTTGGGTACACTTGTGTTCTTGGCATCACATATTCCTACTAATCACAAGTTGCAGTTAGAGCATCGCGCATCGTTTTCTGTGCACACTTGCAATGCGTTACTTATTGCTTGAGGTGTGTCAAAGCCCCACTTTTACTCGTTTAATTTCTTTATAAACTCTTGGGGGAGAATACATGCTCAATTACTTTCAATTACTTTCTTATGGACACAAGTACATAAAATATTTACGAATTGCCTAAGTTAGTACAATTTCCATTAAATTCCCCACAATCATGAACCGTTAATTACGTTGTAAGCGCAAATGTTGTGAATAGATCTATTGGGGGTAAACTCCCCCGTTCGGGTTAGTCGCTCCAACTGGTCAAACGGACGCATTTCATTTGATTTCGTACAGGTGTTTGGCAAAGCACATGTTTGGGGTGAGTACATGAACTAACTGTTAAGGCTTCGGTTTCATGAGCTTAGTGCAACTGTAATACTTTTCATGAACATATTTGGAATACATTGTCGTTGAAATCTTGTGGTCCATACATAACTTTTTGTTTACTTAAACCTATGAACTCACCATCTTTATGCTGACCCTTTTAGCATGTATTCTTAGATGTTGATCTTTACTACCACACAACCTAATGTTGGAGGAGTTTGGCAATGATACGGTCATAGACTACTCTGATATATTTGGGACCACTTGTTTACTTATATGGGCCCTATTTCTGCATCAAATTAAATGTTGTAAACTTATTTACTATGACAATGTAACTATTTTTCCAAATGGATAAGGTGAATCCGTTATCTTTACTTTGTGCTGTGATCCAATTAAGTAGCACCCCAGTGACATCATCTTCCGCTGCGACCCACTTTTGGGGGTGTTAAAATTTAGATTCTAGAACTTGCGTTTGTGATGCATCCTGAGATCGCTAGTGAGACTACATTCGTGTAGTTTGGATTTACTAAATAATAAGAGGCATTAGGATAACCCTTGTTTTAAACCTGTAATTATAATTACATTGGCTTCATTGGTCAAGTAATTCTCCCACACCCTTGCGATGTACTCATTTTTAGTACACGATACCCCTAGTACACCCCTCAGAGCCTATCCTTTTCGCGGTTCTCGTGATATTTTGTTGGATTCCAAAATATTAATGAAGAGCATTGTTTACAATCCACCCCCAAATGTACACCCAAATCGCCTTAGCCTACCTTGTATACACTCATCATTAGTGCATTATTGTTACAACATTTATGTTAAACCCTTTGTTAATTGTCTAGTTGATTGCATGGTTTCTAAGTCGAGTCATATCTTGTAAATACAGTTTTGGGACGATTGGGACTCATGTGTATAGTACTAGTTATTATAAAGTAATGTGGGAGAAAGCATAATTTTATTTCCCCCATATGTACGTTAATGTTTTAAAGTACTCCACGTGTTTTGATCCTTTTAATTCATGTCATTAGTTAGTTTTTATTTATCTAAAAGTTCAAGTGTAGGGATATATCTATAAATCCCTTTGTATAGATGTATATTTTGGATGGTAGGGCAAGAGTGTATGAAAAAAAAAGAAAAAAAAATGAAAAAAGAGAATGAAAAAGACAAAAAAATGATAAAAAGAAAAAAAAACGAAAGAAAAAAATATACGGACTGCCATCCCATCTTTTTATATTTGTTCAAGTCAAGAAAAATACAAAAAGAGTTAGAAGTTTGAGAGACGAGTCTTGGCTTAGCAACACCATCTTTTACATGTAATTCACTTAGATAATTGACTTGCCACCAGTAAAAATCCCTATATCCACAAAACCGTGTTTTCCATACCCTTACACCTAACGTTACAACCCTTTAAAAGCTCTTTTTGATAGTTTATCCGAGGTGCTTATGCCAAAGTAGTGGAGGTTTGATCCGTACTCAAGCCTATGGTAATCTATGTGTTATGACAGGTAGAGAGTGTTTATTTTTTCCGTTTCCATTCATGTTATATAACTTATGCACCCAAGAGATCTGAGAATCCAAACACTTTATGTGAAGTGCTAGTATATAATTTTCGTGCTTATTGTGACTATGATGGAGCGAGTGTGTGTTGTAATTACTTTTATACCAATGCTAAATGACCCCTAACTTGTAGATTGATTAGAGAAAAGCACATTTGCTTGAGGACAAGCAAATCCCAAGTGTAGGGATATTTCATAAGGATTTATTTGATACCTTTTTAAGGGGTCATTTAAGCCTAAAAGTCGTATGTAATTGATCAAATATTGCCTTAAATCGTTTATTTTTGCATTTTAGGTACTTGGGATGCGAATTGTAGAAAATGACGTGTTTTGGACCAAAACAAAAAGAAAATGAAGAAAAACGACCAAGTCAAGAATCTGTCAAAATGGAGACCTGACGGCGTCACACCACATAACCTGACGCCGTCACTTGTCTTTGGAGACCTACATTCTTTGCAATTTTTTAACGTGATGGCTTAGACATTTTTACACGTGATGGCCTTAAGCCAGAGCTGACGACGTCTTTTCTCAGACGAAACCCTAATTGGAGGCGAGCTGACGGCGTCACAATTTGCAAGTGACGCCGTCACACATGTATTCCTATATATATTTTTCGTATTTTTCTCATTCATTGTAACATCTTGAAGTAATACTTTGGAGGTCTAAACCGTAGACAAATTTCAGAGCTTTTGTAGGGTTTTTCTAGCCCTTTTCACCCATGTGTAATTGAAGATAAATCACTCGTTTAATCATTCAATATGTCCATGTGTTGTTTGATTATTTGTTTTTCTTCTCTTCGTTATAACATGCTAGGCTAGATTTACTTGTGTTTGCTTAGATCTAATGAAACCTAGTTATTGATCATTGATTTATTGTCTCTTGTTTAATTGATTGCTTAGCGTTAGGAGTAGGAAAACTGGCTATTTTCTTATATGTGTTAGTTTGAATGTCTTACTAAACGCAACCATAGAGTGCACTATTGGTTTTTCTCATTGTATTTATTGCATGAACTGCGGCTTGTAGATCCTGGAAAAATAATTAGACTTTAAGGTTTTTAGGGGAGACTTATATGTTCATAGAGTTGGGGACTTCGGCACCTCCCCACGACCGATATTAAGGAATACAACGCTTCAATTAAAACAAAGACGTGATAATTCGACAAATCAGTAAGAGATAACTAGGAAGTAAGGAAATCAAAGTAAACACTTTTTCCCTATTATAAGGGTTACCACTTTACTTTTCTTGTTTATTAGTTTAATTTATTTTTATAATTAGTTTTGGTTTAGGTAGCTAGTTGCTAAACCACTCACTCTTCAAACCCCTAGATTTTTAATTGTGTTTTTATAAAATATAAAAAACACAAAAAGACTCATCCCTCATCTTTAGACCTATCTCGACATACACTTCGGGCTTCACATACACTATTCCCCAAGAGAATGATCAATCCCTCGTGTCTTGCCTATACTAGACTACAACGGTTAGGTACACTGCCTAGGAGGATTATAAAACTTCTTGTGAGGTCTTACAACCGCCGCATCAGTACGTATACATGTATATATGGAAACGTTTATAAGATGCATACCTTCTATATATATTTTTATGAGATAAGTTGACAAAGTATATGACATATTAAGAGTTTATAAAACCTTAAATAAACTAACAAAGGTTTATAAGTATTTAGAGTTTATAAATACTTACCTTTATATAAAATGCGTGAGTTTTATAGAAAAAGAATATAAGCAAAATTTCGACGAGGAATTGGAAATCTTCGAAAACCCGAGGCTACTTGAAGATTATAACAACCTCTTTTGAAAACTTGAAGCTATTTTGTATATAATAAAAAGTATTTTTGGAGACTTGAAGTTATTTAAAGATTATAACAACCATTTCTTAAAAATTTCCAAGAACAAAGATCAAAAGCTAGTTTCTTCACAAGAACACAAGAACTTTTCCTAAAAAGACTAAGTAAACTAGCTAAGAATGCCTTTAGGTTTTAGGACTTTTAGATTATAAGAGAGGAGGGTGCCAAGAAAATATGAAGTTTTCGCTTAGTATTTATAGTAAAAATCTTAGGTTTTTCTGTAAATATATTTTATACATGTAATGATCTAAGGTAAGATCAATTCTCACCATAACATGTGTCATGGTGAGTCATTAAAAACGTTCATATGACCTAAAATGAGGAGGTTAACAAGTTTGGATATTATCTTGACTTACGGAGTGAGTTTTGGCGTTTCACCCTAAATTGCATAACTTTTGAACTTTACATATAACCGTTAGGTTCTCTCGGGAATATCAAAAACCATCTTTTGACATTCTTATATCACTATAGACTAATTTTAGTCTACTTTAAATAAGTACACGATCATTTCCCGGCACTCTCTTTATTTTCTAATAAATTACGTCTGGCTTTCTATTTCTAAGTATCTCGTAGGGTGTTTTATTAATGACTTTTCTAATATAGACTCTATTAAAGATATAACATGCGGTATCTAGGGCATGAGACCAAAATTTTTATGGAATGGATTGCTCTTTCAACAGTGTGCTCTTTCAACAATCTCAAGCGATTGAGAAGTGAACAGGCCTGATAAGTTATAAGATATTCCATGTTGTTCACAAAAGCTTCCAATTTGCAATTTATCAAATTCACTACTATGATTTGTTTTTATTGAAACAATAGAACAATCAAGTAGATTTTCAAGATTTTTCCTCAATATATAAAATTTTCCTAAGACTCCAGCCTTAGACTCTAAAAATAATACCCAAGTGTAATTTGAGTAGTCATCGACAATTATCAAAGTGTAGAAGTTTCTTCCATAGCTTTGGATTGGAGATGGACCAAACAAATCTAAGTGTAAAAACTCTAAACCCTATTAGTTGACACTTCATTCCTATTCCTATTGTTTGCATGTCCTTCACTCCCTAGACTACAAGTATCACAATAATTTCTTTCAAAGCTCAACTTTGGTAAATTCCTTACTAGCTCGTTGCAAGCTAGATTTTTGACTAACCTCATATTGGGGTGACCCAACCTCGTATGCCAAAGGGATGTGTTATCCACCATTGATGTAAGACATATGTGTTGTTTGGAGTTATCTCCTAACTTGCAAGTCTACAAGTTATTTCTCCTACGACCTCTACCTAACACTTTACCATTTTTACTAATAGTACAGTATACTTTAATAAACTTAAATTCAAAATCATCATCACTTAATTTACAAACACTAATCAAGTTAAATTTTAGACCACTAACATGCTCAACATTGGTAATTCCTATGGAGTCATGAAGGATATTACCTCGACAGATGGTTTTGCCACTAACTTTGCTTCCAAATATGAATTGATTGCTGTCATACGCCTTGTATGAAGTGAACAATCTTCTATTCCCGGTCATGTGTTTAGTGCAACCGCTATCCACTATCCACTCGTCCGGTTGTAGATCACATTTGAGGCAAAGCTCTTGTTTTCTAAAGCCATGAAATAAAGGAAATTAGAGATAAAAAATGAATGACAAGGGTTAAGGAATGCAAGAGTGTTGTTCCCTTTACACACATATAAGTAACTACAAAGTTAATCTAATTGTGTTTATGACTGAGATTAATGTATTGATTAATTAACACTAATAAGTAAAACGTGAATATAAAACCACAAGTTTTTCAACGTTTAAATTCTTTTTAGAAATCAATCAATGAATCTATTACCCTAGTGTTTGCGGAAAAAACACTTGGGATTGAATAGACAAGGTATGGTTTGTCTCCTATCAAAACTCAAGTTATTCTTGAGTGGTAACAATATCGACCCACTGAGCTATCTCAGGGACTTGGTTACTCTTTGTAGGAGAAAAGTGGTTTTGTGAAAGTCTAAGCTTTTAATGCACAAAACTTAACCCACTTTTCTCAATATGTTCCTATTTATACATAAGTATAAAAGAGCACTGATGATTAAAATACAAAAAGAATAACAAAGCGTGTCTGACAACTACAACAGTATTTGTCATTTCCAAGAACCAATAGGAATAGGCTAAAAGTCTTTCCGAGTGTCAGTTCTGACACTTCTTGACTTTTAGCCGTTTTAGGGAAGGTTCGTTTCTGGCCCGATAAGACTTCTCCTTATCTCTTCAAACTCTTCCCGCCTAATCCCGCCTTTCTTTCAGTCTTCAATCACTTATTGTTGTTGAGGAGACTGGGGTTCAGTGAGTTCTTGTCCAATACTCACTGAACCCATTACCTTCTTCTTTGGCTTAAGTAACACTCAGGGAGTTCCGCCTCACTGAGTTGTGAATCTTTCTTCTTAGACTCGTCCTGAGCATCTTGAAGGTAACTCACTGAGTGACTGTTCACTCAGTGACTTAAGAGTGTTTTCGGTTGATTAACACTTGGCTTAATTTTTATTCATATCCTGTTTTTAGGATCCTTGGGTACTGACAGACCCAACAATCTCCCCCTATTTGGATATAAATTATGCATAAGTGTTTTGATCAGTTATGAGTGAGCAAAATGGGCTTCTTCTCGTACTGAATATACTAGAAAGTTATTAAGGACACTGATATAACAAAAACATGGGCCATCAATTTTATTAATATCATTACAAAGTCCTAACATCTAACATAATACTCAGCGTTCTCGTACTCAGCCTTCCAAGATACCCATGAGTTCCAGTTTAGCTTTCTTCCACACTAACAACTCTTTGTCAGGTCGCTCTTTCATCATCCTATCCAACAGCTTGACAAACTCTTCATTTTCAGGACCCTTCACTTGAAGTGCCATTAGTTTGCATGCTAAGAGAGTTGTCGTTTCCACAAGCTTGATATCACTGACTCGTTGAAATGCCGGTTGGTTGAACTCATCGACAAAGAATATACCATACTCAGGCTCCTTGATGACCAGGTTGGGAACAAACTTGACTCCCTGAGGAGGAATCCTGTTGCAGTGAAGTGTAGCTATGAATTGTTTAGGCTCCTGACCCACAACTTTTCTTTTCCTCCCGGTCTTCTAAGTAGAATCAGGGATTGACAGTCCCTGAGAAGCAAGTGCCTTCTCATGATCTATACCCAAACTCTTAGCCACTTTCTCTAGTTACTCGTATTTGGAGTTTAGGGTTTTTAGAAGACTTGGAACGATCTTGCCTTGCTTCTTCCTCAGGATGGGCATCATCATATCCCATTCCCTTAGCCCATAGTCTGAGAACTTAAAGGGCTTGTTTAGCTCAGACTTTCTTGGTCCCCTGTGAACCGTTACACTTATAGGCTTGGTTGGGTGAATGGTCATGTCAGTGATTGTGCCTTCTCCCTTGGTCTTTGGCATGTGCCACATATACCTCTCATAGGTTTTCTTCCTCCTTTCATCTTTAAGCCTGACCTGCTCATTGTGTTCCCTGATGCGGTCGGCCTAAAGTTTGAGGAATTCTTCTCCCTTGATATCCTGATCAGTCTCCTTTATTACCTCCTTGGAAACCTCAGCAATTATAGGTCAGTTGAGTTGCTTGTCTTTTTCTTTGGCCCTTCTTATGTCCTGTTCATGCAAGACTACGGCCACTTCCGCTGGAGTCCTAAAGAATGTCTTTCCACCATCCAATTCAACCATAAATGGTGCATCCGGGTCTGGTCGCCTTTCAGTAGATGCCGGAACCAATTGAAGTTGAGGAGTATCTTCAGTCACCATGATTCCCTTCCCTTTGTCAGTGGGAGGGGGTTGACTGGTGGAGGTCTCAGGGATTTCTGTTGCTACTGCTTCAAGTTGTTCAGGGTTTGCAGCAACAAGTGTAGAAGTTGAAGGTTCAGGAGTTTGATCATCAAGTTTTTCCCCCTAAACAGATGCTGGAACTTCAGTGTATGCACCTGTTGACTGAGGAGTTGGGGTAACCAGAGAGGCCTGAAGAATTGACAGGATGCTGGAGACCATTTTCTTCATTTCAGAGGTCTCATTCTTCAGTGTGGACATTTCTTCGGCCATGGCATTCTGAGTGGAGGTAAGTTCATTGATCTTGGTGATATAGTGGGTGATCAGCTCATTATGTTTTGTTGAAAGCTGATCATAGGCTGACGAAATTTTGTTCAGGTACTCCCTGGAATCAGCGACTAACTGATGAATAGAATCTTGTTGTGACCTTATTGTCTTAAGGTCCACCTCCGGAAGAAACTTTAGAAGCTCAACAATGTTGATGGAGGTGTTCTTCTGAGTATCCATTTACTCTTTCAGCTTTGTGATCAGGGTTGGGTCATTTCTCATTTCCTCCTGAATGGAGTTAAGAGTCTTTAGGATATTGGTGAGTTGCTTGTCCTGTTCAGTACCCATATCTTCAATAGATTCCCTCAGGTCACCGAGTTGTTTATCAGTGAGGTTGGCAACCTGAAGCAGTTTACCCTGAGATTCTTCAACAGTAGCCCTGAAGTCAGCAGAGTTGGCTGTTGCTTCAATATGCTGATCTCATTGCTCTTTAGTAATCTCACGAAAGAGAGCATGGTTGGCTTTGCGGAGAAACATTACCAGCAGCTTTTCAGTAAGTGGAAGAACATTGTCATATTTCTGCAACCACTGAGGAGTAGCAGGAGCAGATGAGTGACCTGAAGATGATGATGTTGATGATGATGGGTTGGTTAGGGGTTGTTGATCCTCAGGAGGAGGAGATGATTGTTCTTGCTCAGGGTACTGAGGAGAGTTGTATGTTTCAGTCTTCATTTCCTCCCGAGCACCAAAAATGTCTTCATCACCAAAATCAACCATTTCCTACTCTGACACATCATCCAGCAGTCTTTCAATATCTGCCAGAGTAGGAACCCTGTGGGAATCCAGCTCCCCCTCAGAAGAGGGCTCACCTTTGTTGTGGCCAGGTTCTGACCCCTCTAAGTGCACTGAGTGGGTTTTCTCAGCCTGGACCTTGGAGTCAGTTCCCAAATGACTGGATTCGCCATGGGGGGTTGTGGGTTTCGTATCAGCGGGTGGTTTTAATCCCTCTGAGTCTTTGTCCCCCTGAGTGCCTTCAAGGACTGGTAGGCGTTCTCCAGTACTATCATGCGGTAATGAGATGTTGAGGTCTCCCTTCTTAGCAGGGTTGTACTGCCCTGATGAGGATTTAGAGACCGTTCCTCCCTGAGATCCTGAGTGTGCTTTCTCAGGACCGTAAGCGGGATGTGAATGGGTGCGGGTCCCCTTCTCAGTAGAGTAGTGCTGCTCTACCGAGGATTTAGGACCCTGTTCTCCCTCAGGGAAAGGTTGTGATTGACTAATGCCTTCATTAGGATGTTAGAGGGTGAAGGTTCCAGACCCCACTGACTTGTGTATGTCAATAGAGCTATGTGGAAAGGTTTTTCCCGAGGATACTGAGGATGATTTCTCAGTACCCTCCATTGGCGTTTGCTTTATTGTCAAGAGGGTCTCAGTAGCGGGTGTCTCAGAGGTCTTGGCCATTGTTTTCCTTTCTTTAGGCTCTGAGGTAGAAGTCTCAAGGGCGAGTGGTTTGGGTTTAACCACCTTCTTGGACCCTTCCTTCTTCTTCTTCTCCTTCTTTGTTAGAGAAGGAACAGGGGAAACCGTGTGTGCCCCCTGAATGACCATCAGCATGTAGGTGGTCAGGGGGACTGGTTGTACCTCAGTAAGGTCTCTTGAATAGTTGGCTTTGTGTAAGACGTTAGTTTTAGATCCCTCAACGTCAGGCCTAACATAATCAGAGCCTAGTAAGTCCTGAAGCACACAGAAAATGAACCTAGGGTAAGACATGTTTCTTTGCCTAGATTTTCCAGATAGCTTGGCTACGAGGTCTCGGAAGATTATTTCTCCAATGTTTATTTTTCTACCCTCCAGGAGACTGAACACCATCAATTTTTGTGATGCATTCAATTGCTCCATGGAGGATTTATTGCCTCCAAGGATCTGAATGAAAAAAGTCATCAGGATCCTCCAAACAGCAGGGAACCAGGTCTTAATGATTGGCGCTTTGGCCAAGAGGGTTCCTCGGGCCACGTCAAGTTTTTTTGGGTCATGTGGCCCTAGTAAAAGCAATTCGGCCATTAATTCGGTGTCAGTGGGGTAAGGCTCAAAGTTCTCAGTGTAATCAAGACCTGTGGCCTTGATGAAGGTTGGGTAATCCAGGGAGAGTGTCCTTCTCCCATTCATCACTGAGAACGTGATTATGGATTCTTTGGTGTCCTCAGGGCTTGTTGCCACTGCTGTACACCAGAATTCCCTCAGATAGTCATTATATATGAGTGAGGGTGTTTTTGTAAACGCCGTAGCAAGAAATCAATTTTGAAGATACTTGATTACATTCTTGAACGAAAAAAATTTTCTGGGTAGGCAAAATTTCCTACGACGTTATTTTTGGTCATGTCCACGCCCTTCATTGTGAATTCCACATTTGGGGCGTAGTTGATAGCTTTAGAAGTAGCCATTTGCTTAAAAGGTCTTGGTTTTACAAGAAAATGGTATGGATTTCTAAAGATGAACAACACACACTAGTTTTTTGAGAGAAAAAGGGCAAGAGTTTTGCTTAAAAATTTCTAAAACGTGTGTGTGTTGATTTGTTTGGGGGTATTTATAGGGAAGTGGAGAGGAGGGGTGTTTTAGGCATTAAGCGGTTTTATTTTCTCAAAAGAAATTTTTGGAAACCGTTTTGTATAAAACATTTGGGATCCGCATTAAATGCCACCACTCCACTTTCCCGGGTTTTGCGCAACAGTCGAGGTGAACAGTTGTGCCGTCTGCAAAAAGTGTAATTTGCAGAGTTTACATCATCACATATTTTTTTATGTGAGAGAAGAGGCATTGAATGCCAAGTGGGTAAGTGGGGGCCCAGAGGCGGATGCCAGAAGGCAAAAGAACAAATTTTCTTATAATAAATAAGAATTCAGTTACAAACATCGGACATTTACTAACTAGATACTTAGAGCATTTAAGTTAGCATTGAATGTCATTTTGAGGGCCCTGAATGACTTTTCATTCATTGAGGGGTTCAGGGAAGGAGATTCAGTGATCTTTTTCACTGACAAACACATTGAGTCAGGGACCTGAGGTTTTCAGAATTTACACTTAGTTGGATGGATTTAATCAGTGGACTGATTCTCAATATCCAACATTCCTAATTCAGCTTTCAGTCTTGTGAATGTTGGTTCATCTACTGGTTTTGTGAATATATCAGCTAGCTGATATTTAGTAGGAATGAAGTGTAATTCTATGTCACCATTCATGACATGGTCCCTGATGAAGTGATATCTAATATCAATGTGTTTTGTTCTCTGATGAAGAACAAGGTTGTTTGAGATGGAAATTGCACTTGTGTTATCACAAAAGATGGGAACCATCTTATACTAGATTCCATAGTCACTGAGTTGACTTTTCATCCAAAGTACATTTGCACAACAATTGGCTGCTGCAACATATTCAGCTTCAGCTGAGGACATGGCTACTGATTGTTGCTTCTTAGTACTCCAACAAACTAATTTTCCACCAAGAATTTGGCAGGTGCCTGAGGTGCTTTTTCTGTCCATGTTGCATCCAGCATAGTCAGAGTCTGAGTATCCTTTAAGATCAAGGCCTGAGCATTTTAGATAGTATAATCCAAGGTTTGGAGTACCTTTCAGGTACCTGAGTATCCTTTTCACAGCTGTGAGATGAGACTCTCTTGGGTCAAATTGATATCTGGCACACAAACATACTGAGAATTGGATGTCAGGCCTTGATGCAAGTAGATACATCAGTGACCCAATCATTCCTCTGAATAGAGTTTGATTTACTGGTTTACCAGTGAGGTCATGACCAAGATTGTTGGGGGGAACCATGAGAGTTTTGACTAAGGCACAGTCACTTAGCTCATACTTTTTCAGTAGGCTTATGACATACTTCTCTTGACTGATAGAGGTTCCTTTATCAGTTTGCTTGATTTGCAGTCCAAGGAAGTAAGTCAGTTCTCCCATCATGCTCATTTCAAATTTCTTTGCCATCAGTTTTTCAAACTGTTTGCAAAGTTTATAACTTGTTGATCCAAAGATGATGTCATCAACATATACCTGTACAAGTATGACATCATTATTTGTCCTATAGATAAAACTTGTGTTGTCTATCTTGCCTACGACAAATTTGTTTTGGATCAGGAAGTCTGAGAGAGTTTCATACCATGCCCTGGGAGCTTGTTCCAGTCCATAAAGGGCTTTGTTAAGCTTGCAGACATAGTTAGGAAACTCACTGCTTTCGAATCTAGGAGGTTGCTGAACATAAACTTCTTCTTTCAGTGAGCCATTTAAGAATGCACTTTTAACATCCATTTGGAACACTTTGAAGTTCATGTAGGTTGCAAATGCAAGGAAGATCCTGATGGCTTCCATCCTTGCCACTGGTGCAAATGTTTCTTCATAGTCAATGTCTTCTTGTTGATTATAGCCTTTTGCTACAAGTCTGGCCTTGTTTTTAATGACTATGCCATTTTCATCAGATTTGTTTTTGTAACACCCATTTCGTGCCAATAATTGAAACATCTTCAGGATATTTGACCAAGGTCATTACCTTGTTTCTGTCAAATTGTTCCAGTTCATCATGCATGGCCTGAACCCAACTTGGATGTTTAAGTGCTTATTTGACACTTTTGGGTTCACTTGTGGAGATGAAGTCCACAAATAGGCATTCATTGGCTGAGGTTGCTCTTAGACTAGCAGCCATGCTTCTGGTGAGCATGCCTTCAGTAGACTCTCCAATTATATTCGCAAGTTCTATATCCTGAGACCTAGTCCAATTGTCCTGACGTCTTGGATACTGATTAGAACTTGTGGAGGCCTGATTGGTAGGGTCTGGTGTAGACACCTGATGATCTTCAAGGTCTTGAGTGTCTGACTGGGTTGACTGATCACTGAGATTGTTTGGTTCCTGAGCACGTTGCTCAGACTGATTGATTGCATCAGTACTTTTTCGTGCTTCATCAAACTCAGTGATGGTTGGGTAAGGAAGATTGTGAGGGATGATGTAGTAGGAGATGTCTGCATTTACTTAGTACTGAGTGGAAGGATCATTGTCAGGATGATGTTCATCAGGAAGGAATCTTGATGAATCATCAATACCTATCTCTTTCACTATGGTGTTAGAGACACTGATTGCATCAGTGCTCTCATCAAAGGTAATATGGTGTTGGGAATTAAACCAATAGTTAGTACTGCCAAGTATAATGTTACAACTATTGAAGATTAACACTAACAGTACTAAATCAGTTAGTACTACTAGTACAGATGGTTAGTACTGATTATGAGATGCAGACAGAGTTGAAGATGCGTAAAGATATATATAGAATAGATATTGTGTATATCTTATAATTATAGAATGATACGAATATTAGTTTACTTGTAAAGGACTCCTTGTTCTATAAAAGGAGATTCTAGGTTAGGTTTTCAGAATCTCTCATATAGGTATTATTGTAAAAGCTTCAAGGTTGTTAAACCCTAGTGATAGTCGAAGATCACTCGTATTATAATAATAATATTGAAGCTATTTGGTTGATTAAACACTTGTGTTCATACATAGTTCATTCACTGTTACATTCATTCATCGCACAAACAATATCTTCTAAGTATTAGCTAGTAAATTCCGCGTGCTAGCTAATACTAACTCAAAGTATCTTCAACACAAGGAGTGTATTTAGATCCCCTCACATGGAATGTTTCCTCGGTTTGCTTTCTCCTAGTGTTGAACACCCTGAAGGCCTTTGAGAAAAGTGAGTATCCTAGGAAGTATCCATCATCAGCTTTGGCATCAAATTTCCCTAAGTGATTCTTGTGAGTATGAATAAACACAGGACACTCAAAGACATGAAAGTAGCTGATGTTAGGGATCCTTCTGTTGAATAACTCATAAGGGGTTTTGCTATGTCTCTTGACAATGATGGATCTGTTTTGTGTATAACAGGCAGTTTTGACTGCTTCAGTCCAAAAGTGTTTGGAAAGGATTGATACATTTAGCATTGTCCTGGCAGCTTCAATGAGTGTTCTATTTTTCCTTTCAGCAACACCATTTTGTTCAGGTGTGTAAGGAGAGGAAATTTTTTGGGAAATTCCTTTCTCATCACAGAAACATTCAAGCTCATAGTTTCTGAACTCTGTCCCATTGTCAGTCCTAATCTGTTTGACTTTAATGTCATTTTGATTTTCAATGTTCCTGACAAAGGACATGATTGTTTCAGCTGCCTGACTCTTTTTGTTCAGGAAGTAAACCCAATGTATCTTGAGTATTCATCCACAATGAACAGAGTATACTTCTCATGGTTAATGGATCTAGGACTGATGGGCCCAAAGAGATCCATATGGAGAAAATGAAGGCGGTTCCTGATGGAAAAGTTTGTTTTGGTTTAAAAGGATGCTCTGTGATGTTTACCTTTTTCACAGGCAGAACATGGTTTATCCTTTGAAAACACAAGTGATGGTAAGCCAAGGACCTTGTTTTCTTTCACAAGATTGTTTATGTTTTTGAAGTTCAGATAGGAGAGTCTCTTATGCCAAAGCTAGTTGAGGGTTTCAGTGGCCTTAGCATAGAGACAAGTTCCATTTTGAGTTAGATTGGACATGTCTAACACATAAACATCTTCCCTTCTTGGTGAAATAAGGACAATTTCCATATTTGCATTGAAGATGGTTCCTTGTTTATCATCAAGCTGAACTATGTACTTTGCATCACATAGTTGACTGACACTGATCAAATTGTACTTAAGACCATTGACATAAGTTATCCTAGTAAAGACTACACCACAACAGTTTACTGAACCATGACCTTCAGTGAGTCATGATGAATTGTCAGCAAATACGACCTTGGGTCCTGGTTCTTTTACATATTTGTGCAGATACTCTTTCACACCAGTCATGCTCCTTGAACATCCACTATCTGGATGCCAAACTGGCTCCCTGGCATGCCTTTGAACAAATGGTAAACTGAGTTAGTTCTTTCTAGGACCCCTCTTCTTGGAGGGCTTGGCTTTAGTAGCCTTCTTAAAAGTAGCAATTGACTCATGGTCTGTGGTTGAGTGGACTGAGCTACCACAGGTTTTGCATTTGATTGCTGAGGTAGACTCAGTAGATTGAGAGGATGACTTGGTCATACCTCTTTTGGTTTGAATAACCTTCTCATGTCCTGAGGTGTCATGAGTGGGATCTCCACAAATTTCACATCTGTTGTCCCTTAAACAATCCTTAGGAAGGTGGTCAATGAAGCCACAGTGAGGGCAAGGTGCAAAAGGCTTGGCCTTTTGTTTCTGTTTCTGTTTAGAATCAGAAGGATATTTTAAAGCCTGTGCTTTAAAGTTTGCCGTCTTTGATGTGGCTGTGTATGATTGGTGATCAGAGGTCCTGTGATCTTCCTTTTTGTATATCATGCAGTAAAGGATTCTATCGCAATCATCAGTAAAATGATTGGTATAGTGACACAGCTCACACTTTTTCAGGGGTTTGGAGGGTTTTGGTTTGGTGCTTGAGGAAGCTGATTTGGGTTCCTTCATCTTGGACTGAGAAGGCTTATCAGAAGATTTAATCTTCTCACTCAGCTTCTTGACAAACTCAGCCAACTGATCAATTTTTGAGTCAGGGCTTTCTGTTTTTACTTCAGAAGGGACTGAAGTTGATGAGTCATCAGTATGAACTGAGACTTCAGGGGTTTCCCATTTCAGGATGGTTTTTCCAATTCCTGGCTTCTCTTTCGGAGAATACTGAGAGTAGACTAATGGTGTGAGGTCTGAGCTTGGTGCATCACCCTGAAGGACTTTCAGAGGTGGGAGTGGTGTAAATGATTCTGATTTAGACTCATTGACTGACTCAGTACTACTGGGTTGGTCAGTGAGTCCAAGCATATTTTTCAGAGCCTGACTTTCAGGAAGCAAGATTTTTCCAGTCTCAAAGTTTGGTAACTTACTGACTGGGTTGTCCCTGACAATCCAGTCATTTGACTTGGGTTCCATTTCCTACTCAAAAGATATGCCAGATGGAATAAAAGTCTTTTCTTTGTGACTATCACTGGGGGTTTCAGTGAGTTGGTCTTGTAAAACCCGAAAATCTAAAACATGCAAAATTACCAAAATGCCCCTGAAACTTTAAAATTTAATTAAAGCTTAATTAAAGTTCCGAATCGATCCCAAACTTCTGGAAACGAACAAGATATGATACAAAATAATTTTGACGACTTCGATTAATATTTATACAAGTTGTGAGATGACCAAAATACCCTTGTGTATACCGAAAATTTAAATACATAATTATTACTAATTAAAAACCTTTTTAAACATAAAAGTAATTAAGGAAAATAAATTTAAATTGGTAAATTGATTGGGCCATTATGTCTTCATGATTTTCTATCCTTTCCCCCCCCCCCCCAATGCTCGGTCATAACACATTTATACCATTCCATGATTTATTTTCTTCCAAAAAACCCTAAAAACTAAATAGCCGCCACCCTCAAAAATCACCCACATCACAACCGAATTTTCTGAGGCAAGGAGGTAATTTTCTGGAGTTCTTCATAGTGCCAAGAAGGTGGGAAAAATAGCCACAAGGTTCTAGGGTCGATCGTTTGGCAGTGGTGATTTAATTGGGTTGAAAAAGTGCAACCGAGCAACAATAATCCATAGTGTGTAATCCTTTGATCTATAAATTTCTTGGTAATTTTCTAGCACTCTTTTAATCACATATAACATGGGAAAAATACTTAAATCGAACCATGCATTGTATTTTGGCCGAATAGAAAATAATGGGTTTATAAACCCTAAAATCGAATTAAATCTAAAAATCTTGTATGCGAATTTTCTGGGCCAGGTTATTATTTTTTGTAGCTTCTATGATGATCATATAACATGATAAAAATGGTAGTTCGAATTGTTGAGGCCTAAAAACATGTATGTAGAATTTAATTTTAAAACCGGATTTAAGGAATAAAAAGAGGAATTATGGAAAACCCTAGGAACCAATCGACCTAGGGTTTATAGTGAATGAAATCTGTTAATAATTGATGAATAATTATGATATAATGATGGCCTAATGATTGGGATTGCTAGGGTTTGATTTTGTTAATGTTTTATGAAAACCGATTTGAAAATAATTAGTTTAGGGTGTGTTTTGTAATTTTTAAAACTTAAGGGATAATTTTGTAAATCATTTTAGACCTGCTATATTTCGAATAAAATATAAAAGGAGGGTCTCATGTGTTAATTTTGCATATAAAGGGTTTATTTGATAAATATATATATATTTGTTAAATCGAATTGAAAAGAAATAAAAATGAGGGACTAAATATGTAATTTCTGGAAACTTGGTGCTGTTTTGAGTAATAAATTATATTCAGGGGGTTATGTGTAATTTTGATAATTTAATGGCTTAATATGTAATTGTTAATAAATAAAGGTTGAAATTGTAAATTAAAGGACTAAATATGTAACTTTGATAACTAGAGGGACCTATTGTGTAAATTATGGAAACTTGAAGGAGTATTCGTATAACATGCTAAAATAAGTACTCATGGTGTAAAATTGGTAAATTAAGGGTTTAATATGTAATTATAGTAAATTATATAATTCGAATTTGTAATTTAAAAAGTATAAGGACCAAATGTGTAAATTACCGAAACTTTGAGGGCTGTTTGTAAAATAATTATATTGAAGGTTAATTTCTGTAATTTGAAGAAATAAAGGGACTTGATGTGTAATATGAATATTGTAAAGGTTAGATTGTAAATTATGTAAGTATAAGATTAATTTGTAAATTAATAAAGTAAAGGGGTGTAATTCGTAAATATTGGAAACTTGGAGGCTAAAAGTGTAATTCTGGAAAATAAAGTATTCGAATGGTAAATTATGAGATTTCTATTTTAAACCTTGAACTTTGGTAAAGTTACGTTTATAACCCTGAACTATGAAAACTTGTCATAACTAACCCTGAACTTGTGTAACTTGTTAAAATGAATATTTCTTCCATAATAAGCTAATTAAAGACTTGACTTGAATTATATCACTTGAATCTTGCTAAATATGGTAACTTACTAATTATGGAAACCTGCTAAAAATAGAAAGTTACTAAAATGGGAAGATAACTGAACCCCTTTCGTATTTCTGTCTTCTACTCCTTTAGGTTCAAGGAGGGAGTGATCTTGATCCCTGTCAGCTACTCTTGTGTTTATGCTTGCTATTTGAATAAGGTACAGATATTCTGCTCTTCTTGTAAAGAGCCTTCGTCTCATTTCTGATTCCTGATTCATTGTTATGTTTTCCCTTGTATTGTGAACCATAGTTTGACCTTTGCTTTAACCTTTGTCTTGAACCTTGTCATGAACCTGAACTTGAACCTTGATACACTTGATATGAACCATTTGACTTGAACCTTCGACTTGAACCCTGCTATGACTCTTGACATGACTTATTGAACCCTGATAACCTGAATAATTAAGACCTTGAGTACTTGAAGGTTCATAGGATTTTACAACTACTTTTTAGATATATATGAAGAGGTTTTTTTGAAACATTTCTTTAAAGGACTTTTATTATGAAACTGTTCTAAGAACCATATTATTAAAATCATGTAAAAAGGATTTTCTTATAATAAACTATTATGAACCTTCCAGTATTTGACCTTTCTGATATGGACCTCCTGATAATGAACTCCTGCATTTATCTCCTGTCTTGAACCCTGATATGATACCTGACATTGGATACCTGAGACTTGACACCTGATACCGAGACTTGATACTTGACCCTCACCCACAGTTTGAGACTACGAGCCATCTACTAGGCATGAGGGTTTCATGTCCATGTCGGTGATGCACCGCCGGCATGACTAGTGTGTAGCCCTAGTGATTTGGTTACGCCGTCCCCGATTTGACTTGATTTATTACGTAGAGGAAGAACCCTGTGGCCTGCGGGGGCGCATGGATGCATCCTAGACCTGTCTTGATTTGTTCGTGTTACTTGTATTACTTGGTGACTGGCGAGTGTGTGCGATACACGCCTTTCACACCCCTGGGAGTTCGCGACTCCACCCCTGGAGGTATCCCCTCACCCTGTACTTGGTATGCTGAGGTCACCCCTCCATACACCCTGATATGTGACTTGATATGGTTTGACTTTGAGATTGACTTTGAGTTTTGGGCTCGTAGTGGATTTCTGTTTCCCTGAAACCTTGTAACCTTATGACCTGATACTTGACCTGATATTTGACCTGACTTGATTTAACTTGGGATTTTGGTGGGTTCTGGCTTCATTTACATCTACTATTGTAACCATTCTTAGTTCCTGGTATGTCTGCATAACTCTTTTGTATTCCTTTTCCTGACTCTTGTTACACCTGGTATTATTTCTTTTACTTACTATTCCGTTACTACTGCTTTGTTTCCGTTATATCTGTTCACTGAGCTCTCGTAGCTCAGCCGCATTTCTTTTCCTGCGGCAGGTACATTTAAGCTAGGAGCTGGGTTTTAGCTTGGGATGAGAGCAACTTGTGTGAAGTTTAGACCTTGCCATTCTAGTGTGTGACCATTTGGATATTATTTCTGTTATGCCATTGTTTGGGCATTTTGGATTCTGTTTTGTACTTCGTTATTTCTGTCTTGCACTTGATATAAGTCGTGTTGACTTATTTTCCTTTGGATTTTAATGTTAAGGCTTCCGCTATTTTATTTCTTGAATGCTTGTATCTGATATGAAACCATGTATTTGTGACATCTTTGCCCTTGTCGGGTTGGGGTGTTACAATTTATGGTATCAGAGCATAGGCATCCGAAACCCTTAGAGCTTAGGCTCGTGACCTGTGAGGATTGGGTAGACATTAGGTTTCCTTTCGCGCACTCTCTTTTCCTGTTATGCTCTGTCATTTTTCCTTGATTCTGCTCTGTCATATTTTCCTGTTCGGCTCTGTCATTCTTCATGTTCTGTTCTGTCATATTTTCCTGATCGTCGGCTTAATTCGGAGTTTGCGGATCCGTCAGCATGTTGCGATGCAGCTCGCAACATCGAGATTTTCATGAGGGCGTTGGTTACAAACGACACCGCGATGGCGACAAGGTGCAGCAGCAGATTCAGAGTCGGGACGTCAAGGAGTATTCGGGCAAGAGCTACGACCAGAAGAAATCAGATTCGAGGTCGGGATTCTAGTTCAGCTTCTAGGCAGGATGGCGATCGTCGGGGGCGCAGCGACAGTCAGGGGTCAGCTAGTTGTCCACAGTATGGGAAGAATCATACGGGATTTTGTCGTACGACTTCTGGAGCTTGTTTTAGGTGTGGTTCGAGGGAGCATAAGTTGAAAGATTGTCCTAGGCGGAATCCAAAACCACTTGAGAAATATCTTGGCCCTCCTTCTCCTACTCCTACCACGGGTCGTGTTTTCTCTCTATCTCGTGACCAGGCAGATAAGGCGTCTGGTATGTCCTTGTTTTGTTTTCCGTTCTTTTTCATTTCTATGTCCTTGCAAATTTCGATGACGAATTTTTTCTGTTAGAGGGGAAAAGTTGTAAAAACCAAAAATCTAAAACAAGCAAAATTACCAAAATGCCCCTGAAACTTTAAAATTTAATTAAAGCTTAATTAAAGTTCCGAATCGATCCCAAACTTCTGGAAATGAACAAGATATGATACAAAATAATTTTGAAGACTTCGATTAATATTTATACAAGTTGTGAGATGACCAAAATACCCTCGTGTATACCGAAAATTTAAATACATAATTATTACTAATTAAAAACCTTTTTAAACATAAAAGTAATTAAGGAAAATACATTTAAATTGGTAATTGATTGGGCCATTATGTCTTCACGATTTTCCAGCCTTTTTACCCCCCCAATGCTTGGTCATAACACATTTATACCATTCCATGATTTATTTTCTTCCAAAAAACCCTAAAAACTAAATAGTCGCCACCCTCAAAAATCACCCACATCACATCCGAATTTTTTGAGGCAAGGAGGTAATTTTTTGGAGTTCTTCATAGTGCCAAGAAGGTGGGAAAAATAGCCACAAGGTTCTAGGGTCGATCGTTTGGCTGTGGTGATTTAATTGGGTCGAAAAAGTGCAACCGAGCAACAATAATCCATAGTGTGTAATCCTTTGATCTATAAATTTCCTGGTAATTTTCTAGCACTCTTTTAATCACATATAACATGGGAAAAATACTTAAATCAAACCATGCATTGTATTTTGGCCGAATAGAAAATAATGGGTTTATAAACCATAAAATCGAATTAAATCTAAAAATCTTGTATGCGAATTTTCTGGGCCAGGTTATTATTTTTTGCAGCTTCTATGATGATCATATAACATGAGAAAAATGGTAGTTCGAATTTTTGAGGCCTAAAAACATGTATGTCGAATTTAATTTTAAAACCGGATTTAAGGAATAAAAAGAGGAATTACGGAACACCCTAAGAACCAATCGACCTAGGGTTTATAGTGAATGAAATCTGGTAATAATTGATGAATAATGATGATAGAATGATGACCTAATGATTGGGATTGCTAGGGTTTGATTTTGTTAATGTTTTATGAAAAACGATTTGAAAATAATTAGTTTAGGGTGTGTTTTGTAATTTTTAAAACTTAAGGGATAATTTTGTAAATCATGTTAGACCTGCTATAATTCGAATAAAATATAAAAGGAGGGGCTCATGTGTTAATTTTGTATATAAAGGGTTTATTTGATAAATATATATATATTTGTTAAATCGAATTGAAAATAAATAAAAATGAGGGACTAAATATGTAATTTCTGGAAACTTGGTGCTGGATTGAGTAATAAATTATATTCAGGGGGTTATGTGTAATTTTGATAATTTAATGGCTTAATATGTAATTGTTAATAATTAAAGGTTGAAATTGTAATTTAAAGGACTAAATATGTAACTTTGATAACTAGAGGGACCTATTGTGTAAATTATGGAAACTTGAAGGAGCATTTGTATAACATGCTAAAATAAGTACTCATGGTGTAAAATTGGTAAATTAAGGGTTTAATATGTAATTATAGTAAATTATATAATTCGAATTTGTAATTTAAAAAGTATAAGGACCAAATGTGTAAATTACCGAAACTTTGAGGGCTGTTTGTAACATAATTATATTGAAGGCTAATTTCTGTAATTTGAAGAAATAAAGGGACTTGATGTGTAATATGAATATTGTAAAGGTTAGATTGTAAATTATGTAAGTATAAGATTAATTTGTAAATTAATAAAGTAAAGGGGTGTAATTCGTAAATATTGGAAACTTGGAGGCTAAAAGTGTAATTCTGGAAAATAAAGTATTCGAATGGTAAATTATGAGATTTCTATTTTAAACCTTGAACTTTGGTAAAGTTACGTTTATAACCCTGAACTATGAAAACTTGTCATAACTAACCCTGAACTTGTGTAACTTGTTAAAATGAATATTACTTCCATAATAAGCTAATTAAAGACTTGACTTGAATTATATCACTTGAATCTTGCTAAATATGGTAACTTACTAATTATGGTTGAATTATAACCCTGACCTATGAAAACTTGTCATAACTAACCCTTTCGTATGTCTGTCTTCTACTCCTTTAGGTTCGAGGAGGGAGTGATCTTGATCCCGGTCAGCTACTCTTTTGTTTGTGCTTGCTATTTGAATAAGGTACAGATATTCTGCTCTTCTTGTAAAGAGCCTTCGTCTCATTTCTGATTCCTGATTCATTGTTATGTTTTCCCTTGTATTGTGAACCATAGTTTGACCTTTGCTTTAACCTTTGTCTTGAACCTTGTCATGAACCTGAACTTGAACCTTGATACACTTGATATGAACCATTTGACTTGAACCTTCGACTTGAACCCTGCTATGACTCTTGACATGACTTATTGAACCCTGATAACCTGAATAATTAAGACCTTGAGTACTTGAAGGTTCATAGGATTTTACAACTACTTTTTAGATATATATGAAGAGGTTTTTGAAACATTTCTTTAAAGGACTTTTATTATGAAACTGTTCTAAGGACCATATTATTAAAACCATGTAAAAAGGATTTTCTTATAATAAACTATTATGAACCTTCCAGTATTTGACCTTTCTGATATGGACCTCCTGATAATGAACTCCTGCATTTATCTCCTGTCTTGAACCCTGATATGATACCTGACATTGGATACCTGAGACTTGACACCTGATACCGAGACTTGATACTTGACCTTGACCCACAGTTTGAGACTACGAGCCATCTACTAGGCATGAGGGTTTCATGTCCATGTCGGTGATGCACCGCCGGCATGACTAGTGTGTAGCCCTAGTGATTTGGTTACGCCGTCCCCGATTTGACTTGATTTATTACGTAGAGGAAGAACCCTGTGGCCTGCGGGGGCGTATGGATGCATCCTAGACCTGTCTTGATTTGTTCTTGTTACTTGTATTACTTGGTGACTGGCGAGTGTGTGCGATACACGCCTTTCACACCCCTGGGAGCTAGCTACTCCACCCCTGGAGGTATCCCCTCACCCTGTACTTGGTATGCTGAGGTCACCCCTCCATACACCCTGATATGTGACTTGATATGGTTTGACTTTGAGTTTTGGGCTCGTAGAGGATTTCTGTTTACCTGAAACCTTGTAACCTTATGACCTGATACTTGACCTGATATTTGACCTGACTTGATTTAACTTGGGTTTTTGGTGGGTTCTGGCTTCATTTACATCTACTATTGTAACCATTCTTAGTTCCTGGTATGTCTGCATAACTCTTTTGTATTCCTTTTCCTAACTCTTGTTACACCTGGTATTATTTCTTTTACTTACTATTCCGTTACTACTGGTTTGTTCCCGTTATATCTGTTCACTGAGCTCTCGTAGCTCAGCCGCATTTCTTTTCCTGCGGCAGGTACATTTAAGCTAGGAGCTGGGTTTTAGCTTGGGATGAGAGCAACTTGTGTGAAGTTTAGACCTTGCCATTCTAGTGTGTGACCATTTGGATATTATTTCTGTTATGCCATTGTTTGGGCATTTTGGATTCTGTTTTGTACTTCGTTATTTCTGTCTTGCACTTGACATAAGTCGTGTTGACTTATTTTCCTTTGGATTTTAATGTTAAGGCTTCCGCTATTTTATTTCTTGAATGCTTGTATCTGATATGAAACCATGTATTTGTGACATCTTTGCCCTTGTCAGGTTGGGGTGTTACAGGTCTATTCCTATAATTTTCTTGTTTTCACTAGGAATTAGACTCACAGTTTCATAGACTTTAGGGTTCTTTTTAGTCCAGCCATTAATGACAGCCTTTTCTTTGTTAAGTTCATTTTGAAGAGCCTGATTTTGTTTCAAAATCTCTGTGTTTTGAATTTCTAGTGTAACAGTTTCTAACTAGGCTTGTTTCAATACAAGCAATTCATCTCTACACTTATTTAATTCTAACACAAGATTGTTATATTTTGAAAGCAAATTAAGCCTTTGTTCTACTACAAACGTAAGATATACACAAATGTAATTCATATAGGACTGCCAATCAGAATCATCATCCATTAAAAGTAAAATGTTTACCTTTCTCATGGTTATGTTGACCCATTCACCATTCTTTGCATGACTTTTTCCAACAGCCAGCTGATCACCTTCTGAAAGTGCCATTAGTGCACTTACTCTAATTTCCTCATCTTCTGAGGAGACCTCTTCTTTATCCCAGTCATAAGCTTCTGCTACAAGAACCTTCTTCTTTGTCTGAACATGTTTAGAAGTTTGAGCAGCCTGAGACATTGAGGGATTAGTTTCAAGGAGGGCAAGTTTAGCCTTAGCTTGCCTATATTTAGCCTCAAAATCTTTTTGACCCCTTTGAACATTATTTTGAAAATGTTGGGTCGACTGAAGCATTGTAGGTTGAAACTTGCTGGTTCCTGAAGAGGAACTGTTTCCAGAAAATTTATAAGAGGGTTCTGAGATGGTTTTTGAATAACAGTCTCTAGCAAAATGGCCCTTTTTGCCACATTTGAAACACTCAGTGGTTTCATTTGCTTTAGCTTTTGAAAAGTTTGACTGATTTCTTTTGATAAAACGTTTTGAATTGGCAAGGAGTGCCCTTTCTTGGAATTCCAATTTTTTTAAGTCGTTTAGGTACTCATCACCAGTTCTTTCATCAATCTCATCATCAGAGTCCTCTTGAAAATCCTGTACAACACCATTAGAATAAAAGGCAGTTGATATGGGTGAGGAGGTCAGGGCCTTTTTGGTCTCAAGAGCTTTCTTTGAGTTAGGGTATCCCCTAGAGATTAAGTTATCCTCATAGACAAACTTCTCATAGATCTCAGGAAGCTCAAGGGTCTGAATGTGGTTAGCATTCCTGAGGCCTTGTGAGAAGTTTAGCCACTTCTCAGGGAGACTGTTGACAAAGCCAACATTGATCTCTTGCTTAGACAAAACTACACCATCATTTGACAGTTCATTTATCAGGGTCTTGTATCTACTATATGTCTGAGAGAGAATTTCAGAGTTCTTTGCCCTGAAAGTGTTGTACTCAAATTTCAGGTCCATGATCCTGTTTTCCATGGTATCTGAGGGACCTTCAAAGCTGTTAATCAAGTCAACCCAAGTTCGCTTGGCTGTGGAACAGTTAATGACTGATTCCATTATATCGTCAAGAAGACAAGATATAATTAGGCTTTTCAGGCGTTGGTCTTGATTGACCACCCTTCTCTTATCAATAGTCCACTGAGCTTTAGGCTTGTTTAGCCCCTCAGCAGTCTTAGGGACAAAAGGACCATCCCTGATACAAGTGATGTAGTATGGTTCCATACTAGTCAAGTAGCAAAGCATTTGCTTTTTCCACTTGCTAAATTTTCCAGCTTCGAGTCTGGGAGCAACAGCTGAATAGCTGCCACCCTTTTTATCAACGAGCTGGGGCACATTAACATCAGCCATAGTAGGATCTTGGTTTTAAAAACCTTGAGACTCTTGGTTTTAGAAAAGATTTTATAAACCAGAGGCTCTGATACCACTTGTTGTTCCCTTTACACACTTAGAAGTAACTACAAAGTTAATCTAATTGTGTTTATGGCTGAGATTAATGTATTGATTAATTAACACTGATAAGTAAAACGTAAATATAAAACCACAAGTTTTTCAACGTTTAAATTCTTATTAGAAATCAATCAAAGAATCTATTACCCAAGTGTTTGCGGAAAAAACACTTGGGATTGAATAGACAAGGTATGGTTTGTCTCCTATCTAAACTCAAGTTATTCTTGAGTGGTAACAGTATCGACCCACTGAGCTATCTCAGGGACTTGGTTACTCTTTGTCGGAGAAAAGTGGTTTTGTGAAAGTCTATGCTTTTAATGCACAAAACTTAACCCACTTTTCTCAATCTGTTCCTAATTATACACAAGTATAAAAGAGTACTGATGATTAAAATACAAAAAGAATAACAAAGCGTGTCTGACAACTACAACAGTATTTGTCATTTCCAAAAACCAATAGGAATAGGCTAAAAGTCTTTCCGAGTTTCAGTTCTGACACTTCTTGACTTTTAGCCATTTTAGGGAAGGTTTGTTTCTGGACCGATAAGACTTCTCCTTATCTCTTCAAACTCTTCCCTCCTAATCCTGCCTTTCTTTCAGACTTCAGGTTCTTCAGTCTACGCCTTCAGTCTTCAATCAGTTATTGTTGTTGAGGAGGCTGGGGTTCAGTGAGTTATTGTCCAATACTCACTGAACCCATTACCTTCTTCTTTAGCTTAAGTGAAACTCAGGGAGTTCCGCCTCACTGAGTGGTGAATCTTTCTTCTTAGACTAATCCTGGGCATCTTGAAGGTAATTCACTGAGTGAATGTTCACTCAGTGACTTAAGCGTGTTTTTGGTTGATTAACACTTGGCTTAATTTGTATTCAAATCCTGTTTTCAGGATCCTTGGGTACTGACGGATCCAACAAAGAGCCAAGATGGGGTATTTATAGTTTTGGGACGATTGGGACTGATGGGTAAAAGTACTATTTATTATGGAGTAATGGTAAAAGAAAGTCAATGTTATTACCCCCTATGTACGTTAATGTTTTAAAGTACTCCACGTGTTTTGAACTTTGCAATTCTGGTCGTTAGATAGTTTTATTTATTTAAAATTTCAAGTGTAGGGATGCAACTATAAATCCCTTGGTTATGGAAGTATATTTTATGGATGGTAGGGCAAGAGTGTATGAAAAAAAATGAAAAAAAATAATAAGAAATGAGAAAAAAGAAAAAAAACATACAGACAACCGTCCTATATTTTTCTTTTGTTTAAGTCAAGAAAAATACAAAAAGAGTTACAAGTTAGTGAATCGAGTCTTGTCTTAGGAATTCCACGTTTTACATGTCATTGACTTAGATAATTGACTTGCCACCGGTTAAAATCCCTATATCCACAAAACCGTGTTTTCCATACCCTTACACCTAACGTTACAACCCTTTAAAAGCCATCTTTGAAAGTATATCCTAGGTGCTTACGCCAAAGTGATGGAGGTTTGATCCGTTCTCAAGCCTATGGTAATCTGTGTGCTATGACAGGTAGTGAGTGTTTTATTTTCCCGTTTCCATTCATGTTATATAATTTATACACTCGAGAGATGTGAGAATCCAAACACTTATTGTGAGGTGCTTGTAAATTATTTTGATGCTTGTCATGACTATTATGGAATGAATTTGTGTTGTAATTACTTTTGAACAAATGCTAAATGACCCCTAACTTGTAGATTGACTAGGATAAAAGCACATTTACTTGAAGACCAGCAAATCCCAAGTGTAGGGATATTTGACAAGGATTTATTTGGTATCTTTTTAAGGGGTCATTTAGTCCCTAAAGTCGTATGTATTTGATCATATTGTCCTAAATCGCTTCTTTTTGCATTTTAGGTACTTTGGACGCAAAAGACGAAAACCGGCATGTTTGGGCTAAAATCAACAAACAAGCAAAGAAAATGACAAATTCGCGAATCTGTTTGGAAAAGGGCTCCAAATGGCATCACACTTTACACGTGACGCCGTCACTTACAATTGGAGATGAAGATTTATACAAATTTCAAAAGAGACGGCTCATAACTTTTAGAAGACCTTATAACCTTATGGTGTCACTTGTATTTGAAGACCAAGATTCAGAGTAAAACTTATACGTGACGGCCCAGAACTGTTAAAGGCTGACGGCGTCAAGACCATCATGACGATGTCAGAAGACACTAGCGATGACGTCACAACGATGACTTGCAACAGACGAAACAGTAATGACAGCGGGTTGACGGCATCATAACCCATAACGTGCCGACGTCACAGATGTAAAACTATATATATTTTTGTATATTTTCCTTTATTAATGTAAAACTTTAGAGAGGTGAAACCCTAGACGAAATTCTGCTATGTGTTGTTTGATTTTATGTTTTGTTGAAGATAAGTAATTCATCCTCAATCATTCAATATGTTTATGTGTTGTTTGATTTTATGTTTTTCTTCTCTTCACTTTAACATGCCAGGCTAAATTAATTAGTGTTTGCTTAGATCTACTGAAACCTAGTTGTTAATTATTGATTGTCATCTCTTGTTGAATTGGTTGTCTTGCGTTAGGAATAGGAAAACTGGCTAAACTCTTATATGTACTAGCTTGAACGTCCTACTTAACGCCTTTATATCCTAGAGTGCATTGGTGGTTTTATTCATTGTATTTATTGTGTAAGTTGCGGCTTGTAGATAGTAGGAGATTCAAAGGAGACGACTTAATTGTCACTTGTAGATCTCGGGTTTTCTAAAGGAGACTTATACACTTACAGAGTTGGGGACACGGGCACCACCCCACGACAACATAGGAATACAAAGCGCTAATTAGACAAGGACGTGACAATTCGACTAATCAATAAGAGACAACTAGGGAGTAAAGAAATTTATGTAAACACGTTTTTCTATCATAAGAGTGACCAGTTTACTTTTCTTGCATATTAGTTTAATATTAAGTTTAATTAGTTTCAATTAATTAGTACTTAAAACGCCCACTCTTTCAAAGCCCAAGATTTGAACTTGCTTTCTAAAGAACAAAAAAATACAAAAAGACTCATCCCTCACCTTTAGACCTATATCGTCATACACTTTGGCCTTCACAACACTATTCCCCTAGAGAACGATCAATCCCCCGTGTCTTGCCTATACTACACTACAACGGTTAGGTATACTGCCTAGGAGGATTGTAAAACATCTTAGAGGTTTACAAAACCCCCATCAGATTAAAATTTCAAATGTAGGGTAAGGTAGTGTATGTGTAGGAGAAGGTTTGTGAGAGAGTGTGTGTGAAATTTGAATCCTAAATGAATGTATGTGAGGGTAGTGAGTTGGAGAAGAGAATGAATAGTAGAATGTGGTGATGTGGTTGAATTTTTTTGTTAAGAGGGAATATGGTGAAAAAGAGGTTGATTTGATGAATTTGGGAATGTTGGGGGACAAGAAGTACATTCAAGTACAAGGAATATAAGGGAATATTAAGAGAATCTTGGTGATAAGGTTTGGAGGGATTTTGTAATGGTTTGAACGTTTATTTGGTGTAGGTGTTACTCAAAGGATTTATTAAGGCTTTAATCATATTGTCAGTAAGGAAGAAAAGTTTAACAATGATGGTTATGGGTTGTGTTTTGGATATTGTAGGATCGTGCCTTCCTGATAGATCTTTGAGCTTGGTAGACTGTCTATGTAATCACAAACAGCCTAAGAGAAACTCTATGAATGAAACTTATGCTTAGGCGGAATTTAAACACAAGAGTTAAGAAGAAAAACAAGCTATAAAAACGTTGATCCTCTATGTATCTTTTATTAACTAATATTGTTTTCAATGGAATCGATTACAAGACTCAATGCCGCATGTTTCTTTTATACTACAAGAAACCCTAATGCAACCATACTAAGAAAACGTGTAAAGAAATACACACTATCTCTTCCTAAAATAACTCTAACCAACATACTAAAAATACGATAAAACCAGCAGTAACAAACACTGCCAGCAGGAACAAACAATGCTACCAGCAGGAACCATGACCAGCAGGAACTAACACTGCCAGCAGGAACCAAACTATACTAACAGCAACAATGAAAATAAAATATAATTCTAATAATTCCTAACAATCCTCCCCTAAACTTGAATTTGACTAGGTTAAGTTCAAGTTTCCAGATAGATCTTTGAAGTCCAGCAGGTAGAGGATTGAACCAGCAACATCAGAAAGTAACCAGCAGCAATACCATCTTTAAGCAAAAGTTTCCAAATAGACCTTTAAGCACAAGCTTCCAGCAGCAACAGGAACAGCTTCAATTCATAATCTAGTTACCCCTGATATGCAATGCACTTGAACACCACAGCAACAATGACATATTGTACATCAAAACATTTAAGTTTCATACTATTCTCATCACATCCAGGTGTGTAAACTCCTGTGAGAGGTGAATCATGGAAAATTAATGGATTTGATGTCTCTTTACCAATAGCCATCACTACTGGAGTAGCCAATGTTTAGGTGTGTAAGACCATGGTACATTGATAACCATATGATTTTTAGTAAATCATCAACTATAAACGGATTTTAGTTGTCTTTACCTGTAGCCGTTTGCTCAGGACTAGCCAATTCTTAGGTTGAAGATAACCTTTGGTGAGTTGATTACCAAATATGGTTTTCCACTGCCTTTACCACAAGCCATATACCTGTGGGCTAGCCAATTCTTTGGAAACCCCAAAGGGTAAAATCCATGGTGAATTGAAAACCATTCAACTCTCAGTAATGAAACGTAGGTGAGTTGAGAACCCTATAGTTTTGAGCAAACTATTACAGCTATCAACGGATTTGATGATCACACCAGAGCCGTACCCTCATGGTGAGTCAACTCTTTCTTGTCTGTTAGACATGGTGAGTTGATTACCATTTGAGGTCTGGTTAAAAACCAACATTGTACCTGCACAAAAGTTAGTAGACAATATACAAAGTTTTTTTTATTTATTAATATATTTTTTTTATAACTATAAAGAAAATAAACATAAAAGAAAATAAAGTAGAAAACAAACAACGAAAAATGAAAAATATAAAACAATACCATCAAGACTCAGAAGCCTGAGCAGCAGCAAGTTGAGTTCTGATAAACCCAACCAATTGCTCAGCAGTAGTCAAATCATTCCCTACCACAGTCTTGCCAATCACCAACTTATGCCTCAGCATCCTCTCCATTAGTTGAACTGAGAGGGGATAAGGCACATCCACAAACATGTGAAATACTCTCCCATCCATAGTTTCCAAGACATGAACATTTGAAGGTGTATACAGCCTCCAACTCCTCACCTGCCAATTCAGTTGATTATCCCAAACAGAATAAGCAACCCCTTCTCCAGAGAATCCATCAACACTTTCAAATCACCCCAAAGAATAAGTCCAATTCCAGTAGCATCATGTGATGTATAATACTGATCCACCATGCCATAGAGGTAACTCAGGTCTTGCCTATCCACCAAATGCAGAATTTCTCGAAGAAAGGTAAAATATTTAGTGACATTGTCAACTCTGTACAAAGCATGGAGTTCTCCTTAAGGCAAACTAAGAACTTCCCAACCAGCAATAGCAGCTTAAAGAAGAGGATAATCTTCATCAGGTTCACTCTCTGAATCAAAGTGAATTAATTCCTGATCATCCAACTCTGTAAGTGGCCTAGAATCACGCCTATTAGCTCTACTCTTCTTTCTTGTGCCAGGAGTAGATAAAGATGTGGGACCAGTAGTATCATCAGGATAGGATGAAGAATGTGGTATCTCAGGAGAAATGGGTTGTGGAACATGATCACCTATAGTAGAAGGATTGGATAGGTTGACATCAGCAGGAATAGTACGGGTAGCTTCAGCAGAAACACCAGCAGAAGCATCTGCAGAAGGAATAGAAGTAGCAGCAACCTTGGGTGTTGAGTCCTGTGATTGATCAATATCAACATCCTGCATTGTTGCAGCAGAAGACTTAAGCCTTTTGGAAGAAGGTTCTCCCAAAGCAGGTTGGGGTCTGGGTGCAATCTTTGCCATAATCTTGTTATAGTACCACATGCGTTTTTCATCAGAAAGGCTCTTAACTTGTGCCATAGTCCATGCAGTAGTGAAGAGAGCAGAACTCTGGTTCTTGACAACTTGTTGCATATAAGCTCTCTGCTGTGCCTGTGAAAGAGGCTTATCCCTCTTCTCCTTTGCTAACCTCTCAGCAATAGCTTGCCTTTTCTTCCTCATTAAAGCAACCATTTTAGCAGGAAAGTCATCATCTGTCACATCAACCCCTAAGAGATCCTTGGAAAGATCATGATTAGCAGCTACTTGAGTCTGAACATGCATCCAATCTGCCTCAGAGAAGTTGAAAGAAGCAGCAGCCACCACTTGCTGTCTTTTAGGAGGTAAAATAGTAGAAAAGGGCACCTGTGGCCTTGCCATGGCTGCATCAATGTCTGCTTGGACCTTCTGTGCCATTTCGTCTCCTATCCTTTCATCCTCAAGATTCTTGAACAAGCGTGCTTGAGCAGCCTTCTCTTGATCAGATACAAGACCCCCAAGTTCATCCTCTAGTGGGGCCACACCTTTGTCAGACTGATCAGGAACAGAAGAAACACAAGTAGTACCAGCAGAACTTAGAGGAGGAACACCAGCAGTGGCAATGGTATTGCCACCAACAGGTATAGATGTACCACCAGGAGGAATACAAGAAGGTTCAGGACCAGCAGAAACATCCATATTACCAGCAGAATCAAATGCACTATCTACAGGAACAGCTCGAGCACCAGAACTATGAGCAGCAGGAATGAATGCACAACCAGTAACAACACCAGAACCACCAGCAACATTTGATTGAAACATCTCAAATGCTGACATTCCTGAAGACCGTTTGATTCTTCTCCTTGTGTATTCCTGAGTCGTGGTTGGTGTAGGATGCTCAGATATAACCCCCTCAGTGGTTGCACTAGCAACAGAAGCAGAAGCCAATACATTGAGCCCATCGAATTCCATATCAGCCTGATCATCTTCAGACTTAGAGTACACAACCCTTCTTTTCTTTTGTAGGTGTTGAGCTTCCAAAGAGTTAATTCTTTCAATAAGCTTTTGGATAGTCCCACCAAAAGTTTCTTTTGTGTCCTTGAGCTCCTTTTCCAAAGTATCCACCTTCTCACTAAGAATCTTTTTGGTGTCCTTAAGTTCAGACTCCAATGCTTCAGCTTTATTCATATACCTGTCAAGTAACTTGGACATAGAAGTGAGATCAGCAGGATCCTCAGCTCCACCAGCAGGAATGCCTGAGGTGTTAGGAGCCTCATTGGATCTGGGTGGAGAAGCATGAAAGTCTCCACCAATATGGGTGTCAAAACCAAAAGGCTGCCTAGTAGGACTAGGAGTTGAAAGCCTTGAAAAAGAGGATGTTTCAAAGTTAGGCTCAACAGTGGTGGTTGCAGGCTCAACATTTGGTTCAACAGCAGAACTAGAAGGGACATCAGATGCATTTGGCCTAGGGGACGATGGTGTGGCAAGTCTAGAAGATGATGGTGGTGTTTGTTCAGCTGCAACTGATGCACTTGCACCAGCAGCATCAGGTGTTGGTGGAATATTATCACCACCAGCAGCATCTGCACTCGCAACAGCATTGACATTGTGGCAAAAAGCTTGCCAGTCATCCTACCTATAATTCTTGGTGTGAGGTCAGTGGTCTGTATACCTAAGACAATTTGCAAAAATCTAGGGTACATCAGGAATTTGTGTTTACCATGAACTATGTTCCCAACCATCCCATCAAAAATATACTTAGACCAATTATATACCCTCCCAGTAGACAAACAGATAAGACCAGAGGCAATAGGACTTGAGAATTGGTCCCAACCTCCTGTCTTAATGCTAATGCATTGTAGAAGAGTGTGAATTAGAAACCTCCATTGAGGAGAAAACTTATTCTTATAAAAAGTAAAAGTACCAGTGATAGGATACCCAATAGCTCCCATTCCTTCCAAAATCTCTTGCTCAGTGAGGTTATACAACCCTTCCGCATCATTTAGTTGAAGATGAGTTCGAATCGACCCCTCAGTGATGATGAATTCATTCCCATCAACTGTAGCAACTATCTCCTGTGGCCGACCCACAACTGTGCGTACAACAGCAGTGGCCCAAAATTTCCTCACCAAAGATTTATAAACCACTACTGGACAATGCGTCAACGCAAATCGAATAGAGGACCCATTTAGAAAGGTGAGTACCTCATCATATCCTGTACTTCTTTTAGAAATTTCAAGATGTGCCACTTTGTTGTGATCTTCTTTGAACTGTAAGGCCGCCATAGTGATGAATCAATGTAAGATTTGGGTGTATGAAATGGGTGTTAGAAGAAACTGATGACTTGAGGTGTGGGATGAACTATTTAGGTCAGTTATATGATTACCAAATTTAGCAAATTAAATTGCAAGAATCACGCTCTATCCCAAAATAAAAACCCCAATTATAATGATACCAGCAGCAATCACTAGTCAACCAGCTAGAATGGATGGTCAACCAGCAGGAATGAAGTGGTTTTGACCAATAGTTAAAATTATGCACTGGATTCGATCAATTCCTCAATCGCTACGATAATGAAATCCAAATCTTCAAAACCAGCAGCAACCACAAGTCAATCAGCAGAAACAAAGGGTCAACCAGCAGGAACAAACTGCTGTTTGACCAAAACTCACAATTAACTCCAGAACGTTAAATCCTTAATTAACTCCACTCCTGAAAGAAATTTATTTCAAAACCATCCCAACATTCATGATTCTTAATTCGCCATTCTCTATAAAAGGCCATGAGTAATCAACTTCACATATAATAAACCTGACCCCCTAAATCAAATAATTCTCACCCAATGAGTTCCCCCAAACAAGACATTGTAGATAACTCCTCTGATTCGTCATCCGAATCATCAGGGTGGGCGAATTATTTCCCACTCAACTCCTCCACCCAGACCAGCACAACCAACAAAGGCAAAGCAAAGATTGAGAGTGATTCCTCTAAAGACCTTCCCATTCCTCCATCATCTGAATCCTGGCCAAAGTCTCTGACTTACTATCAAGGTGAATAGGAAATGGATCCACCAGATCATCCACTTTCAGCCATGCTGACACGAGAGATGGAGAAGGCTGTGGCAGCCATGAGCCAAATTCCAGTTCCTTCAAGAGATCAACCACACCCATAGTCAAGGCAACAGGTGCTGGGTCTTATGTGCAAGAGACTAAGTGAGGCTATTGAAGGAAGGGGAATCCACAAGACCATGCCAGATGTCAAGGGCAAGGGTAAAGGAAAGCTGGAGTAGGTGGCTGGCTAGGTGGTTGTCTGGGTCTGAGGAGTATGTGTTTGTTCCTTGTGTTTGTTGTCTGGGTTGTTTTCTGATGTTGTCTGATGTTTTCTGAAGTTATCTGATGTAGCTGTTATCTCATGAATCTTGATGGATCTTGTAGTTTCAAAACAATGAATAAGAGTTTAATTTTTTTTTCTGTTTTCATGAGTTTGTTGGCTTATTATTTGCACTTGAATAACTACCTGCAAAAGGATTAGAATACACACAAACCAAAGAATATACAAAATAACTCTAACATCTGCAAAACAAAGTTAGTGGTTAAACAAAACGGCCAATATGATAGAAAACACACAAAATACAAGCATAAGCCTCCCCTTAGGCTTATGCCTCCCCTCAAAAACAGCAAACAGCAATATAATCAACAAAAATTAACCCAAAAACTACATAAACTACTCAATCCATTACTGACTTGTCCCTGCCAAGGAAACCATGGTGAGTAAGCCATTCCCCCCATAAACATTTGGTCATAATAAGCAGGCCTATAATCCTTCTGAAAGAAAGAACTTGTAGGTCTGTTTAATGGTCTACCAGCATTCCTTTTCCAACCAGCAGAGTTAGTTCTACCAGCTGGAACTGGCTTACCAGCAGGAACAGCTGCGGGTCCAAAAGGCCTACCAGCAGCAATAGGTGCAGTTGTTTTTGGCACAAATGGGGGAATATTCTCAACATTTTTCCACACTTGATTAGTCTGTTTAACACCCATTTTATTTTCATAGAAATCACAGTCTTTTATGAGATGAGCATAACTACCACACACAAAACAGGATTTCTTCCTAAAAGTCTTATTCTTCACATGACTTCTTTTATTACAAACAAAGTTATTAGTTTCAACATTAGGAACCAAATTGTTTTTATCAGAACCCAAGGAGTTGTTTTCAAATGCAACTTTTGAGTATGAGTCATGTGATTTGGGTGTTACAGACTTTTCACTTGAATCACATGAGGTATAGTCAGTGAACTTAGATTCAGAGGACTTGTCACTTGCAGAGCAAGAGACAAAATCATTAGAGTTACACTCAGAATCAGTTAAGTCCTTTGACTTTTTCCCATAGGACATGTAAGATTCATCCAAGTCTCTTTTAAGGTCTGAGTGTATAGGGACAGGTTTAAAAACTTCTCTTATAGGAGGAGGAACAGCATGCATTTCTCCTTCTTTTACATACTTTACAGGAATTTGGTAATTAACCTCCTCAGGGGTAGGGACAAACCATTTTGGCTCAATAGTGTCATCAGTTTTATTATACCCCAAACCTTTCTTATACTTAACAAACTGAGTGCTATTATTTATCTTTTCTACAAGTTTAGATGATTCTTTCAAATAATTACACTTAGTATTCTCACTTTCTAACTTAGCCATCAATTCCTGTTTTTCTAAAATCACCTTAGCATGTTCTCTCTCAGAATGTTTTAACTCATTAGTGGTGATTTGTAAATCTCTTTCCAAAACCCTAATTTTCTCTTCATATGCTATCTGATTTGCTTGATACCAAGTTTTTTTCTTTTCTAAAGTTTTAACAGCCTTTTCATAAGCTTGAACTTTAACAAACAAATCTTTATATTCAGGCTCTATTTCATCAAACTCTGTCTTAAGGTTGGAGTACATTTCATGACAACCAAAAGGACAATTTTGTACCTGAGATGAACATCCCATTAAGGAAAATTCTTCCACATCATCCTTTACTTCATTAACCATACTGTGAGTTTGATTGACACATTCTTCATCAGATTTAGCATGTCCTGACCAGTCTCTCATCGAGTCAAAAGGTAGCAAGGTTCTAATCTTCATGGCAAATGTCACAAAATCAACTGTTCTGGATGAAGTCATTGAATAAGGGTCTAAGAGATCAGTTAGAAAAGTTTTCTTCTTTGTCAGAGATCCTCACCAGGCTCTGATACCACTTGTAGGATCGTGCCTTCCTGATAGATCTTTGAGCTTGGTAGACTGTCTATGTAATCACAAACAGCCTAAGAGAATCTCTATGAATGAAACTTATGCTTAGGCGGAATCGAAACACAAGAGTTAAGAAGAAAAACAAACTATAAAAACGTTGATCCTCTATGGATCTTTTATTAACTAATATTGTTTTCAATGGAATCGATTACAAGACTCAATGCCACATGTTTCTTTTATACTACAAGAAACCCTAATGCAGCAATACTAAGAAAACGTGTAAAGAGATACACACTATCTCTTCCTAAAATAACTCTAACCAACATACTAAAAATTTGATAAAACCAGCAGTAACAAACACTGCCAGCAGGAACAAACAATGCTACCAGCAGGAACTAACACTGCCAGCAGGAACCAAACTATACTAACAGCAGCAATGAAAATAAAATATAATTCTAATAATTCCTAACAGATATGAAAATCAAAGAATACCCATAAGTTCAAATAACTCAACGTCAAGTATTCACAATATCATAATTTGTGATTTTCCACAACTTGACTTAATCAATAATCATCTTGATGCAAACAAGCTAAGTGTTGCATCATAGTAAAGCATATCACGTAATGGGAAAAGATGCGTTTACGCAAAGAGACCTTTGACTTCGTTTAACCAATAAGAGTGTAAACCCTTTACGTGATTAGAGTAGATGTAAACACGGATTATGGTCATACGAATACTTTCACTTCATATTACATGAAAGATATGAGTTTCCTAGGTTTAGAAAAGCCTTGGCTAGAGGCGTTCAATAAAATATTTCAGTTGGCGTTTTGTCAAAAATGGGAGGTTGTGATTTTGAATTCCTCTAATTCTAAAACCCGTTTCGAGTGTTCCTAATGAAGCACTTATCATATTCATACCTGTAGTGAAAGATCCACATTTGTCAGGTAAAGGGAAATTCGACTTTCGAAAACCGTAAGAACCAATACAGAAGCCTAGCGCGCTGCTTGTGCGTCGGAGCGCCAGCAGCGCGCCAGACCCAGTACTTGGGTCATTTTGGTTTATAGCTAACGTTTGTAATTTTATGTGTTGCGAAGGTTTATTTGTCGTCATTAAAACATAAGGAGACCTAACCAATGTTGTCCTAACAGACATGACTATGGAAGAGTACATGGAAAGGACTCATACCGTTCATACTGCAGGGGTTGTGCGACCTAGGATTGAGGATAACATTGCATTTAAAATCAAATGTCACATTCTGAAAGAGCTAAGGTAAACACCCTCTAGCAGAAAAGACGACGAAGATGCATATTGAGAAGGTGTTGGAAATATTCAACATGTTCAACGTTTCATGAGTAAACAAATATCAAATCATGCTTACTATCTTTCCAAAAACCCTAACTGGAGAAGCAAGAAGATGGGTAAAGAGCGATCCAACTGGTTCAATTACTACATGCGAACTTCTGAAAACTAAGTTCATGTATAAATACTATCCACCTTCAAAGAATACAAGGCAAATTGAAGAGATTTACAACTTCAAACAAGAAGTTGATGAAACTCTATACAGGGCTTAGGAGAGATATAAGAGTTTACTATTTAATTGCCCACAACATGATTTGAATCCAATCCAAGAGGTAGTAGTGTTTTACAAGGGTCTTGACGTGCCAACAAGCCAAATGCTGGATTCACAAGGACCTGTTCCTTGTAATGGTAAGAACACCATCCAAGACATGGCTGATCATTCTCAAATGTGGCACGACGGTGCCAATAGGCGGAAAAAGGTGGTAGCCAATTCTGTAGGATTGGCTGCTATTACTGCTAAGCTTGATAAGTTGGGTCGAGATCTTACCAAATTCAAAGAGAAAGTTCATGCTTTTTAATTTGGTTGTGAAAAATGTCATGGCTATCACTTGGCCAAAGATTGCCCACTGAAAGATGAAGTTCAACTCAAATAGGTTAAGTATGGGTGATGACATCAAATAAGGACTAAACATATGCATCATTTATCCTATTTATATTGCTTCTTTTATGTTATTTCTATGAGAATTGGTACTTAATTGTTTACTTTTGATAATCTCAGTAAATAACGGAGTAATTGATGGAAGTTAAGGAAATGGACATGATTTTGAACTAAAATGAAGAAATCAAACAAAGTCCACTTATCACAGACTCAATACGCCATATTCATCCTCAACAATACGGCTATCCAATCAAGACTTCATAAAATCAACCAACTCGTAAAGTACAGCAATACGATGTATCCAGAGTGGCCAATGCGCCGTATCTACAAGCGGTTTGTACATGTAGTTGAATATTTTAATCGTGCCCAATACACCGTGTCGACCTAATTCCAGAGAGTATATATAGAAAACCCTTATTACGAATTATACACAACTTTATACCACAAGGTTCAGTTCCCAGACGATTTTAGAAGGCAAGAAGGTCCTGCAAACTCTGTCATTGATTAGGAGAACACTTTGTAAGCTTGTTTCTTCACTTAAAAATTCGGTTAACATATCGATATCACTATGTTTCAGACTTTATTCGATTTGATTATGTTTATTGACTTTGTTTCTGAGATTATGGGCTAACACCCTTAGGTGTTAGCCAAGTTTATGAAAATCATTTGTTTTTTATATGTTTTACATCGATTACTAGTTTATCTCATTAGATTATTTGAATTATAAACCTTCGATCCGTACTGTAATAATTGATTGTAGGAAAACCATCTTAATTGAACCTAGCTTAGGAGCACCCATCTGGAAAAGTCCCTTACTAACTTCAATTAGTAGGACTAGTACGTGTAATACCTCTAGGTTGATAATTACAAGACTAGGGCAAGTAAGTTAGTAAAACTCGTAGAAGTTTAGGTTGCAGTTATGTCACCTAGATAAATTATGAATAATAGTTAAAGGATATTAAGTAGGTATTGTTAATTGTGACTGGATTAAATCTATTGTTTCCCTAGGATTTAGGGAGAAGATCCACCTTGTTTACATTCGTGAATCACTAACGGGAATGAATTAGTAATTGTGGAAAACTAGAAGGTGGATTGAATAGTGTTGTCAATTTATTGTTTTAAATTTACGTTTTCAAAAACTTTAGATTCGAGTTAACGTGAGATCAATCAAAAACAATATGAACACTCCAAACAATATACAATAACAGCTAGTTACTAAGAAATACGGAAAGCAAATTAAATGTAAAGAGTTAGAAAGATCACACCATGATTTATAGTAGTTTGGTAATGAAGCTTCTCTTCGCCCTACTCCACTCCTCGAGTACCCAACTCGAGGTCAACAAGCTCCCTTCAGGCAGAGAAAACTGTACACATCACTTATACCTATTTCCGACAGTAAGTTAAATGTCGAGTTCTAATCTAGCTAGAACCAATCTCACACACGATCACCCAATCTTTTCATAAGCTACACAAATCACAAGATCCACCCGATCTTGACACAATCTACCCGATAATACTACTACACAAGAATGAGAATGATGGACTTGATGTATGCTAAAATACAACAAGGAAGTAACCAATTTTACTAATGCACTAACTACACTAAGACCCTTGATATCTTGATGAATATGAGTGTTCTTCTCTTGCACTTGTAATGGAAGAATATTTGCATTACTTATGAATGAAATCAAAGTAGTTTATGATGAAATAAAAATGATGCTAGGAAGTGTAAAATGATAATAGAAAAATTTAGTGCAAATAGGCGGTTGAAATGTGAGAATTGGTCTGCTATTTATAGGATAGGAAAATCTGGGCGTCTAACGGCTAGACTATACCTTTAATTATGGACGGTACCTTTTTCTATTTAAGGTTACCATCTAGAGATAAAGGTACCGTCCACACTCCGATTTTTGTCCTTGAGTGGTGAAGTACAAATCTGGTGGAGGTGGTTGTTTTCTTGGGGGGAAAACCAGATTTGAAATTTAAACTAATTATTTGAATAAAACATTTTTTTATAATTAGAAAATAATTTGTCCAATTAACTTTGTGTAAAATTCTTGGGTCCATTCAGTAGCCAAGCTTTCTTAAACAAGGATTTGAATAGAAAAAGACCTAAGTATTAAAAAACCACAAGCAACATTCAAGTCACTGAGTGAACAGTTGCTCAGTGAGTCACCTTTAGGAAGCTTTGGACGAGTCTCAGAAGAAAAACCTCTCCATTCAGTGAGGCGGAACTCAGTGAGTGACTCCTAAGCCAAAGAAGAAGGTGACGGGTTCAGTGAGTGAGGACAATAACTCACTGAACCCCAAGACTACTCAACAACTAAAACTGAAGATAGAAGACTGAAGACTGAGGATAGGAGACTGAAGACAAAAGACCTGAAGACTGAAGAATGGGCCGGACAAGACGGGAAACGTTTGAAGGGATAAGGAGAAGTCCTTATCAGGCTGAAGTCAAACTTTCCCTGATAGGCAAAATGTCAGGACAGTGTCATCACTGTTGCTCAGAAAGCAGTATTGTCTTATACCCAAAATAGCTTCTTGTAACAGAGACAAAATACGTAAGTATTTTGTTCTAACTAGCTTGGTCACCTTTTCTCTTTATCACAACGGTTGTAAATTACATGTGTATAAATAGGAAACATAAGGTGGAGTAAAAGTTTGACAAGTTTGTGCACTAAATGCTTAGACATTCACAAACAACTTTTAATCCTCCAAATAGCAACCTAGTCCCTGAGATAGCTCAGTAGGTTCAGTTTTTGTTGCTACTTAAGCTTAGCTTAAGTTTAGTGAGGAGTCATACCATCCCAAGTGTTGTTGGGAATTATCACAAGAGAGGACTTAAATATGAAGAACAGACTTAAGTCTGCTGAAGTACTTAGTTAAGTCTGTTGGTTGTATTCATGTAATAGTTAAGTCTACCAGTACATTGTTAAGTCTGGTAGACATAATAGCATAGTTAAGTCTGGTCAACAGAAATAGTTAAGTCTGTTTATGAATTATAGGAAGTTTGTTAGCTATAAGTTAGGAAATGATACGTTTATCCTTCTACACGAGTTGTATCTAGGGTTTCCTTGGTGTATAAAAGGAACCCTAAGGCTAAAGAAGATGTACGAGTTAGTTGATATTGAAAGTTAATAGAATTATGAAGTTAGTTATCTTGTGTTCTTCATTGTTATTGTTAAGATTCCGCATTAGCAATAAACAATCTGTTAGAGTTTCTCGTTTAGATTAATTTGGATTTATTCAAGTTGTCTAACAAGTAACAAAGGCTACTTGGATCCATAATTCGTGTGGACCTACAAGTGGTATCAGAGCCTGTAGAGAGACTCTGAGTTCGAAGAAACACAAAAACCACAAACATAAATCACTCAAACAAACCCTGCACAATGTCTGTTAAAGGTGATGATTTCTCAAACCATCTCAGTGATAATGACTCAAACCATGAAGAAGAAGCATCAGAAGCTGGCACATCCAAACAACAACAACAAACCATACCTGCAACAACCACCATATCAAACATTAAACTCCCAATCCTGAAGAAGGAAAAGTATGAAATATGGGCTATGGAGATGGAGCACTATCTGGAGTATGTCGATAATGATGTCTGGAAGGTGATCCAGAATGGGAATTCTAAGAAGAGGGTTTCAGTTGGCAAGGATGGAGTTGTTAGGGTTCTTCCACCAGTGTCTACCTCAGAAATTCATGCAGTGGAAAAGGAGAGAAAAGCTAAAACCCTTTTGCTGATGGCACTTCCCAAGGAGCACTTGAGAAGATTTCATGGCATGGATGATGCCAAGGAAATTTGGGAAGCTATCAAAACAAGATTTGGAGGGAATGCAAACTCCAAGAAGATGCAGAAGGCTGTTCTTAAGCAGCAATTTAAAGCATTCTCAGTAACCAGTGCTGAATGGTTGGAGAAGGGTTATGATAGGTTTCAACATCTTCTCTCTCAATTGGAGGCTCATGGTGCTGCTGTGTTAAATGAAGATGCAAATCACAAGTTCCTCAGATCATTGCCTAAAGAATGGTCAAGTGTGACAATGACCATGAGAATGAAAGAGGAAATTGACACCTTGTCAATAGATGATCTATATAACAATCTTCGGGTCTTTGAACAGGAGATCCAAGGAAGCACAAAGGCATCTTCAAGTACTCCCAATATTGCTTTTGTTTCTCAAAGCAAGGGCAGTACTAACAAGGTTAATACTGGTGGCTTTAATTCTGGTGGATTTAGTTCTGGTGGTCATGAAGCTTCTTCAAGCAGCATGAGAGAAAGGGAAGTCCCGGCAGGATTTGCTGATGAAGTGATCTACTCACTTTTTGCTAAGAGGTCAGAAGAGAAGGACCTCATTAGTGATGATCTTGAGCAGATCAATGATATTGATGTTGAAGAGATGGATATTAAGTGGCAAATTGCTATGATTGCCCTAAGAATGAAGAAGTTTTACAAGCAGACTGGGAGAAACATCAGGTTTGATGGGAAGACACCAGTTGGGTACAATAAGAAGATTGTTGAGTGCTACAGGTGTCACAAGCATGATCATTGTTGGGAATTAAATATTCTGAAGACTAAGTATCGGGAAATTCTCTTAAGTGGTTAATTCTGGTAGCTTTAGTGTTAAGTCTGGTGAGTTCCAAAGTTAAGTCTGCTGGTTAAGTCTGCTCTTCCAAGGTTAAGTCTGGTGGTTAAGTGTAGCGATTAATTCTAGTGACTACCACAATTAAGTCTGCTCTTTGAATGTTAAGTCTGCTTGCTGGATGGATAAGTATAATAAAGTCAATAATATACGGTAGATAATATCTTACCCCATGTGATCAGTCATTATGTTATATTCTCAGAACAAGTTGTAAACATAGATACATGTTGTATCTTAGTTACTGACTCACATAAGCTAGCAAGTAGTTCGACAAGACTTGACAAGAATTAACAATATTGTAAAGATCTCCTTGGACTATAAAAGGAGATCTTAGCTTAGTCATATGTACGTGACTAAGAGTGTATGTTTTTCAAGTGATTAAGTTTAATATGTTGAATAAGAACATTTGATAAAAACTTTCATATTCATAACTTTCAAAAACAAGAACAATCATAAACATTATCAATAATATTGAATCCTTTGGTATTATACTTTCGGTGTTCATTGTTCAATATACACAAGTATCACTGTTCCATTTCCATAACCAAAATAACCTTCTAAGTGTGATTAAGTAGATTCCGCATACTTGATCATATTAACTCAACATATCACATACATAAAGCAACAAAGGTTTAACCACCTTATAGTGTATCGATCATCCTCTCAGTCATTTTGCTAGGGAATGCGTGGCAAAGATGACTGCTGATGGGAAAAAGAAGAAGGATTCAGACTCTCAGGAAGATGACAAGCTGGAGAAGAATCAGATGAGCATGTTGACTTTGGAAGCTGGCACAGTTAACTGGGGAGAGCAAACAAAAGAGGAACTAGAACGAAACCTGCTTTCATGACCATTGGTTCCAGTACTGAGGTATCTTTGTGTTCCAATACTTGCATTAATTCATACAATAGTCTTAAAGCTTTGTGTGATGAACAATTAAAACAAATAGGTGACCAAGAGGCACAAATAATGGCTTATACTAATGCTGTCAAAACTTTAGAAGCACAAATAGTCACCTATCAAAAACAACAAGCTTCCTTAAATGAAAAAATCACCTTTCAGGCTAATGAAATATATGAAAAGGATGAAAAACTTAAGAAATATAGAAGAATTGGCATGAAAGCAGTGAAAGAAAAGGATGAATTGCAGAAAATACTAGACTCATGGAAAGCTTCATCAAAAAATCTATTTAAATTAGTAGATTCTAGTATGAGTTCTACGTGTAAAATTGGCTTGGGATATGAGATAAAGTCTGATAAGGAGATTCTAAGCTATGAGGAAGAGATAGCTAGAACAGTGTTTGTTAGTTCAGAAAGTAACTTAGCTGGTAAACCTACATACAATAGGTTCATAAAATCTGATGATTTTAAAGGGGTTCCACCTCCATTAAGTGGAGATTACACTCCTCTACAAAAGGAAGAACTTGATGACTCTTTGTTTGTGTATGGTAAAAAGGGTCCTCAATATCCTGAAACAGGCAACTCAGATGACAAATCAAGTGAATATTCTACCTGTCAAACTAATGATAGTGAAGGATCCACTAGAGATGTCTCTGAGCAGTCTGAATCAGAATCAGAGAGTGAACCAAAAGAAGTTTTTGAGTCAAAATCTGTCAAGCATAGTGAACCAGTTGTGACTACACCCAAACCTGATACAGATAAACCTAGTTGTGATACTCACATAAACTCTCCTAGGAAGTCTGTCAAAAGTCAAGAGTCACCAAAATCAGATAGGAAGAGAAGAGAGTAGATGAAAAACTACACCTTTGGTCCTAAGAGGTGTTTTGTCTGTGGTAGCCTAAGTCATCTAATTAGAGACTGTGATTTTCATGAGAATAGGATGTTGAGAGAGGTTGAACTTAGGAAGCAAAAAAGTGTTAATACTGGTCATTTGAATGCTAAACCAGTTTGGAATAGTGCAAGCAGAATTAATCATGCTAACCAATTTGCTCCTAGACCAGCACAAATAAATACTGGTAGACCACAGGTTAATTCTGTTAGATCTAATATTAATTCTGGTTGGTCATCAGTTAATTCTGTTAGGCCAAATATTAATACTGGTAGGACAAATTTTAATTCTGTTGGGCAATATGTTAGTTCTGTGAAGCCAAATGTTAATTCTGTGTATGTTAATGCTGTTAGACCCAGACAACCAATTGTAAATAGACCACAGGTGAATAACTATAATCAAAGAAACAATTTTTATAAATCACATTCACCTGTGAGAAGACCCTTTGCTAAGAATACAACACAAACTTCAAGCTCAAATGCTGTAAGGGAAAATGGGGAATCTGTTGTTAAGACCTCAGCATGTTGGTCTTGGGATCCATTTAAGAATACACTTACCTATCAATCCAAGAACAACAGTGGATCAAGCTCATACAAGACTTATAAATATGATCCACAAGGCAGACCCAAGCCTGCAGAGGCCTGGGTCCTTGAGAGACACTAATTTCTCTATTTTATGTGCAGGATCATCCACTCAAGAACATGGGAGACAGAGGAATATTTGACAGTGGGTGTTCTGGGCACATGTCTGGTAACAAGGATCATCTGAAGGATTTTCAAGAATTCAAAGGAGGTTCTGTTACCTTTAGAGGTAGTAAAGGGCAAATTACTGGTAAAGGAAGGATTGTTGTAGGTAATTTAGAATTTGACAATGTGTCTTTTGTAAAAGAACTAGGGCAATTTAACCTTTTCTCAATATCATAGATTTGTGATAAGCAGCATAAGGTGCTTTTTACTGAATCTGAATGTTTTGTGGTGACTTCTGACTTTAAGATCCTGATGAAAGTCAGATACTCCTAAAAGTCCCAAGACAACACAATATGTACAATTTTGATATGAAGCAACCTGAACCTGCAAAAGGTTTTGCCTGTTTACTTTCAAAAGCCACTTTGGATGAATCTAAATTGTGGCATAGAAGGTTAGGTCATGTTAACTTTAAGAACATAAATAAACTTGTGAAGAATAACCTAATTAGAGGCTTATCTTCAAAAGTTTTTAAGAATGACCATACCTGTGTAGCTTGTAATAAGGGCAAACAGCATTGGGCTTCTTGTAAGGCTAAGTTAGATAGGTTTGTTACTGAGCCTTTGCATACCTTACATATGGATCTGTTTGGCCCTACTTCTGTGCAAAGTATTAACCATGCTAGCTACAGCCTTGTCATCACTGATGATTGTACTAGATTTTTTTGGGTGTTCTTTATGTCTAGAAAAGATGAAACCACTCCATTAATTCAAACTTTCATTAGGCAGATAGAAAACCAACTTAATAAAAAGGTTAAGATCATTAGGACAGACAATGGCAAAGAATTTAAGAATAGAAGCATGATTGAGTTTTGTGGTAATAAAGGAATCAAACAACAATATAGCAATGCTAGAACTCCACAGCAAAATGGAGTTGCTGAGAGAATGAACAGGACCCTGATTGAGGTAGCTAGGACTATGCTAGTAGACTCACTCCTACCCACAACCTTTTGGGCTGAAGCAGTAAGCACTGCTTGCTACATTTTCAATAGGGTTAGAGTGACCAAGCCTCAGAATAAAACACCTTATGAGCTTATTTTTGGCCATAAACCAGTTGTTAGCTATATAAGGCCGTTTGGGTGCCATGTTACCATTCTTGATACACTCAGTGTGCTTGGAAAATTTGAAGGAAAGTCTGAGGAGGGGTTTCTAGTTGGGTATTCACTGAATAGTAAGGCCTTTAGGGTATACAATTTAGTGACCAAGAGGGTAGAAGAGAATCTTCATGTTAATTTTCTTGAGGAAAAACCCAATGTAAAGGGAATAGGTTATAGATGGATGTTTGATATTGATTATTTAACTGATTCTATGAACTATATTCCTGTCTCTAAGGAGAATCAAGCTAGCCCTGATGCAGGTTCCATAGAAGTAACTAACATTGCAGGTACCCAAGTTACTTCTGATGCAAGCACTGCTGAGCAAGACAAGGAATTTGAGGAGCTTATTGTGATTCCTACCACAAAAGTCAAACATGTTGCAGCTGATGTAGGAACAAAGAAATCTTCTACAAAAGGGAAGGAGACTGTGATCAAGCCTCAAGCAGAAAGGAAAGAGGCTTCTCCTACCAAAGTTACAGAAGATATTTCATCTTTTAGAGAAGAAGTGAATGCATTGGCTGACAAACATCTTGGGAAGAAGGCTACCAGCACTAACTTGGTTAAGTCTGGTAGTGAGTTCATTAATTCTGCTACCAGTACTAACTTAGTTAATTCTGGTAGTGATGCTGTTAATTCTGCTCAACCTGAGTCTACTCCAAAAGATGATTTTGATGATTCTGAGATGCCAGAACTTGAGTTCTTTGATAATCCAAGTGAAGGAATTTTTTATGGAACTTCTTATGATGAAGAAGGAGTAATCACTGATTTCAACAACTTACCCACAGAAGTGGATGTAAGTCCAGCTCCAACACTCAGAATTCACAACATTCATCCTGAAAGTCAGATAATTGGTGATACTAAATCAGCTGTTCAAACCAGAAGTAAAGTGCAAAAGCTTCATGTATCTCATGCACTTATCAGCCTTATTAAGAAGCAGCAAAGGGTCAACCACAAGGACCAACAACATTGTTTGTTTGCTTGTTTCCTTTCTCAAAAGGAACCCACCAAGGTCTCTGAAGCACTTGAAGATGAGAGTTGGGTGGAAGCAATGCAAGAGGAGTTGTTGCAGTTCAAATTGCAAAAGGTTTGGGTTCTGGTAGATCTACCTAATGGGGCTAAAGTAATAGGCACAAAGTGGTTCTTCAAAAACAAAAGGGATGAAAGAGGAGTAGTTGTTAGGAACAATGCAAGATTAGTAGCACAAGGGTACAGACAGGAGGAGGGAATAGACTATGATGAGGTTTTTGCTCCTGTAGCCAGAATTGAGGCTACCAGGTTATTTTTAGCCTATGCATCATATATGGGGTTCATAGTTTATCAGATGGATGTCAAGAGTGCCTTTATGTATGGCACTATAGAAGAAGAGGTGTATGTACACCAACCTCCTGGCTTTGTTGATCCTACTCACCCCAAGAAGGTATACAAAGTCATTAAAGCTTTGTATGGTCTCCATCAAGCTCCTAGAGCTTGGTATGCAACACTCTCCAACTTTCTTGAAGAACATGGATACAAAAGAGGTGTGATAGACAAGACATTGTTCATAAAAAGGGAAAAGAAGGATATCATCCTAGTCCAAGTTTATGTGGATGATATCATTTTTGGTTCTACTAAAAGGTCTTGGTGTGAGGAGTTTGAGGCATTAATGAAGGGAAGGTTTCAGATGAGTTCAATGGGTGAGCTCACATTTTTTCTTGGACTGCAAGTGAAGCAAAAAGAAGATGGCCTCTTCATTTCTCAAAACAAGTATGTTGCTGAGATCTTGAAGAAGTTTGAATTTACAAATGTTAAGACTGCAGTCACTCCCATAGAGAACAAGGTGCCATTGACAAAGGATGAAGATGCTGATGATGTGGATGTGCACCTCTATAGATCAATGATAGGTTCTCTAATGTATCTAACAGCCTTTAGGCCTGATATTATGTATGCTGTCTGTGTTTGTTCTCGTTTTCAGGTTACTCCCAAGACTTCATATGCTGTAGCATCGGTTATTGCTCTGGTTACGAATGACCCAATCTATCTATGGCAACCACCCCTACTTTTAGTAGATGGAGATGCGCACCTAGGAAAGCGCGGAATATCTTTAAGTACCTAAAAGGCAAACCCAATTTGGGCCTTTGGTATCCTAGAGAGTCATCTTTTTACCTGGAAGCGTATTCAGATAGTGACTATGCTGGAGCAAGTCTTGATAGGAAATCCACAACAGGAGATTGTCAATTCCTTGGAAGAAGATTGATTTCCTGGCAATGCAAGAAGCAGACCATTGTGGCTACATCAACAACAGAAGCTGAGTATGTAGCAGCTGCCAATTGCTGTGGACAAGTTTTGTGGATTCAGAATCAAATGCTGGATTATGGTTTGAACTTTATGAACACTGTAATTCACATAGATAATGAGAGCACTATTTGTATAGTTAAGAACCCTGTGTACCACTCTAAAACTAAGCATATAGAAATAAGGCACACTTCATAAGGGATTGCTTTGAAAAAAAAACTAATTAGGGTGGAAAAGATACACACAGACTTAAATGTGGCAGACCTATTAACCAAAGCATTTGATGCACCTAGGTTTACTTACTTAGTGGTTAATATTGGTATGATGAACCCATAGCTGGAATTAAGGGGAGGTTACATTTAAGGGGAGGTAAAATGTAAAGTTTTTATAATAACCAATAATTAGTAATTTTTATTCTGGTAGTCTTAGAAGTTAATTCTTGTAGTAGAGTTAATTCTGGTAGTTAGTGTTTTTTATTTTAGTTACAAAATTGTATGTTTGTGTGTTTTTCTTGGTTTTGTACTAATTTTTCCAGGAACAACATGGATTGGTGATGCTCAGACGCTTTGCAAGTGATTTCTATAAGTGTTTGTCTGATTCTTTGGTTAAGTCTGGTGAGTCAGTGGTTAAGTCTGGTTGACCATTTTTAAGTCTGGTAGAGTTAAAATGTAAAAATATATTTTTTTACCGTTAGGTCTGGTCGTACATTTAATTATTTTCCTATTTAAATATTACCGTTGATAATTTTTTGGGAAAACGAAGTATATATGGATGAGATTTAATTACTGTTTCATCTTTATCCGTTATCTACTTCTAATTTTAAAATATTAATTTTCGGCCAAGTTACTCTGTTTTTAACCGCCAGTATAAACCCTAAAGTCAATAGTCAACCAACACTTACCCATCATCAATGGCTTCTCTAAAGTTTTGTGACAAGCACAACCAGGTTGGTTTCTTGAAGAAACCAAACAAAAGTGAAGGTTTCGAGCAGATTGTAGATTTCTTGAGAGGTTCTTCCATTCGGTATGCTTTAACTCATAATCCTACAATCTATACTTCCCTAGTTAAGCAGTTTTGGGGGTCTATTACATCTGAAACTCTTGCTGATGGGACACCACATTCAAGGGAAACAATAGATACACATGAATTCTTTATCTCTGAAGCATCCATAAGGAGTAGTCTTCAATTGGATGATGCTTCAGGAGATTATATATTGCCTAATAATGAACTTTTAGAGGGTATGAGAACCATAGGCTATCCCACTAAAGGTACTTTTACTTTTTGGAAAAACTTTTTCTCACCTCAGTGGAAGTTTTTACTTCATCATTTGCTCCATTGCCTAAGTCCCAAGAGTGGTGGATGGGATCAGTTTGGAAGCAATATTGCTTCTGCATTGGTCTGTCTTTCACTTGGAAAGACTTTTAATTTTTCAAAAATAATCTTTGATGGCATGGTAGCAAATGTGAACAGCAAACATAAGTTTTTAATGTACCCAAGATTTTTACAAATGGTGTTAAATGTGGAAACTGAACAAAAAGTGCCTTACATGTGTGTCTCCTTTAAAGATAAAATTTTTAGCAACATGAAAAGAGGATTTCAGGGGACACACAAACCATTATTGCTTGCTATGTTGCCTGCTTCTACTAACATTGCAGGAACATCATCTGGAGCTGAGGCACATCATGAAATAGAGGAGCCAACCCAAGAGGTTCCTAGATCACCAACACCACCTAAGTCACCTACACCACAACCATCATCACCTACTCCTACACCTTCACCTGAGCAACAAACCTAGATTCCAACTCAAACTTATGAGGAGGAATCAGCCCCCATGACTGTGGAAACTCTCCTACAGCTAGTTCCCACCTTAGTTGAAAGGATATCTGTTTTGGAAAAATCAACTGCAACAATGGGAAAGGATATTGTGACCTTGGTCAGAAAGGTCAAAAAGATGGAAAGAATTATGAAAGACAGAGGAGTTAGTTTCAGTGATACAGAAGGGGTTGAGGGAGAAAATTCTTCCAAACAGGGGAGGAATTTGGATGAAGAACAGACTTTTAAGACTCCAGATCAGGATAAACCAACTAAAGGTGCAGATATAAGTCTTGAAGGAATGGAAGCAGCAGAAACCTTAGCCCAATCTCTGAGCAAAATTCAACAAGAAAACGAGAAAAGTAGGCTAAAAAGAAAGTTTATAATTGATGAAGAAATTAATTCTGATGAGTAGATGATTAAGTCTGCTGAGGTTATTAAGTCTGGTGGTGATAATGCTGATGTCATTAAGTCTGGTGTTAAGTCTGGTAATGAAAAAGATAAGTCTCGTGAGGTTAATTCTGGTGATGATGTCGTTAAGTCTGGTGAGGTAATTAAGTTTGCTCAGGAAGAAAAGTCTGCTCAGGATGATAAGTCTGTTGGCAAGCAAAGGGAAGGAAAGCAGATCTTGATTGAAACTCCTCAACCAAAGAAATCAAAGAAGCATCAAAGAGAAGAGGAAGCATCTCTAGCTGAGATTGCTAGGATACAAGCAGCAGAACAAGCAGAGATAGATAAAGAGGAAGAGCAAAAGAGGCAAGATAAGATGCTTGCAAAGAAGTTGTCAGAAGAGTCTGCAGATCCTCTGATGCAAATGATTGAAGGAGATGATGAGCTAAGAGCACAATTGGAGGAGCTTAAAGCCATTGAAGGTTTGACTACAGAGGAGAGAGCCAAACAACTAGTAGAATTTATCAATGCTAGAAGGGTTTCAGAAACTTTGGGGGATTTCATGTCAAAGATAAAGCAAACTCAGAAGAAAAGTGGTGCAAGTAAGAAACTCTCTAAGCAAGAAAAGATGCATGATATGAAGATGTATCTGAAGAACATGATGCACTCAACCTTTGAAAAGATGAAAGGAAGATCCTATGAAGAGATTCAAGAATTGTATCTAAAGGCATATGAGAGGGATCAAGGTTACAAACCTATAGATTATGAAGATGCTATCAGAAGAAGCTTCAAGAGACAAAAGGTGACAGAGTCTAAGCCTGTTATTGAAGTTAAGAAAGTGATTGAAAAAGCATCTGAGACTGAGAAGGGATCTAGTGAAGTAAAAGAAGAAGTAAAAGTTGAAAAGCCCATTATCAAATGTACCAGAAGAAAGAGTATAGTTAGGAAGGCCAAATCAGTGTCCAAGAACAAAGTACAAGAGGAAGAAGAATCAGAAGAAGAGGAGTCTTCATCTGAGGAGTTTACTATGGGATCAATCCCTGAAAGCTCAGCCAAACTAGCCAAAATTATAAAGTATCAGATAATAAAGACTGGGATGAGAGCTGCTTATCAGATAATAAGAGAGGACAACTTTCCAGGGCTGTTAAATGATGTAACTAGGGAAGATCTCAAGGATTTGTACAAATTGGTGAATATCAGATATGGAGACACTAGACCTGAGGAGGAGTTTGAAAGGGTCTTTTGGGGAGATCTAAAGGTTATGTTTGAGCCACCTTCAAGAACAGATGAAATTTGGAAGCTACCATACCAACAAGGAATTGTCAGATGGAGATATTTTTGCAGCTGTCAGGTACATTGCTTATCATTACAGAGAGCTCATATCTACATGTTGGCAGAAGTGGAGTATCCCCTACCACCTAGAGTCTGCAAAGAAATGTTGGAAAAGAAGTTGTATGGAGACAAGAGGGATGAAGCGTATGAGCAGATATTGGATTTGATTAAGTTGCAGTCACTAAAGGAAGCAACTTGGGGTGCTTGAAAGTGATTGAAAGAATTTTCAAGTTGTTAAGTGAGACTAAAGGAACTTCTCACTTGGTGAAGGTGCTTTGGACTAACACAACAAATGGTCATCAGTCTACCATGTCTAATCCACATAAAGACTGGCTAATCCATGAGCAAACGGCTCTGGTAAAGATATTTCAAATCCGTTTATGGCTGACAATTTGTCAAAAATTATATGGTAATCAACTCACCATATCTGAGATAGTGAAGAGTTGGCTAGCCCACAAGAGTATGGCTTATGGTAAAGGCTGTGGAAATCCATAATTGTTAATCAAATCACCAAGGTGAGGTGCATTCCACCAAAGAATTGGCTAGTCCAAAAGCAAACGGCTTTTGGTAAAGATAAAACAAATCCGTTGATACCTGATGGTTTGCTAAAAATCATATGGTTATCAATGTACCATGGTCTTACACACCAAAACATTGGCTACTCCAGTAGTTAATGGCTATCTAGTAAAGAGACATCAAATCCATTAATTTTCAATGATTCACCTCTCACACGAGTTAATACACCTGGAAGTGATGAGAATAGTATGAAACTTTTAGATTGATGTACATGTAGTCATTGTTGCTGTGAAGATCAGATGGTGTCAAATTTGATGATGAAAGTTGCTGCACAAGATCAGATTTGATGATTTGAAGAGTTAGAGATCAAGATAATTCCAAGAATTTAGAGTTCAATCCTCAAAAAGCTTATCAGAAAGGAACTTGAAGTTCATGGAGCATGAAGATCAAGTTAGGGGAGGATTGTTGGGAATTATCACAAGAGAAGACTTAAATATGAAGAACATACTTAAGTCTGCTGAAGTACTTAGTTAAGTCAGTTGGTTGTATTCATGTAATAGTTAAGTCTGCCAGTACATTGTTAAGTCTGGTAGACATAATAGCATAGTTAAGTCTGGTTGACAGAAATAGTTATGTCTGTTTATGAATTATAGGAAGTTTGTTAGCTATAAGTTAGGAAAGGATACGTAGTTATCTTTATAGAAGATATGGTTATATACGTTTATCCTTCTACACGATTTGTATCTAGGGTTTCCTTGGTGTATAAAAGGAACCCTAAGGCTAAAGAAGATGTACGAGTTAGTTGATATTGAAAGTTAATAGAATTACGAAGTTATTTATCTTGTGTTCTTCGTTGTTATTGTTAAGATTCCGCATTAGCAATAAACAATCTGTTAGAGTTTCTCATTTAGATTAATTTGGATTTATTCAAGTTGTCTAACAAGTAACAAAGGCTACTTGGATCCATAATTCGTGTGGACCTACAAGTGTTATTCGGCAAACACTTGGGTATAATTCTTTGTTAATTGCAAATAGAATTAAACGTTGAAAACCTTGGGTCTTTTACTTTACATTTATCTTTTAACAATTTTTTTTAAATACATTACTAAGTCATGGAACACAGATAGTTTAAAATTTTAGTTATTACTATCAGTGTGAAAGGGAACAACAAGTGGTATCAGAGCGGTTTGGTTTATAAAACAAGTTTTATAAACCGTTCAAAACATTTTTAAAATCAAGATCCTACCATGGCTGAAAGTGGTGTGCCCCAACTAGTCGACAAAAAAGGAGGAAGCTATACTGCTACTGCTCCCCGACTTGAGGTTGGAAAATTTAATAAGTGGAAAAAGCTCATGCTTTGCTACTTAATAGGAATGGAACCTTACTATATTAAGTGCATTAATGAAGGTCCCTTTGTCCCTAATACTGCTGAAGGTTTACCCAAGCCTGAAGATCAATGGACTTATGATTAGAGAAGGGTGGTCAATCAAGACCAACGCCCGAAAAGCATCACTATATCATGTCTTCCAAACTATAAAATGGAATCAGTCATTAACTGTCCAACCGCCAAACAGACTCGGACTGACTTGATTCACAGCTTTGTGGGTCCTTCAGATACCAAGGAAAACAAGATCATGGACAAGAAACTTGAGTATAAGACCTTCACAGCTAAAGACTCTGAAACTCTCTCTCAGACTTATACCAGATACAAAACTCTTCTAAATGAACTGACCAATGATGGTGTCACCCTGTCTAAGCATGAAATCAATGTTGGCTTTGTCAACAGTCTTCTTGAGATGTGGTTAAACTTCTATCAGCGTCTTAGAAATGCTAACCACATTCAAAATCTTGAGCTCCCTAAAATCTTTGGGAAGTTTGCCTATGAAGACAACTTAATCTCTAGGAGATACCATGATTCAAAAAGGACTCAGGAGACCAAAAATGCCTCAGGAGACCAAAAAGGGCTTGATTGTTGCACCCATATCCACTGCCTTCTATTCTAATGGCGTTGTGCAGGATTTCCAAGAAGATTCTGATGATGAGGCTAATAAGAGAACCAATGAGGAGTACCTTAATGACTTACAATTAGAATTTCAAGAAAGGGCACTCCTTGCTAACTCAAAGCATTTTATTAAAAGAAACAAAAACTTTTCAAGCGCTAATGCAAATGAAAACACTGAGTATTTTAAATGTGGTAAAAAGGGTCATTTTGCAAAAGATTGTTTCTCTAAAACTACCTTAGAACCCTCACACAAGTTTTCTAGAAACAGTTCTTCTTCAGGAACTAGCTAGTTCCACCAAAAATGTCTCAGTCTACTCAATCTTTTCAAAACAAAACTGAAAAATTTCCACAAAAGGATTTTGAAGCTAAGTATAGAAAGGCTAAAGCCAAACTTGCACTTCTTGAGGCAGTCCCCTCAAACTCTCAGCCAACCCAAGCCCCTAAACCTTCTCAAGCTAAAAACAAAGGGCTTGTTGTTTAAACCTTTGATTGGGATGAAGAAGTTGTATCCTCTGATGATGACGAAGTTTATGCAAGTGCACTGATGGCACTCTCAGAAGATGAAAAGCTGGCAGTTGGAAAATGTCATGCCAGAAATGGAGAATAGGTCAACATCACCATGAGGAAGGTAAATATCATACTATCTATGGATGATGATTCTGATTGGCAATCTTACTTAAACTACATTAATGTTGACCTTAAGTATGTTGAAGAGAAAAGGTTAAATCTGTTTTCAAAATATAACAAACTAAGTTTTGAATTAAGTAAGTGTAGAAATGAACTTCTTGCTTTAAAACAAGCCAAATTTGAAAGTGTTACACTTCAAATTCAAAACTCATAACTTGCGAAACAAAACCATGCTCTTCAAGAAGAACTTAAGAAAGGAAAGGCTGTCATTGAAAGCTAGACAACTAAAAACCCTAGACTCTATGAAATTGTGAGTCTCACACCTAGTACCAAAAAGAGAATACTAGGAGAAGATCAAAACAACTCACTGAGTCCTCAAGTGAGAGTCATAGGGAAAAAGCCTTCTTGCCTACTGGCATACCCTTTGAAAAAGAAATGAAACCAAAATCCAGTGATAGGGTTGTACGAGTCAACCCATACAGCAAGTTACCTAACTTCAACACTAAGAGAATTTTGGAACCTGAAAGTCAGGCTATCAAAAGTATGCTTGGAATCACTGATGAACCCAGTCAAACTGAGTCCATTAATGAGTTTGAATCAAAATCTCAATCACCACTACCTCCACTGAAAGCCCTTCAGGGTACTGTACCTAGTTCAGACCTCACTCCATCAGTTTACCAATAACACTCTCCCAAGGAGAAATCAGGTTTAGGGAGAACAATCCTGAAAAGTCCCACATCTGTCCCAAACACTGAAGTCTCAGTTCCTACTGAAACTTCCACACCTTCAGTCCCTATTGAAGTAAAAACAGATAGCACTGACTCAAAATATGATCAGTTGGCTGAACTTGTAAGGAAGCTGAGTCAAAAGTTAGAATCATCTGAAAACCCACTTTATCCAATGTCAAGGAACAAACACCAGCTTCCTCAAGCACCTCCAAACCAAAATCCTCACCTAAACCTCAACAGATATGTAAACTATGCAATTACACAAATCATACCACTGATGATTGTTATAGGATCCTATTCTGTATGATTTGCAAACAAGAAGATCACAAGACCTCTGAACATAAATCTCATCTTGCCTCTCTAAGTGCTCAAGCAAGCTACAAAGCCCAGCCTTACAAGTATGATTCATCATCTAAGAAAGCTCAGAGACTGAAGGCTAAGCCTTTCCAACCATGTCCACACTGTGGATTCAATGATCATCTTCCTGATGATTGTATGATGTATCCTTGCTGTGACATATGTGGAGACCCTTCCCATGATTCATCAGGACATGACTTGGTCATTCAGGCCAGAAGATGAAACACCACTAATTCCTCACAGTCCACTAACTCCTTTTCAACATCGAAATGCAAAGCATGTGGAAGTACAGTCCACTCTATCTCTGACCATGACTCAATTGCACAATTCAAAAAGGCCTTTAAGACCAAGCCCACCAGAAAGTGGTTTCACAAGAAAAACTAACACAGTTTACTATTTGTGCAGCGTCATGCCAGGGAGCCTGTTTGGCATCTAGATAGTGGATGCTGAAGGAGTATGACTGGTGTGAAGCAATATCTGCACAAATATGTTGAAGAACCAGGACCTAAAGTAGTATTTTCTAATAATTCATCATGTGCTACTAAAAGGTATGGTTCAGTAAACTGCAATGGTATAGTTTTTACAAGGATTGCTGATGTCAATGGTCTGAAATACAATCTAATCAGTGTTAGTCAACTATGTGATGCCAAATACATAGTTCAGTTTGATGATAAGAGAGGAACCATCTTTAATGCCAACAAAGAAGTTGTGTTGATTGCCCCTAAGAGAGATGATGTGTATGTCCTAGACATGTCAACACTTACTTAAAATGGGACTTGTCTCTTCACAAAGGCAAGTGAAATAATCAAATGGCTATGGCACAAAAGACTCTCTCATCTCAACTTCAAAAATATCAATAACCTTGCCAAATAGAACAAAGTTCTTGGCTTACCCTCCCTTGTATTTTCCAAAGACAACCCTTGTTCAGCTTGTGAAAAAGGAAAACACCATAGGGCATCTTTCAAAACCAAACAAAATTTCTCCATCAAAAGTTGTCTCCATCTTCCTCACATGGATCTTTTTGGACCTGTCAGTCCAATGTCAATCCATCTTGAGAAGTACACCCTGGTCGTAGTAGATGAATACTCAAGATACACTTGGGTCTACTTTCTCACTAAGAAGAGTCAGGTAGCTGAAACAATCATGTCATTTGTCAGGAACATTGAAAATCAAAATGACATCAAATTCAAGCAAATTAGGACTGACAATGGGACTGAGTTCAAAAATTAGGACCTTGAATGTTTTTGTGATGAGAAAGGAATCTCTCAGAACTTCTCCTCTCCATACACTCCAGAACAAAATGGAGTAGCTGAAAGGAAGAATAGAACACTCATTGAGGCTGCTAGGACAATGCTGAATGGTTCAGTACTCTCAAAGTACTTCTGGACAGAAGCAGTTAAAACTGCCTGCTACACTCAAAATAGGTCCATTATTGTCAAAAGGCACAACAAAACACCCTATGAAATATTCAAGGGAAGAATCACTGACATTAGCTACTTTCATGTGTTTGGGTGTCATGTGTTTATTCATAATCACAAGGATCACTTAGGCAAATTTGATGCCAAAGCAGATGATGGATACTTCCTAGGATACTCACTTGTCTCCAAAGCCTTCAGGGTATTCAACACAAGGAGGCAACAAACTGAAGAAACCTTTCACAAAACCTTTGATGAGAGCACTGAAGCCATCAGGTTCTCAAACACCTCAGTGGAAGAGATTGGGATTGATGACTCTTCAAGATATCCTCTAAATGAATATTACCTTGAATGTAATCCTTCCACACAATATCAAGTTGATGCTAACTTCTCATATTACATCATCCCTCATAACCTTCCACATCCAACCATCAGTGAGTTCATTGAAGCTCAACAAGTTCCAAATGGGATGACTCACACTGAACCAAATGTTCAGGAACCTGAAGATCACAGTATTCAAGTTGACCCCACTGAGAACCAAAACCTTGAAGTTCCTCAAGCCACGGTCCTTGAACCTACACCACCACCCAATCAAACCTTCACAAGTTCTAACTCATATCCTAGACCTCAGGATAGTTGGACAGGTTGTGAATATCATTGGTAAGCCTACTGAAGGCATGCTCACCAGAAGCATGGCTGCTAAACTTAAGGAAGCCTCAGCAAATGAATGCCTCTTTGTTGACTTCCTATCAGTAGCGGAACCCAAGAATGTCAAAGAAGCCCTGAAGCATCCAAGTTGGGTTCAAGCCATGCAAGATGAGCTGGAACAATTTGACATAAACAAAGTCATGACTTTGGTTAAATGTCCTCAGGGTGTTTATATCATTGGCATAAAATGGGTATTCAAGAACAAGACTGATGAAAATGGCATAGTCATTAAGAACAAAGCTAGACTTGTTGCCAAAGGGTACCATCAACAAGAAGACATTGACTATGAGGAAACCTTTTCTCCTGTTGCTAAAATGGAAGCCATCAGGATCTTCCTTGACAATGAAACCTACATGGACTTCAAAGTCTGCCAAATGGATGTGAAAAGTGCATTCCTTAATGGTAGACTCAAGGAAGATGTTTATGTGCAACAACCTCCTGGATTTGAAAGTAGTGAGTTTCCTGACTATGTCTGCAAGCTTGACAATGCCCTTTATGGACTAAAACAAGCTCCTAAGGCATGGTATGAAACTCTCTCAACATTCCTGATCCAAAATTAGTTTTTTAGAGGAAAGATAGACAATACCTTGTGTTGGATCGTGTTTTAGGTTGATATTGTGATTCGGGAGGTCGAGGATGATGATAATACATGATATCCATGGTTAGAGAGAGTGAGTAGAGAGAGAAAGGAAACTAGTGTGTTTTATTAATAAACAAGATGAAAGAGTTACATAACTAAGTCTCTCCCCTCCATGTAAGTGTGGAGGGGTATTTATAGTCTAACATACGCACCACTTTACAATATTGATGCTTTTAGTACCTGCGTATGTGGCTTACATGATAACTAATGTAATCCTGTAAATGTCGTTCCATTTACGTGTTAGGAACATTCCCAACAATCTTCCCCCAATTGGACGACATAAGGGTTTACTTACACCATTTCCTACAAGTACAAAAATAAGTAAAATAAATTCTTCATAAGCTCTTCAAATGCTGAGGATGACTGCAGTTTACGCTCTTTGTCTTCATCTTGTACCTCGTCTTGAGAACTTTTCTTCACTTGTAGGCAAATGATGTAATATGCATGAACTGGATTAACTTCCCCCCAATTAATGCTACATGTCTTTAGCGGCTTCTTCGTACACTTCTTTTAGGCAATGTTTCTGAATTAGCTTCCCCCCAAACTGATAACCGTCTTCAGCATATTCAAAAATTTGTTGTAGTTAACGTGTCTTCTAACTTTTGAAGTTTTAAGTACGCAGCGGAATTTGTAGATAACACCATAAACCACACCAAACAAATATGACTAGTCACATAGTCACAATTATACTTACTGCGGAAACTCCATTCGGGGGTAACATGCAAGAAATCAGCAAGATTTTCTCACATATGTAGATGCTTAACTCCAAACAAACCACAAAAAATGAAATAATACTTCTTCCCCCTGATGGTTGCGGTCTATCAGAATAATAATCACCAGTGTATATATGAATACTCGATAACAGACCGTGTGTGAGGCATCATAATGCGGTTAAAACATCACATGTAGGTAACTTCACACAAAACAACCCGTGAAAGTACACCAAAGTAAGACGTTTAAACTACTGACCATCTCATTTCTTCCTCCTTATTGTAGAAACTCTTGGAGGAAAAAGGGTTTTCGGAAAGAAAGTCAAAGAACATCCACTCTCTCTTCCCCCACGATGTCTTCACGGAATCGGAAGCATACACACTATGTTTACGATGGAAACGGAGGCAGCGTAACCCTGTATGTCCAATTAGTCGAATATGTGTGAATTACCATAAATAGCCCATGAGAATCAACTGCTGATAACATCTCTTTCTTTGATACTCCTCTCTGCTAACTCTTTACCGACCCCATTATCATTCTGACGGCTCTTTGTAGTGACTACTGATGGAGAAAACCCAATATGACAAACTTGAGACTGAAGTAAAATAACCCAAACTTGTGACTTAAACTTGTACTATGTTCTGACTAAGAACCAATACTGAGAATTTCAATAAAGGTAGAATTGTATACCCATCCAACCATCCTTAACTGTATATGAGCTTTTCTCGAATTATCCACAGCTTATTGTGACACTTGAGCACTACAACGTAACTCCTTTAAAGTGATAGTTATACACTGTGAGCACAACAACGTAACTCCTTACATCAGGTATAACTAGACAAATCAAGTCTTAATCATTCTAATGGTTAAAAGCTCGAACAAGGATCTCGAAGAATCATGCATCCAACTAACCCAGATATCTTCAGATACTAAGTACACGCATCCGTGATATTCCACTTCAAATTTAAATAAGTAATAATGAATTAACCCCATAGTCACATCTTACGGTTCAATACCCAAAACTAGCCTTCGTTACTTGGTTAAGTGAACTTTGATAATTGTTTTTCCCGATCTTGTCAAAAATGTATCACCTCATGAAAATTAATCAGTCATTTCAAACCTCAAATATAACCATGAGCCAAAATGCTATACCACAATTCAGAATTATCAAATTTGAGCCCAAAATCCACTAATATTCGGTTATAACATATGAAGCCCAAAAAAAATATTAGTCCAAGTCCAACAATCCAACACATAACCCGATCCAGTCATTTGGGTATATAAACCCACTTAACCCTAATATAACTCCATTATTTAACCCTAATTACAAACACATAAAACAATCTGCCCCCTTCACTCCCTTTGCATTCACTAACCACTCATAACTTAACCCTAATTTTTCACTCACACATCTCATCCAACAGCCTCCATCTCCATCTTAATCGTCAATCAACCATCAAATCTCATCTTCTTCGTCAAAAAAAACAACCAATCAAATACACGACAATCAAAAAACCAATCGAATGCATCAGGAAAGTTTGTCTTGTAACTTTTCGTGTATCCCACAGAAGATGCACCGCCTTAAGATATTCTATAAAGGTCTCGGGTAGGTTTTGGTGATCTTGTATTTGATTTGTGTTTGTCATTTAATCGAAGCAAAGAAAAGATGTAACAAACTTGTTATGATCTTTTCTTTAGATGTTCGAATAGTTAAAGAAGTTAATCTTCTAACATGGATCTATTATGTATCGTTTCGTGTGTTTGATCTTTAAAAAATTTCGTGACGTTTATTGTACCACACGATAAAGATTAGAATGAGATCTATTTGATTTTTCTTTTTAATTTTGAGTCTTGTTGTTTGAAGGTTTGGAGATGTTTTGTAACTGTGAGGATTAGTTGCTGGTTATATCGTGGTTAAAGTAAGGTGGTGATTAGTACAGTAGGTTGTTTATAGAAGTGAGATGGGTTATGAAATGTGTTTAGTTGTGGTTTGGATGAGTGTTGGTTGTGACCATTGAATATGATATAGATCTGAGGTCAAACGTATGGATTTACTGGTCTCATTCTTCCTCTTCATATCCTTCTCTTTAATATCGATAACTGGTTTAATAGCAATTGCGATAGCATTGACTTGTCCAATTGCGACAAGATGACTTGTCAATTGCGACAAGCCCAATTGCACAGTCAATTGCGACAAACCAATTCCGACAAGCCCAATTCAGACAAGTCCTATTCCGACAAGCCTTATCGAATTTCTTTATAGGAAATTGATTCCAATTCCGATGAACGCAGAAGTGCAATTCTGATGAACAAGGGTCTGTCAGAATTTCTTTACAAGAAATTCTGATAAAAGAGGGTTTTGATTATTCCAATGAGTAACTGACCACTTTTTCCGACCATGTTATTGACCACTTTACAGACCATAAATTCCAACTGCGTATTTGACCACAAAATCCCACGGTTTTGGATCAAAAATAATAAACAGATAAGATATACAATGACACTGGTAAGAATGGTAAAAAAAATCTAGGAACATCATTTGTATACAAAGTTTGAGACTTTTGACCAAAAATATTGATACATAAACTGTTATGAAACTGCTATAACCAAAACAATATGTAAACGGTGAAAAACATTGTTAAAAACAGTTTCAATAGTACGTTTTTGACAAGATAAATACCACGAAAATTAACCAAAACTAACAACCTCACTCTTGATACCAATTGTTGGATCGTGTTTTAGGTTGATATTGTGATTCGGGAGGTCGGGAATGATGATAATACATGATATCCATGGTTAGAGAGAGAGAGTAGAGAGAGAAAGGAAACTAGTGTGTTTTATTAATAAACAAAATGAAAGAGTTACACAACTAAGTCTTACCCCTCCATGGAAGTGTGGAGGGGTATTTATCGTCTAACATACGCACCACTTAACAATATTGACGCTTTTAGTACCTGCGTATGTGGCTTACATGATAACTAATGTAATCCCGTAAATGTCGTCCCATTTTACGTGTTAGGAGCATTCCCAACACCTTGTTTATCTATAGTACAAAGGGAGATGTGATTTTAGTCCAAGTATATGTTTATGACATCATATTTGGCTAAAAAAATTACAAACTTTGCAAACAGTTTGAAAAACTGATGAAAAAGAAGTTTGAAATGAGTATGATGGGAGAACTCACATACATCATTTGACTTCAAATCACACAGACTGATAGAGGAATCTCCATCAGTCAAGAGAAATACACAAGAAACCTACTGAAAAAAACATGAGCTCACTGATTGCTCTTCAGTAAAGACTCCAATGGTTCCTCCAAACAATGTTGGCCCTGATCTCACTGGTAAATCAGTTAACCAAAACTTGTTCAGGGGAATGATAGGATCACTGATGTATCTTCTAGCCTCAAGGCCTGACATACAATTTGCAGTCTATCTATGTGCAAGATATCAGTCTGATCCAAGAGAGTCACATCTCACTACTACAAAGAGAATCATCAGATACCTGAAAGTTACACCAAACCTTGGTTTGTGCTACCTAAGATGTTCAGGCTTTGATCTCAAAGGTTACACTGACACAGACTATGTAGGCTACAACATGGACAGAAAAAGTACCTCAAGATCCTGTCAATTCCTTGGAGAAAAACTAGTTTGTTGGAGCACTAAGAAGCAACAATCATTGGCCATGTCTTCAGTTGAAGCTGAGTATGTAGCTGCTGTTGGTTGTTATATAAATGTACTTTGGATGAAAAGTCAACTCAGTGACTATGACATCTATTATAAGATAGTTCCCATCTTCTGTGACAACACAAGTGCAATTGCTATCTCCAACAACCCTGTACTTCACCAAAGAACCTAAAACATTGATATCAGATATCATTTCATCAGGGACCACATCATGAATGGAGACATTTAATTACACTTCATCCCCACTGAATATCAGTTGGCTGATATTTTCGCAAAACCCCTAGATGAACCTACTTTCACAAGGCTGAAAACAGAATTTTGCATGTTGGATATTGACAATTAGGCCACAGATTGAATTTATTCAACCTGGTGTAAATATTCTCTAAGGTCCCTGAACAACATCACCTCTCATTGAGTCCCTAAACATCTCACTCACTGAATAACCTTCCCTTAACACCTTCACACTGAATGAAAATTCATTCAGGGGACTCAAGACATCAACAGATGACATTCAGTGCAAAACTAAATGTTCTATGTATCTAGTTAGTAAATATCCTAGGTTGGTAACTGAATACATTTAATAAGGGAATATATGTTCTTTTACCCTTCTGGCATCAATGTCTTGGGCCCTCACTTAATTACTAAAATCTCATGTGGCATTTAATGCCTCTCACTCACAAATAATATCTTTTGATATTTTATGTGGGGACATCACTCTACAAATATGCACTTTTGCAGAGCAACGCAACTGTTCACCTTGACAGTCGCGCAAAACCCGGGAAAGTGAAGTGGTGGCATTTAATTCGGATACCAAACGGTTTATACAAAACGGTTTTCAAAAATTTCTAAGTTATTCGCTTAAGATTCAAAATACACCCCTATCCACTTCCCTATAAATACCCCTTACAAAGAAAACACATGCACGCTTTTTCAAATCTAATCAAACTCTTGCAAAATTTCTCTCTCAAAAACTCTAAAACTTGTGGGTGTCTTATCCTTCAAAACCAGAACTTTTCTTCAAAACCAAACATTTTTCTTTAAAAATGGCAACCTCTAAGGCTATCACCTACGCTCCAAATGTGGAATTCCAACTGGAAAGCATAGACATGACCAAAAATAATGTCGTGGGGAACTTCGCCTATCCTAAAAACTTTCTAGCTTATAAGGATATGGTGAAGTATCTTAAAAATTGCTTTCTCTCCAAGTCATTCACTAAAACACCCTCAATCATCTACAATGACTATTTGAGAGAATTTTGGTGTACAGCAGTGGTTACCAACCCTGATGTCACCAAGGACTACATAATTAAGTTTACAGAGAAGAATGGGAAGAAAACCTTAACCCTTGACTATAAAACCTTTCTCAATGCTACTGGCCTTGACTTCACTGAAATTTTAGCCCTACAACCCTCTGATACAGAAGTAAAGGCCGAATTGCTTTTACTTGGGCCACATGACAAACAACATCCTAATGTGGCCCCAAGACTCTTTTGGCCAAAGCCCCAATAATCAAAACTTGTTTTCCTGCTGTTTGGAGGATACTAATGACATTTGTCATTCCGGTCCTAGGTGGGAACAAACCTCAACGGAGCAATTGAACACTGCTCAACAAATGATAGTGTTCAGTCTCCTAGAAGGAAAAAAGATAGATATTGGAGAAATTATCTTCAAGGACATCATAGTCAAGCTCACAGGCAAAACTAGGCAAAGACACATGTCTTACCCTAGGTTCATCTCCTGTGTGCTTCAAGACTTATTGGGCTCTGAGTACGTTAAAGAAAATACACAGGGATCCACTCCTGATGTCTTGCACAAAGCCAACTACTCAAGAGACCCTACTGAGGTCACACAAATCACCCTGACAACATATATGTTGGCAGTCATTCAGGGTGTTGACGCTGTTTCACCAATGCCTTCTCCTTTCAAAAAGGAGAAGAAGAAAAAGAAACAGCGGTCCAGGAAGGTGGTTCAAGCCAAACCACTCGCCACTGAGACCTCTGCTTCAAAGCCTGAGAAAAGGAGGCGTAAGAAAGACCAGCCCAAAGAGACGCCCACTAAAGGGCCTAGCATCACCCTGACCCAAAAACAACCGCCAACGGAGGGCACTGAGAAATCACACTCAGTGTCCTCAGGTAAACCCTCTCCCAAAGACTTTGCTGACATAAACAAGCTAGTGGAGTCAGGAACAATTCAACTATCACTTCCCGATGAAGGCATTAGTACATCACAACCTTTTCCTGAGGGAGAACAGGGTCCTATAACCTCGCGAGGGCAGCACTACCCTACTGAAATGGGGACCCATACCCCCTCACATCCTGCTTATGGCTTTGGTACATCACAACCAGAGTCTCAGGGAGTCGTGGACCCTATAACTTCGACAGGGCAGCACTACCCTGTTGGAAAGGGGGACCTCAACAAATCATTTTCTAATCATGGTACTGGCTCAAACCTACCAGTCCTTAATGGAAAAACAGGGGACAAAGACTCATGGGGTATGCAACCACCCGCTGATATGGAACCATCACCCCCCCCCCCCAAGGCGAAGTGCATTCCTCAGGGACTGACCCTAAGGACCAGGCACATAAATCCTAGTCTGCTGGAATAGAGGGGTCAGGACCTGACCACAACCAAGGCAAGCTCTCTTCTGAGGGGGAGCTGGATACTGACTAGGTTCCAACTCTTGCTGATCTACAGATGTGTATAAATGAAGAATCAGAAGAGGAGGTGGTTGAATTTGAGGAAGATGAAGTTTTGGCTGCTGGGGAAGATATGGATACTGATGACCACCTTCTCACTTATAGTTCTCCTCAGCACACTGAGCCACAACCTTCATCTCCTCCACCTAAAGAACAAGAACCCCAACAACAACAACCAGACTCTTCATTATCATCATCATCTCATCAGGCACAATCATCAGGCTCCTCATCTTCTGGCTTCAGAGACCTGGACTCTGTCAAGACAGTCATTGAAAGAACCCTCTTCAAAGTGTTTGACTGAAACAATGAATGGTTATACAACAGACTTAAAGAAACAGCTGGGACAAACATACTGAAGCAGCAACGTACTATGCTGATCTTAGAGCCAATGTTGAATTATTTCAGGCTCTCGCACAGGAAGCCAGGGCCTCCTTAGATAAAGGTGTCAATGTTTTGAAGTCTTTCATTGAGAAGTTGGGTATTGATTAGGGAACTTAATTCAACAATCTTTTTAAGTCTCTCAGTGACATTCAAGAAGAATTTAAAGATGATCCAGTTCTCATCACCAAGCTGACTGAATTCATGGATACTCAGAAGACTACCTCAACAAACCTAAGTAAACTGCTCAAGTTACTCAAAGAGGTGGATCTTTCTTCTTTCAGGTCTCAGTAGGAAGCTCTTCATAAATCAATCACTAATATTAAAGGTTACCTTAACAAAATCAACACAGCTTTTGAACAACTCTCTCAGAAACATAATGAGCTTGTTAGCTACTACACTGCCAAGGTTACCCAACTCTCTATGGCTTAGGTCACCATGAGCACTGATATCTCCACCCTAAAGACAGAAACCTCAAAGATCAAGGGTATGGTCTCTGATATCCTAAAACTCATTTAGTGTTCTCAAGCTCAGTCTACTCCTAAATCAACTAATGCTTCCACTGAAGCTCCAGCATCTGTTGAGGGGGAGAAAATTGCTCCAACTGTGCCAACTCCTGTACAACCACTCTTCAGACAGTTGGATCCACACAGGAAAACAGGGGAAGATGGTCAGAAACCTAATGTATGAATACCAGAGACTACTAAAGTTATCACTGAAGTTATGCCTCTTCAAAGCTTTATGCCTGTAACTACAACAACTTCAGCATTAGTCATCTCATCAGTTCCTCCCTCTGATATAAGTACTCCAACTCCTATTCTTACTAAAGCAACATCAATAGCCACAGTTTTCCCTGAGTCATCTTCTACAATACCCCAACCCACGGACAAAGGGAAGGGAATTAAAGAAGGTGGAGACTCACCTCCCAGGCTCATGAAGGCACCCAGAGAGGTCAGACAAGACCCTGATGAACCAGTGCTTATTAAATACATCTTACACAATGGGAAAGTGTTCAGGGGAACAAAAGAAGAAGTGGCTGCTATAATGGAAAAAGAAGACAGGATCAAAGCTGAAATGCTCAGTAAGCCTATTATTGCTGAAGTAGCCAAGGAAGTGATCATGGAGATTGATCAAGCTATCAGGGGGGAACAGTTTCTACAACTTCAAGCTGATATGATCAAGAAACATAATGAAAAGGTCAAACTGAACAGCGAGAAGAAAAGAAGAAACTATGAGAGGTATGTCTGGACCATGACCAAGACAAAGGGTGAAGGTCCCATCACTAATATGATCATCCATGCTAACACCAACCCTCTTGCTATCACTGTCAAAATAGGTGAGAGGGTATATGAGAAGAATGCCCCATTCAAGTTCTTTGAGTTTGGCATCAAAGAATGGGACATGATGGGAACCATCCTAAGCAAGAAGAACAACAAGTGCATCCCTGACCTATTTGACACCCTGACAAAGAAATATGAATAATTAAAAAGAGTGGCCAAGAGTCTTGGAATTGATCATTAACAAGCTCTTGCATCTCAGGGTCTCACAATTCCTGAGCACACTCAGAGCACTGGAAAGAAAAGAAAGGCAGTAGAGCTGGAGCTTGAACGCTTTATTGCTGGACTTCACTACCAAAGGCTACTCCCTGAAGGTGTCAAGTGTAAGGAATTACAAGGTAGGAGGAAGACCAAGTGAAGAACAGACTTAAGTTAAGTCTGGTAGTTATAATATTAAGTCTGGTGTTAGTTAAGTCTGGTTTTGTAATAGTTAAGTCTGGTAGTTATGTTAAGTCGGGCCAGTGAAAATAGGAAAGTTTGTTAGTATTAAGTTAGGAAAAGATATGTACGAGTTAGGTATCTTTATAGAATATACGTGATATCTTTTCACACGGTTTTGTAATTAGGGTTTCCTTCAAGTATAAAAGGAACCCTAAGGAGATATATGTATGTACGAATTGTGAGTGTTAGTAATATATACGAAGTTAGTGATAATTCGGTGTTCTTCATTGTTCTTGTTAATATTCCGCGTTAACATTAACAAATTGTTAAGAGTTTCTCACTTGGATTGATTTGGATTTATTCAAGTCATCCACTAAGTAATCAAAGGCTACTTAGAGATCCATATAAATCGTGGACCAACAAGTGGTATCAGAGCCTTTAGAGAGACTCTGTGTTCGAAGAATACAACACCACAAACAAACTCTCAATCAATTCACCCTTCACAATGTCTGATATTGAAAAACCTATCAACACTGAAACCTTTTCAATCCATAACAGTGAGGATGAGAACTCAAACCATGAGGAAGAAAACCCTGAAACCAGCACCTCTAAAACACAACCAATCATCACTGCAACCACCACCATATCCAACATTAAGATTCCAATACTGAAGAGAAAGAGTACGATATATGGGCCATGAGATGGAACATTACTTGGAGTACATTGACAGTGATGTGTGGAAGGTTATTCAAAGAGAAATTCTAAGAAAATTGGTTTCAGTTGGTAATGATGGCAAATTAGAATATTACCACCATTGACTGCTGAGGAGGTACGGGCTGTGGAAAAAGAGAAGAAGGCTAGAACCTTGCTGCTTATGGCTATTCCAAAGGAGCATCTACAAAGGTTTCATGGGATGATAGATGCCAAGGAGATTTGGGATGCAATTAAGAAACGTTTTGGTGGGAATGCAAACTCTAAAAAGATGTAGAAGGCTGTTCTTAAACACAATTTGAAACTTTCAGTGTGTCAAAGGCTGAAGGATTAGAAAAGGGTTATGACAGATTTCAACATCTTCTGTCACAACTAGAAGTACATGGTGCTGCTATATCTAATGAGGATGCAAATCACAAGTTTCTTATGTCTCTACCACCAGAATGGGTAAATGTGTCTATGACTATAAGGATGAAGGATGAGGTTGACTCAATGACCCCAGATGACCTGTACAACAATCTTAGGATTTTTGAAAGGAACATCAATGAAATCACTCAGGCAACTACTAGTTCTTTAAATGTTGCTTTTGTGTCTCAAAGCAAAGGCAGTACTTACAAGGTTAAGTCTGGCAGTGTTAAGTCTGGTGTTTATGAAGCTTCTACAAGGGAAAGAACTGCTCCTTCAGGCTTTACAGATGAGGTGATTCACTCATTCTTCGCCAATCAACAAGAAGATGAGAGCTTTATCAGTAAGATTTGGAGCAGATAAATGATGCTGAGGTAGAAGAGATGGACATCAAATGGCACATTGCCATGATTGCTCTGAGGGTAAAAAGGTTTCAAAAGCAGTATGGGAGGTCCATTAAGTTCAACAACAAGTCTCCAGTTGATACACTAAGAGGACAGTTGAATGCTACAATTGTCATAAGCATGGACATTTTTCTAGAGACTGCCCAGAGAAGAAGTCTACTGATGGGTATAGGAAGAGTGATGCAGAGGATGACAAGCTGGAAAGAAACCAGATGAGTATGGTGACATTGGAGGCTGGAGCTATTAACTGGAATGAGCACACAAAGGAGAATGAAGAGTCCAGTCATGTACTCAAGGCCATTGGTTCTAGTAATGAGGTACCATATGTTCTAAGTTATGTACTGATTCCTATAATCATATTAAGGCTTTGTGTGATGAGCAGTTGACACTGATAGGTGACCAAGAAGCACAAATTTTAGCTTATAAAAGTGCTCTAAAAACATTAGAAGCACAAAAAGGCACCCTTCAGAAACAACATGCTGATTTAAATGAAAAACTATTCTTTCAGGCTAATAAAATATATGAGCAAGATGAAAAACTTAAAAAATATAGAAGAATTGGCCTAAGAATACAAAAGGAAAAAGATGATTTGCAAAAACGTGTAGACCAGTGGAATAATCAAATGATAATCTGTTTAAATGCTGGGATGCACAAATAAAGTCAATAAGAAACATGGCTTAGGGTATGAGGAGGATGAGAAAAAGGCTATATTTAAGAATAGAGAGGAGGACTATGCTGATAAGCCTTTGTATAATAGATTTGTTAAGGCTAATGATTTCAAGGGAGTTCCACATCCATTGAGTGGAGACTATACTCCTCTTGAAAAAGAGGAGTTAGATGACTCTCTATTTGTGTAAGGAAAAAGAGGTCCTCAAACACCTGAGTCAAACTCCTCAGAGGACAAAACTAATGAGTATTCTACTTGTCAATCTAATGACAATGAAGGATCCATTGGTGATGTCTCTGACCACTCTAAGTCTGAGTCAAAAAGTGAAGTAAAATAGAGTCATGAACCTGAGATTGTTAAGGAAAGTGAACCAGTTGTGACTAAGTCTGAATCACAAACAGTTAAACCTAGTTGTGTTAACCACATAAAAACTCCTTGGGAATCTGTTAATATGAATGAGTTACCTAAAAGTAATAGTGTTCACAGAGAAGTTAGGAGTAGCTACACTTACACTCCTAAGAGATGTTTTGTTTGTGGAAGTCTAAGTCACTTGATTAGAGATTGTGACTTTCATGAGAAAAGAATGAAAAGAGAGGCTGAGCTTAAAAGGAATCTAAATATGGGTCATGTTAATAATAAACCAGTGTGGAATAATGCTAACAGAATAAATCATGCCAACCAATTTGCCCCCAGACCGGCCCAACATGTTAACTCTACCCGACCAAACATTAATTCTGGTAGACAACAAGTTAATACTGGTAGACCAAACTTTAATGTTAATTCTGGTAGACCAAATTTTAAGTCTGGTTTAAGGAACTTTAATTTGGGTAGGCATAACTTTAATTCTGTGAGGAAAAATGTAAATTCTGGTTATGTTAATCAAGTGAGACCCAGACAGCCTTTCCAAAAACCACAAGTGAATCAAAGAAATCAATTTTATAAACCTCATTCACCTGTGAGGAGACCAATTGCTAAGAATACAGCAAGACCTTCAACTTCAAATGCTGTAAAGGGTAATGGGGATTCTACTGTTAAGCCCTCAGCATGTTGGTCTTGGGATCCATTCAAGAATGAATATACTTATAAATCCTAAAGCAACAGTGGATTAGTTTCATATAAGACTTTTAAATATGTTGATCCACAAGGCGGACCCAAGCCTACTCAGGCCTGGGTTCCTAAGAGAAACTAATTTCTCTTCTTTTTGTGCAGGATCATCCACTCAGCTATATGGCACTATTAAAGAAGAAGTGTATGTACACCAACCACCTGGTTTTGAGTATCTTGCTAATCCAAATCAAGTGTACAAGGTTATTAAGGCTCTCTATGGTCTTCACCAAGCTCCCAAAGCTTGGTATGCTACTCTTTCCAAATTTCTGGAAGGTCATGGATACATCAGAGGTATGATTGACAAGACTTTATTCATTAAAAGAGACCAAAAGGATATCATTCTTGTCCAAGTTTATGTGGATGATATCATTTTTGGAACAACAAAGAAGTCTTGGTGTGTAGAGTTTGAAGGCTTAATGAAAGGCAGGTTTGAGATGAGCTCAATGGGAGAACTTACATTTTTCTTGGGGCTGCAAGTGAAGCAAAAGGCTGATGGCATCTTTATTTCTCACGACAAATATGTTGCAGAGATTTTGAAGAAGTTTGAATTTGCAAATGTAAAGACTGCAGTCACTCCCATGAAAATGCTGATGTGGATGTACATCATTACAGATCCATGATAGGATCTCTCATGTATCTTACTACTTCTAGACCTGACATTATGTATGCAGTATGTGTTTGTTCACGTTTTCAGGTACACCCAAAGACTTCACATTTTCATGCTGTGAAGAGAATCTTTAGGTACTTAAAGGGCAAACCCAATTTGGGCCTTTGGTATCCTAATGAGTCATCATTTGACCTGACAGCCTATTCAGACAGTGACTATGCTGGTGCAAGTCTTGATAGGAAATCCACAACAGGAGGTTGTTAATTCCTTGGAAGCAGGTTAATCTCTTGGCAATGCAAGAAGCAAACAATTGTGGCCAACTCAACTACTGAAGCTGAGTATGTGGCAGCTGCTAATTGCTGTGGACAAGTCTTGTGGATTCAGAATCAGCTGCTGGACTATGGTTTAAATTTTATGAATATTGTTATCCACATAGATAATGAAAGCACCATTTGTATTGTTAAGAATCCAGTATACCACTCTAAGACTAAGCATATAGAAATCAGGCATCACTTTATTAGAGATTGCTTTGAAAAGAAATTGATTAGGGTGGAGAAAATACATACAGACTTTAATGTTGCAGACCTGTTGACTAAAGCTTTTGATGGCCCTAGGTTAAATTATTTGGTAGTCAGCATTGGTATGTTGAACCCCTAGTTGGACTTAAGGGGAGGTTTGTGTTAAGGGGAGGTCAAAAATGTAAAGTTTGTATACTAACCACCACTTAGGTTATTTTTAAGTCTTGTAGTTTTATTTTTTAATTTTGGTAGTTCTTTTTAATTCTGTTAGTTCTTTTTAATTCTGCAGTGCTGGAATAGGTATGTTTTCTTTAATTTGTCAAGTGAGACTATTGGAACTTCTCACTTGGTGGAGGTGCATAGCACTAACACAACAAAAGGTTATCAGTCCACCTTGTCTGACCAACACAAGGACTGGGTAATCCTGAGCAAACGGCTACATGTAAAGATAGCTCAAATCCGTTTATGGTTGACAATTTGCCAAAAAATTGTATGGTATTCAACTCACCATATCTGTGTTTGTGAAGAGTTGACTAGCCCACAAGGTTATGGCTTGTGGTAATGGCTGTGGAAAACCATAAATGGTAATCAATTCACCATGATTAGGTGCTTTCCATCAAAAGAATTGGCTAGTCCAAAAGGGTACAGCTTTTGGTAAAGGCATAACAAATCTGTTGATAGTTGATGATTTACTAAAATCATATGGTTATCAATGTACCATGGTCTTACACACCAAAACATTTGGCTACTCCAGTAGTGATGGCTATTGGTAAAGAGACATCAAATCCATTAATTTTCAATGATTCACCTCTCACAGGAGTTAATACACCTGGAAGTGATGAGAATAGATATGAAACTTAATATGAATTGATGTACAAAATGTCAAGGTTGCTGGAAAGATCAAGTGAAATGCATATAAGATGCTGAGAAGATCAAGTTGCTGCACATATACTCAAATTTGCAGATTTCAAGTGTTTTGAAGATCAAGACAATTCCAATCCTCATAAGCTTACTCAGAAGGAACTTGAAGTTCATGGAACATGAAGATCAAGTTAGGGGAGGATTTTTGGGAATTACAAGGTACGAGGAAGACCAAGTGAAGAACAGACTTAAGTTAAGTCTGGTAGTTATAATATTAAGTCTGGTGTTAGTTAAGTCTGGTTTTGTAATAGTTAAGTCTGGTAGTTATGTTAAGTTGGGTCAGTGAAAAAAGGAAAGTTTGTTAGTATTAAGTTAGGAAAAGATATGTACGAGTTAGGTATCTTTATAGAAGATACGTGATATCTTTTCACACGGTTTTGTAATTAGGGTTTCCTTCAAGTATAAAAGGAACCCTAAGGAGATATATGTATGTACGAATTGTGAGTGTTAGTAATATATACGAAGTTAGTGATAATTCGGTGTTCTTCATTGTTCTTGTTAATATTCCGCGTTAACATTAACAAATTGTTAAGAGTTTCTCACTTGGATTGATTTGGATTTATTCAAGTCATCCACTAAGCAATCAAATGCTACTTAGAGATCCATATAAATCATGGACCAACCTCAAGTTTGTTCATAACCAGGTGATCAAGCACCCTGAGTTTGGGATCTTCTTCATAGACGAGTTTGGTTAGCAAACATTCCAAAGGGTTAGTGACATACATCTAGTGGAGACCACAACATTATTGGCTTACAAACTAATGACACTTCACTAGAAGAGCCCTTGGAATGATGAGTTCATAGCACTGGTGGATAATATGATGAAGGAGAGACCTGATAAGCTTGTGTTGTCACAAAGAAGTCTAATGTCACACCCCCAAATACCTGAATTGCAGCGGAATGGAGTACCTGGGGCGCGACTGCCATAGCATCACAGTTATAGTTATATTGAACGACCTAAAGTGTCGTTTTAAAAGTATATCGTTTGATTAGATAAAACAATCAAAGTTTACAAAATATAGGTCCCAAAAGGTTTGCCAAAGTAACTGAAATAAGTTGGCTACAAATCAAACGATAATTTAAGTGCATAAAAAGACAAGTGAGACACGTCGTCATTGCGACTCTATGGTAAGTCTTCATGCATGCCATGATGCGAATGCTTTAATTACCTGAAAATACATTGCTAAAACGGTCAACAATAATGTTGGTGAGAAAAATAGGTTTATATCAATAGTAAGTCAAAACGGTAACCACAAGTATAAAGTGAAATGACAAGAATGCCGCAAAGAAAAATAATACATTGGCTCTTAACCTCATGACCCCGAAGCTAGATAGAAAAGAAATGCCCCAACAGAGTGTTTGCCAGACACTCTAATATAATTCAAATGAAATGCGTTCGTAGACCTGTTGGCGCTACCAACCCGAACGGAGGAGTCACCCTCAATAGATCTATTCACTCACCCTCGCTTACTCATAATTAACGATTCATGATAACTGGGGACTTTAGCATGGCAATGAGGTAACTTAAGAAATGTAAATGTATTTAATACTTTGGCCCGCACAAAAATGGTGCAATGTATTCTCCCCCGCAAGTTTAGAAAAGAAATTATAAATTAAAAACAGGGCTATGAAAACTCACCTTTAGCAAAAGCAACTCCTGATTGGTATTATGGTAAACTGAAAATATAGATCCGATAACCTAACCGCGACCTAAATAATGCATATGTCTTAGGCTACAAAAACAAGGTCAAGCATGCAAGTTCATACTTTACTCCATCACTTGTACATGTTTGTTGAAATATTTTTTGTCAAAATATAGTTGCGTCAAATTGATCCTTTATTTAGAAAATTACCACTTTAGAAAGCGTATCTGATTTATCATATGATCACATTTTAGTCGTCATCTTAATGAGTATTTCAAAAGTCTCTAACGCGCCTAGAAAGTATATATAATGTTCTATTATTTCGGTTCACGTCATTTTTGCGTCGTAGCTAGGTTTCTTAAGTTTGACATATCCCCGCGAAGGTATTCAAGTATAATCTAGGCTTTTCAAGGTCTCGGCTAGTCTAGACATCATTTAACCTCAGTTTTCATCTCTTAAAATTCGGGACAGATTCATTTATTTTCTGAAAATAATGTTTTTGTCGTCTAAATTGAAAATAGCGTATCTTTTTCGTTATAAGCCCGTTTTAACTCATTCAAGCGGCTACATTTTCGTTATTAAGTCTATTTTCTATATTTCTAGCCTAATAATGCCCTAGAGCTACTGATTTTTCCAGTTTTTATAAAATGGGACAGATTGTTTATCAAAAGTGTCAAAAACCATTTTTCTAACCTTCTAGTCATTTTAACCACTTAACCACAACTTCAATTCTAGTCCTAGATCCTCCATCAACTTCATAACATAATAACAATGTTCCATCCATAAGCTTGACAATATTCTAAGGTCCACGAAATACTCATCAAGAATGTGTAAATACACAAGTTTTTAAATTTTATTACCACTTTTATATGAAGAGTTTTTACTAACTAGTTTTTCTTGTAACCAAAACTTGTTAAAACAAATCTTTGTTAAAGGATCATTGTAAAACTTTATTAACATGTACCAAGTGATAATTAAGTATACACTTAACTAGCATATGACATAAAGAAAACATGAAATTTAGTAGGATTACTTACAAAAGAAAATTTGTGAAATGTGGGTTATGAAACACTAGATTAACCTCAAAGATCTATGCTCCAAATCTTTGCTAGAATGCTATAAGTATACTATATCTTAACCATAACAAGTTTCCCTTCTCCTTGGCTCCAAGAGTTGGTCGAATTGTAGTATAGAATGGGTAAAATTATTATTATTATTATTATTTTTGGCTAATAGAGGTGAAAATGAAACTAGTTAGGGCTTATTTATACTTAAAATGGTCAATGGTTGCATAGTATGGTCAAAAACTATTATTTGGCTAGGAGGGGGGCGGGTCATGGCAAGGTCAAGGGGACAATTTGGAGGTCAAGCCTCCAAATTGAAAACATTAGTTCCATGTTTTGGGGATTTAGGTGGCTCATTAATGAGCATTGTGTAGTTTTGTCTTGTTAATTATTTAGGACCAAGGGGGGGGGGGGGCGGCAAAAGGGTAGAATTAGGATTGGATTAGTAGTTTTTGATACAAAAGTGTATTTATTATAGGTATTGGGTGTTAAAAATGTGTATCGGTTGTTGTTTCGATGATTAACGAAAATTAGTTATAAGGAATTTACCATGGGCGTCAGGAAATATTTTTGGAACTTTTGTAATCTTTTTGGAAGTATAAAAATACATTAAAAATATTCGTTGAGAGAATTGGGTATATCGGGTGTTAAATTTTTGAATAACAAATATAGTTTGTCGCATTGACAACCGTAAGTAATTTAAGAAAAAGAAATTGTTTTAGAGTTCAAAATTGTGAACTGGAGTAGGAGCAAGATACTAAAGTATTTTGGACTAAATATAACCTAAGTTCTAATGAACTTGGTATTTATTCTAAAATTCAAGTCGGTTTAGATAAAAAGTTATATGCGAATTGTTTTCAAATAAATGTCAAGATAAGAAATTTGAGTTTATAGAATAGTATTGACCTGAAATTACGATTTGTCACAGTCTTCCACCCTAAAAGTAATTCATATCCTGAATTCTGTTAGTGTTGGTCTCTGGTGTGGTATCGGTGATAAGGTGTGGATATTTGAGTCGCACCTTGTCTTCCCGCTCCCTAGTAAACTCAGGACCCCTTCGAGAATTCCAGCGGACTTTCATGATAGGAATTTGACTCTGATTCACTTGTTTGACCTCACGGTCCATGATTTATGCTGGTTCTTCCACGAAATTGAGCTTATCGTCGAGTTGAATTTCATCTAATGAAATTACGAGCGATTCGTCTGAAAGACACTTCTTGAGGTTTGAGACATGAAACGTGTTATGCACGCTGCTGAGCTCAGACAAAAGCTCAAGTGTGTATGCCACTGGACCAATCCTATCCAAAATCTTAAATGGCCCAATGTACCTCGGGTTCAACTTCCCGCGCTTTCCAAATCGTATCACGCCTTTCCAAGGAGAGACCTTCAACATGACTTTGTCGCCAACTTGGAACTCTACCGGTTTTCGTCGTACGTCAGCGTAACTTTTCTGTCGGCTTCTGGCAATTTGGAGTGTGTCTCGGATCTGGATTATCTTTTCTGTTGTTTCTCGAACCAACTCTGGACCAGTGAGTTGTGCTTCACCAACTTCGGCCCAACAAACAGGTGACCGACACTTTTGACCATAGAGTGCCTCGAATGGTGTTTCTTTTATGCTCGTATGATAACTATTATTGTAAGAGAACTCGATCAATGGCAAATGGTTAGCCCAACCATTTCTGAAGTCAATCACACATGCCCTGAGCATATCTTTCAATGTTTGAATCATCCTCTCACTCTGCCCATCGATCTGCGGATGATAGGCGGTGCTCATGTCTAATTTGGTTCCAAACGCATCTTGTAGTGACTGCCAAAAGTTTGAAGTAAATCAACTATCTCGGTCGGAAATGATGGAAATCGGTGCACCGTGCTTTGAGACTATTTCCTTGACCTAAAGTCCGATAAGTTGATCCATAGAATAAGTCTCTCTGATTGGTATGAAATGGGCTGATTTGGTGAGACGATCCACAATTACCCAAATAGCATCATAACCACCTGCTGTCTTAGGAAGTTTAGTGACGAAATCCATTGTAATGCGTTCCCATTTCCACTGAGGAATTTTTGGTTACTGAAGTAACCCTGATGGTTTCTGGTATTCGGCCTTCACCTTGGAGCAAGTAAGACATTTACTGACATAATTAGCAATGACGGCCTTCATATTCGGCCACCAATACAGCTTTTTGAGATCCTGATACATTTTATCGGACCCTGGGTGTATGGAATACTTCAATTTGTGCGACTCATGCATAATCAACTCTCGTATCCCACCAAAGAGAGGTATCCAACTTCTATCCTTGAAGCATAATACTCCATCTGATCTCTTTACAAGGCTATTTGCATTTTCTGGCATTCCGTAGAGTTTCTTACTTAGTCGATTTTCTTCCTTGAGTGCCTCCATTTGAGCCTCGAGGATTCTTGACGGTAGAGGTGAACTGATCGTCATTCCTAATGATCTGACTCTCAAAGGCTTGAGTCGTTCTTTCCGGCTAAGGGCATCTGCCACAACGTTGGCTTTTCTTGGGTGATATCGAATCTCACAATCGTAATCACTAAGCAATTCCAACCAACGACGTTGCCTCATATTAAGCTCTTTCTGATCCAGTATATGTTGTAAGCTCTTGTGGTATGTAAATACTACACATTTAGTACCGTAGAGGTAGTGCCTCCAAATCTTGAGTGCAAAGACCACGGCACCCAACTCTAAGTCATGAGTGGTATAATTCTTTTCATGATTCTTGAGTTGTCGAGACGCATAAGCTATCACCTTCTCTTTCTGCATCAGTACGGCTCCAAGTCCTTTGTGTGAAGCATCACAATATACCACGAAGTTTTCAATCCGTTCGTGTAATGCCAAAATTGGCGCACTACAAAGCTTCTGCTTTAATGTCTGAAAAGTGGACTCTTGTTTCTTTCCCCATTCGTACTTCTGATTCTTCTGTGTCAACTTGGTTAAAGGTTTAGCTATCTTAGAAAACCCTTCAATGAATCTTCTGTAATATCTGGCAAGTCCTAAGAATTGACGAATCTCTGTAGGAGTCTTAGGCGTCGCCCAATCTTTAACAGCCTCGATCTTCGTAGGGTCAACCTATAATCCTTGGCTATCAATTACATGCCTAAGAAATTGCACTCTTCGGATCCAAAAATCACACTTCAAAAATTTGGCGTACAACTTCTCTTTCTTGAGTAGTTCTAGGATCGTTCTTAGGTGTTCTCTCTGCTCTTCTTCGTTCTTTGAGTAAATCAAGATGTCGTCGATGAATAAAATCATAAACTTATCAAGATACGGCTTGCATACCCTATTCATGAGATCCATGAATACCGCAGGTGCATTGGTTAATCCGAACGGCATTACTTGAAACTCATAATGACCATAGCGAGTTCTAAATGCTGTTTTCAGGATATCTTCCTCCGGAACTCTAAGTTGATGGTAACCTGATCTCATGTTGATCTTTGAGTAAAAACTAGAGCCTTGCAATTGATCGAACAAATCATCGATCCTGGGAAGTGGGTAACGATTCTTCATCGTTAACTTGTTCAGCTCTCGATAGTCTATATACATTCTAAAAGATCCATCCTTCTTTTTCACAAACAAGACAGGTGCTCCCCAAGGCGAGGAACTTGGTCTAATGAATCCTTTGTCTAAGAGTTCTTGTAACTGGTTAGACAACTCTTGCATTTCCGATGGTGCTAGTCGGTAAGGTGCTCGTGCGACTGGTGCAGCTCCTAGCACTAAGTCAATTTGAAATTCCACTTGGCGTGTAGGCGGAAGTCCCGGTAAGTCCTTGGGAAAGACTTCTGGAAAATCTTGAACAGTTGGTACGTCTTCAAGTCATTTCTCATTAGACTTCTTTTCCGTTACATGTGCTAAGAAGGCATGGCAACCCTTCTTAATGTACTTCTCAGTTTTGATGCATGAGATGATACTGAGTCTAGTTCCACTTTGCTCGCCACGAATAACCAAAGTTTTGCCGTTGTAAGGAAGATGAACAACTTTTTCATCGCAAATGATTCTTGCATGATGTCTGGATAACCAATCCATACCGATAATGACGTCAAAACTTCCGAGTTCTACGGGCATAAGGTCTATATTGAATGGATGATTTAGGAAATTGAGAGTGCAACCATTGATAATGGTGTCGGTGCCGACTAAGTTACCGTTAGCTAAATCGATGTGGTAAGGAGTGTCTAGTGTGGTTGGTTTGATGTTGAGTAAAGGTGCAAATTTAGTGGAAACAAAACTTCTATCGGCTCCTGAATCAAATAAAATGGATGGATAACGATTGTTGATGAGGAACATACCCGTGACGACACTCGGGTCCTCCTTGACTTCTTCTCCTCCCATAACATAAACTCTTCCTCGAGCTGTTCCGCCTTGGTTCCCGTTTCTCTGATTCTTCCCTTTTGAACAATCATTCTTGAAGTATCCCTTCTCTCCACAGCCATAACATGTCACTGTGGGGGTCTCTGATTTTCAGCCACAATTGGGAACTTGCAATCTCTGGTATTGTGACCAATCTTCTTATAGTTCCCCCAAGGATGAGGACAATGCCCGGTGTTATGATGGCTTTGACACTTGTTGCATATGGGTAAGGTACCATTGTAACCTTTCTTTTCAGTTGGACCTGCAGCATAGGCTTTAGCAACTTCTTTTCTCTTTGGTGGTTGTTGAGTAGCATTGTCACCCTGATTGTTGTCCCACCTTCTCTTGTTGTTGTTATGGTTGGTATTGTTTCGGTTGCTGTTGTAGTGTTGTTGTTTCGATAGTTGTTGTAGTTGTTATTGCTGTTACGGTTATTGTTGTTGACAGTAGTTCCCTTCTTTATAACTTGGGCCATTAGCTTTTGAGTTTTTCTGATAGCTTCGTCGAGTGTGAGTGAGTCAAAAGAAATTGCATCCCCTCGAACGCTGTGCGGTAGTCCACCAATGAAGTTTTCCAACAACTTCTCATTATCTAGCACCATAGTTGGACATAGCGCGGCCAACTCTTGAAATCTCCTGATGTAGGTTTCGATATCATTACCTACGGTCACCAACTCATAAAATTATGTTTCTAACTTCTTTACTTCGGTGCGTGGACAAAACTTCTTAGTCAATAGCTTTTTGAATTCTTCCCACGAGAGCTTATAAGCATTTTACATACCAATAGGCTGTGCATAAGAATTCCACCATGACATAGCTTCATCAACGAGTGTACTGGTAGCAAACTTTACCTTGCAGTCATCTGGACAACTGCATAGAAGAAATACAGATTCCGTCTTCTCAAACCAACGGATCATAGCAGTGGCTCCTTCTGTGCCTTTGAACTTTGTGGGATCGCCGTTCTTAAAGTCCTTGTATGTACATTTGTGACCATTAGTACCATTAGTAGCTAGTCTGGCAGCTTCGGCTGATCCTTCCTGAGAAGCATGTTGCCGCTATACTATCCGCGACAAGCTTTCTGATGTCAGCTGGTGTCATAGCTGAAGTAGCTTTCTTTGGCGGCATAATTCTTCATACTCACAAATAGAAACGATCATCACACACAAATGTATACAATCACAACATGTATGAATACAATGAAATCACAACGAGGAACAACCACGAAGTATCATAAATATAATCACAACACACATGAATATAATACATGAAAATTTCGGCCTACATGGACCGATATCATAGATAGCACAACCATTCCTACATAGTAGAGTCGACACTTGATACATTCTGTTTGTACAACAACCAAAAGACTACAAGTTCTTTAAACTATGTCACATAACCCGTGACTAGGATAATAATAGTAAAAGCTAACATGATATAAGTCTAACCTAGGCGTCTCCTGGCGCTCTGCCTGATCGACTCTGAAGCTCTCGGACCTGTGCAGCTAAGCTGACAACCATGTCCGTTAGATCACGAACCTGCAGTCGAGTAGCAACATCCCTGCCCTCCAATGTAGAAATCCTCATACGTGCTGAAACTAACTCACCTGCCTGTCGCTGCTGCTCCTCCTGTGACATCTGGGCTCTGTCGAACAGTTCTGGCATCTCCTGCCTCAACTCAGTGATGCGCTCACAACTCTCCTGCTTTCTAGTCTCCAAACCCTGATAGGAAACCTCAATGGAAACCCTGCCTAAAACCAAACCGTCTATCTCCTCCTCCATCCCCTCAACTCGGCTCAAAGGAATCTTCTCTAACTGACCTAAGGCTCTATCAATCTGCTCCTGCAAATGGTCTAATCGTGTCTCAAGTGTAGGGGTAGTAGGCTGTCTAGCTGTAGCAGCTCGGGAACTCTCACCGACCTCAACCCTACTAGGTGGTGTAGTCTCAGTAGTAGATTGTGATGGTGTGTCAAATCGTACGTGCTTCCTGAGCGGTAAGTCGGATATGGGTGTAGGATCTCTGAGATATGATGGTGCTGGTGGTGCTCCAGATGATGATGAGGGTGATGATAGAGATGATGGTGATGATGGTGGTGATGGTGGTGGTATATGAGTAACAGGTGATCTAGGAGTGAGAGTAAAAGAACGTACTCACTTCCTAGCAGTGAGAAACCTAAGAGGTCCATTTGGATGCAGTCGGTATGCCCGACGAAAAGGTATCGGCTGTCCTGGCCGAATGATAGGGATAGCTCTAGCCCTACGGCGAATCAGTGGTGGTAAGGGTTGTGCAGGTGCAACTTCGCCCTCCTCAAAGGGTTCAGTCTCAGCATCAGATGATACTAGTGACGAGTCAGGTGTAACGGTGATGGGATGGGCATCTGAGGACATCTCTGTGACAATCGACGTGAAATGAAAATAATAAAAAAATAATTAACCCGCATAAAAATTAAAAAAAATGTATGACACCGCATGTATAGTGAATATGCACTTATGCTAAAATGATGAGATGCTATGATGATGTGGTTATAGTCTAGGGTCCGCAATACAACCTAGTTCGCTATAACCTTCGCTCTGATGCCAATCTGTCACACCCCCAAATACCTGAATTGCAGCGGAATGGAGTACCTGGGGCGCGACTGCCATAGCATCACAGTTACAGTTATATTGAACGACCTAAAGTGTCATTTTAAAAGTACATCGTTTGACTAGATAAAACAATCAGAGTTTACAAAATATAGGTACCAAAAGGTTTGCCAAAGTTACGGAAATAAGTTGGTTACAAATCAAATGATAATTTAAGTGCATAAAAAGGCAAGTGAGACGCGTCGTCATTGCGACTCTATGGTAAGTCTTCATGCATGACATGATGCGAATGCTTTAATTACAAGAAAATACATTGCTAAAACGGTAAACAATAATTTTGGTGAGAATCATAGGTTTATATCAATAGTAAGTCAAAACGGTAACCACAAGTATAAAGTGAAATGACAAGAATGCCGCAAAGAAAAATAATACATTGGCTCTTAACCTCATGACCCTGAAGCTAGACAGAAAAGAAATGCCCCAACAGAGTGTTTGCCAGACACTCTAATATAATTCAAATGAAATGCGTTCGTAGACCTGTTGGCGCTACCAACCCGAACGGAGGAGTCACCCTCAATAGATCTATTCACTCACCCTCGCTTACTCATAATTAACGGTTCATGATAACTAGGGACTTTAGCATGGCAATGAGGTAACTTAAGCAATGTAAATGCATTTAATACTTTGGCCCGCATAAAAATGGTGCAATGTATTCTCCCCCGCAAGTTTAGAAAAGAAATTAAAAATTAAGAACTGGGCTATGAAAACTCACCTTTAGCAAAAGCAACTCCCGATTGGTATTATGGTAAACTGAAAATATAGATCCGATAACCTAACGACGACCTAAATAATGCATATGTCTTAGGCTACAAAAACAAGGTCAAGCATGCAAGTTCATACTTTACTCCATCACTTGTACATGTTTGTTGAAATATTTTTCGTCAAAATATAGTTGCGTCAAATTGATCCTTTATTTAGAAAATTACCACTTTAGAAAGCGTATCTGATTCATCATATGATCACATTTTAGTCATCATCTTAATGAGTATTTCAAAAGTCTCTAACGCACCTAGAAAGTATATATAATGTTCTATTATTTTCGTTCACGTCACTTTTGCCAAAATATACTCTAAAATGTCCAAAATTTCATTTTTCACAATTTATCATCTTTTCTAATAGAGAAAAAAAGATAAGTTGTCAACGCATATGTTGACGTAAACTTTCTTTTGGCCATAACTTTTGCGTCGTAGCTCGGTTTCTTAAGTTTGACCTCTCCCCGCGAAGGTATTCAAGTTTACTCTAGGATTTTCATGGTCTCGGCTAGTCTAGACATCATTTAACCTCAATTTTCATCTCTTAAAATTCGGGACAGATTCATTTATTTTCTGAAAACAATGTTTTCGTCGTCTAAATTAAAAATAGTGTATCTTTTTCGTTATAAGCCCATTTTAACTCATTCAAGCGGCTACATTTTCGTTATTAAGTCTATTTTCTATATTTCTAGCCTAATAATGCCCTAGAGCTACTGATTTTTCCAGTTTTTATAAAATGGGACAGATTGTTTATCAAAAGTGTCAAAAACCATTTTTCTAACCTTTTAGTCATTTTAACCACTTAACCACAACTTCAATTTTAGTCCTAGATCCTCCATCAACTTCTTAACATAATAACAATGTTCCGTCCATAAGCTTAACAATATTCTAAGGTCCACGAAATACTTATCAAGAATGTGTAAATACACAAGTTTGTAAAGTTTATTACCACTTTTATATGAAGAGTTTTTACTAACTAGTTTTTCTTGTAACCAAAACATGTTAAAACAAATCTTTGTTAAAGGATCATTGTAAAACATTATCAACAAGTACCAAGTGATAATTAAGTATACACTTAACTCACATATGACATAAAGAAAACTTGAAATTTAGTAGGATTACTTACAAAAGAAAATTTGTGAAATGTGGGTTATGAAACGCTAGATTAACCTCAAGATCTATGCTCCAAATCTTTGCTAGAATGCTCTAAGTATACTAGATCTTAACCACAACAAGTTTCTCTTCTCCTTGGCTCCAAGAGTGGGTCGAATTGTAGTATAGAATGGGTAAGATTATTATTATTATTTTCTTTTTTGGCTAATAGAAGTGAAAATGAAACTAGTAGGGCTTATTTATACTTGAAATGGTCAATGGTTGCATAGTATGGTCAAAAATTATTATTTAGCTAGGAGGGGGGGCGGTCTTGGGGAGGTCAAGGGGACAATTTGGAGGTAAAGCCTCCAAATTGAAAACATTAGTTCCATGTTTTGGGGATTTATGTGGCTCATTAATGAGCATGTGTAGTTTTGTCTAGTTAATTATTTAGGACAAAAGGGGGGGGGGGGGCGGCAAAAGGGTAGAATTAGGATTAGATGAGTAGTTTTTGATACAAAAGTGTATTATTGTAGGTTTTGGGTGTTAAAAATGTGTATTGGTTGTTGTTTCGATGATTAACAAAAATTATATGTAATTAAACGTAAGTTATAAGGAATTTACCTTGGGCGTCAGGAAATATTTTTGGAACTTTTATAATCTTTTTGGAAGTATAAAAATACATTAAAAATATTCGTTGAGAGAATTGGGTATATCGGGTGTTAAATTTTTGAATAACAAATATAGTTTGTCGCATTGACAACCATAAGTAATTTAAGAAAAAGAAATTGTTTTAGAGTTCAAAATTGTGAACTGGGGTAGGAGCAAGATACTGAAGTGTTGTGGACTAAATATAACCTAAGTTCTAATGCACTTGGTATTTATTCTAAAATTCGCGTCGGTTTAGATAAAAAGTTATATGCGAATTGTTTTCAAATAAATGTCATGATAAGAAATTTGAGTTTATAGAATAGTATTGACTTGAAATTACGATTTGTCACATCTAAGCTTGAGCTCATGGGAATTGATGAAGTCTGAGTAGTTAACCCTGATCATTTTGTACTAGATGATAGGAGCTTTTGTAACTGATGAATAAATTGATGTTTTATGTTTATAAGTGTCCTTTACATGCTTTATAGTATCTTCAATGTAAGAAGAAGTCCATTTGCTCACTTACACTGATCAAAACACTTAGGCCATATTTATATCCAATTAGGGGGAGACTGTTGGGTCCATTCAGTACCCAAGCTTCCTTAAACAAGGATTTGAATAGAAAAAAACCTAAGTGTTAGAAAACCATAAACAACATTCAAGTCACTGAGTGAACAGTTGCTCAGTGAGTCACCTTCAGGAAGCTTAGGACAAGTCTAAGAAGAAAAGCCTCTCCATTCAGTGAGTGTAACAACCGCGAAATTTCAGGCTATTATTTTAAATAGTTAATCTATTTATTTTTGATAAATAATACAAATTAAACAATTACTGACATTTACTGATGTTTAGAAATTAAAAAACGAGAGGTTATCTCGTTTTTCTTGAAAAACGACACCACACGCGTACCGACACCAAATTAGTAATGGTTCAAATTTGTAATTCATTTTCGGAATCAATAGCCTTGTTTTTAAATCATGTTTGTAAAAAAGTTTCCAGAAATATATTTCCTATATTTTTACCGGATCACATTTAATGTTTAATTCGACGGGACACGGGGCACACGGGTAATAATTAAGCAAAAACCTACCATCTAATAAATAACTTTTAGCCGCCCATTTCACTTCTTCCTATATCACTTTCGCATCACTATCATCTTTCTCTCTTTCCCAAATATGAAGCACGAGAACAGATCAAGATATATCATTTTCCATGCTGCTTCTCTTCTCCCCAAAAATATAATCACGAGAACATCTAAAACCTTTCAATGGAAAATGACTAGAGCTAGGTTCATCCGTTCACGGGGTTTTGACCACAAAAGCAGGTCGCAACTTTTCTTCTTTGCCTTATTTTTATCTCGTTCGAAGAGCAGGGGGGAGCACCACAAGTCCCTCAACTCCAAACTCAATTTATTTCACATTTTGGTTCTTTCTCCTTGAAGACATACTGAAGAAGCCACCACCACCTTTCACAAATTATGTTCATTTCTTGTTTCTTGAGTTAGTCACAGCCGAAGACCCCTCCTAACTAGTCATCTCGCTTCACATTATTAAACACACATTTACTCCCATCCACTCCTCTTACTCACGACAAGAAAAGGGCAAGAAACATGGGTTTGTGATCTTGGGTTATATTGAGAAAACTTGGGTTAAGGATCTTGTGTTGGTTTCACTTTTCATTCTGACATACACAATCTTCATAATCCACTATAAGAATGTTGAACACTCTAACCATGTTTACCTCCTTTATTTTTCGAACCTTAAGCATGTTCTTATAAATATAACATATCATAAAAGCTTGTGTGGTAACCTTGAACCTTGTTTAACACTACTAAACACACTACGAATAAGCAAGTGCTTATCGACACACATGTTTTCATGACAAGCCTGTTGAGGTTTCGGATACAAAACGATGAAAAGAGACACTAAAAGAAACTAAAAATCATTTCGAAAACACAAACACAAACTCATGCATGTAGCACACTGAGTAGTTATATGGAAAATGTAAACACATCCATGCACGACACACTGTGATTATATGTGCAATTAAAACACAGATCTGAAAGTCTATATATGCAAACAGTTTGTATAAACCAACACAAACAAGCAGTTTGGCCTGTTGGTGGGACGCTTGATTGTTAAGCGTGAGGTCAGGGGTTCGAACCCTGTACCTGACACTTTTTGCTAATTTACTTCTTTTACAAAAAATTTTTCACTTATAACCCTCGAACTATCAGAAGTTAAACAATATTTTCTTTTAACAATTTATACTGAGTATATCCTGTTAATCAAACTATAACTCTTACTATATAAATATATTGACAAAGTTAAACAATATTTTCTTTCAACAATTTATACCGAGTATATCCCGTTAATTAAACTATAACTCTTACTATATAAATATATTGACAATGGGATATTTCGTGGCAATTGATTTATAAAGGAAAACAAATATTTACGACCAAGTCATGCCCGATCTTTGTCAAATTCTTATACTTGGTTTATTTTCACAAACTCGACCAAACTATGAAAACAATGTAATATAACATTACCTATAGAAAATATATTATAGATATTTTCTAACTTATCATCAACTAACTAAATATATAATGCATTCATATATACACCGTATCATGTAACCGTTACTCATGTAAACACTTAACGTAAAGTATTTATTAATATCACCAACATATGATTTTTCACAAACACTTTTATTGTGAACACTTTCCGTACATAGTTGTCCTGTTACTCCCAAATCAGAAACTTACTCGTCACGAATACTCTTATATACTCTTATATATAATTGTACACTTGTCCAAGAGCCAATACTTACAAACACTTTAAAATGATTTAAACATAAACTCTGCCACACAATCAACATTAAATACAACCACTTGAGAAACTTGAACTTATTAAACACTTTGAGTCGTGGACAAAACTGTAAACTAAGACTTGTTATACTAATTTAGGTCGCTTGTCAGTGCCATCCCCTATTTCTACTTGACTACCGCTTATAGGCTGCTGTATTACTAAGGTGAGTTCTCGTAGCCCCTTTTTCATTATGTTTTCCTTGGGGGAAAATGGTACTCAAATGATATTTTAACTGTTTTTATGCTGTGATACAATGTTTTCATATATTTGGACAATATGTGTGTTTTGATTGCAATGTGTGCCTTACTGTGTGAATTCAGATTGTGAGACTTAGCTTAAACATGCGCAACTGTTTTGTGATACATTGTTAGTATATCATTTTGGGAAGTGGCACCCAATATATCATTTTGGGAAGTGGCACCCAGTATTTCATTTTGGGAAGTGGCACCCAGCATATCATTTGGAAAGTGGCACCCAGACTATGTGTGGATAAATTAGGCGTGTTTGCAGTCTGTGATAGTTTGCGATCTTTACCATGTGTTCACATTTTTTTATCTTGCTCACTATTGTCCTATGCTATTATTCACAGCTTCGTGGTTTAACACCTAAACCTACGAGCTCACCAACTTTATGTTGACGTTTTCTAGTACCATTTTCAGGTGTTATTGAAGCTGCTTAGAAGGTTTAGTATTGACTGGCTTAGCAAGACTTAAGACAAGACCCTCCCGGGTTATATCTCGTGGAGTTGCATTTGATATTCCCTAGTGACGTTTAACTTTGAGACTTATGTTATTTTGGATCTTTGTACTTATCCCGGTTGTGGGAGTTTGCGACTATCAACTGTCTTATGTTATGCATTTAGTGTTTCTCTATTGTGACACCTTGTGTTCTTGACAATGATGTCATACCCCGTAAATGCTATTCCGCTGAGCCATTTTTGGGGTGTGACAGATTGGCATCAGAGACAAGTTATAGAGAATTAGGTGGTTTAACCTAGACTATAACCTAAGAATCTTCATATAGTATGCATTATAGGAACTACGTGTGCGATAGTATGACACGAAGTGATGATGATAAGTAAATGCATCATGATGCTATCCTAAAAACGCCTGGCCAACGTTTTTACGATAACATGATGCAGCATGGACTTATCAAATTCATGGATTGTCAGATAGTTAGTTGAGTGTAGTAGTACGACACGTATACCGACCTATCCTACCTACATCCTATCTAACGTCTACCAATGTCCTATTTTGAAGAATCATGCCTCCAAGAAGGTCGACTCGAGTTAACCGAGGCATTCCACAATCGAGGGGTGGAAGGACTGGTGGGCGAGGAGGTAGAGCAGGTGGTCGCGGCACTGAGAACAACGGCAACGAAAATGTGAATCCTGACCTTTCCGCCATGATCGCCGAGCAACTACAAGCATTGCTACCCACTATCGTCACCCAAGTTGGCGACCACATCAGTAATCTAGGAAACAACGGAAGCGGGAATGACCATGTAGACGATGGCATTGGTAGTGACCACAACAATAATGGCAACAACAACAATAGTGGCAAGGGATGTTCGTACAAGGAGTTTACAGCATGCAAACCAGTGGACTTTGATGGCAATGGAGGAGCGTTGGTGTACACAAGATGGATTGAGAAAATGGAAGCAGTAATGGACATAAGCGAGTGTGCAACCCACCAGAAGGTGAAGTACGCTGCAAGCTCGTTCACCAGAAAGGCTCTGACCTGGTGGAACACGCAAATCCAGGCCAGAGGAAGAGAAGCCGCCATGGGAATGAGTTGGGATGACCTTAAGGCATTGCTAAAGGAGGAGTATTGCCCAAACAACGAGATGCAGAAACTAGAGCATGAGTTCTACAACCATGCTATGGTAGGTGTTGGTCACGCGGCTTATACAGATCGATTTCATGAGCTTGCTAGACTAGTACCTCACATGGTCACTCCTGAATCCAAGAGAATTGATAGGTACATCTATGGTTTGATCCCTGAGATTCGCGGGATCGTGAGAGCGACCGAGCCTCCTACAATTCAAAGCGTGATACTGAAAGCTGCAACCTTAACAGACGAAATGGCCAGGAACGGGACGTTGTCCAAGAGTGGCGATAAGAGAAAGGTCGTGAGTGAGCCAAGTGAGCAAGGAGGTGCAAATGGTGACAATAAGAAAGCTAAGGGAAAAGGATTTGCGGCATCTGGTGCCGTCAAAAAGGAGTATCATGGTCCTTTCCGAAATTGTGCCGAGTGCAATTACCATCATCCAGAGACTAGGCCATGCCAAGTAGTATGCTTTAACCGTAAGCGACTTGGCCATATGGTAAAAGATTGTAGGGCAGTAGCTAAACAAGTGACACCAGTGAATGCTGTTAACCCGAAGACTTGTTATGAGTGTGGAAGCCCGAATCATCTTCGTAGTATGTGCCCTAGGTTGGGTAGGACACAGGCGCCAGTGCATAACAACCAGAATCAGACTGTAGCAATTGGTGGAAACAATGCTAACCTTGTAAATAATGCAAACCGTGGGAACAATGGCAACCCAGCTCATGGTCGGGTATTTGTGATGAACGCTGAAGGAGGACGCCAGGACCCGAACCTCGTGACGGGTATGTTCTCCTTAAAAGGATATTAGACTATCATGTTGTTTGATTCTGACGTCGATTGTAGATTTGTTTCCACTTAGTTCATGTCTCTGTAAAAGGTGAAGCCTAGTGTCCTAGCCCTCAGTTATGAGATTGATATAGAATATGACCAAAAAGGTAGAAACAGATAAGACGGTTCAAATCTTCACCACCTGGTAGTAAGATCTTGGAATGCTGAAATGCCACCCATTCATTTTTGAGCAACCCCAAACTTTAACTAAAATTTTATTTTTCAAAAAAAAAAAAAAAAAAAAAAAAAAAAAAAAAAGTAAGCTTTTTAACAACTTTTAACTTAATTTCATGTCAGTTCTTGTTTGATGAGATGTGAGATTAAGTTTAAAGTTTCTACTTAGCTTAAAATTTTTAAATGATTTTGCTCAAGAATGGACGAGGCATTTCGTGAGGTCTAATCACTCGATAGTTGCTATAAAACCGCCTATTTCAAGTGCACTTAGTAAGACGAGCAGAAACCCAAAGATACCTCGTGTGCCTAAGACTTCCCTGGAGTACTTCGTAAAGACCTAACAGGATTTACCCCTCCTTGAAGAATTGAGATGCGCATAAACTTAACTCCCGGAGCGACACAGATTTCATGATACGCGATACTTCTCGAAGAAAGATTCCGAACTCGAATATCATTAGTTGAGAGTACACAAGACTGACAACCCTAAAACCAAATTAAGAACGATATACAAGCATTTTGAGTTTTCAGGATAAGACCTTTGGTTTGATCAATGCCTCCGTAGCATTCAAAGATAAGAGATCCAATTAGAGCGACATACATGAGGAGCGCCTTACCTATTATGTTGAATCGTAACAGACGATTCACATCGCGATTTTGGTAGACACTATAGGACGCATTAGGAACACAGTTGGATTGGAGTACGACCTACCATTCCTAGACCGATGGTTAAAGTGAGCATACTATGCAACATTAGGAGATGTACTTAGGGCATGCACTATTGGTTTTGGAGGAAACAGGAATGCATATCCCCCCCTTAGTTGAACCTTCTCCTTGGTTATCTACTAGTTGTTTATTTGAAAGCGATCCAAAAATTGAGCCAATCCTTCAAAAATGTTGAGTTTCTTTTCTTACAACTTGATATTTAACTTAATTTCATGACAGTTCTTGTTTGATGAGTTGTGAAGTTAAGTTAGATTCAAGTTGTTACGTAGTTTAAAATTAGGTTTAATCTCAAGACAGTTCTTGTTTGATGAGTTGTGAGATTTAGCAAAAATCAAGTTGTTACTGGGTTTAGACTGTGGTTTAGTTTAATCTCATGACAGTTCTTGTTTGATGAGTTGTGGGGTTAAGCTAGATTTCAGTTGAGACTCAACTTAAACTACCGAAAAGATGCCTAAGATTTTTGACGGCTTTACTCAAGGACGGGAAAGCTTGCCTAATTGTGTGAATATTATGTGGTCTCATTTGTGTGATTTCTAGAGGTTAGGAAGTATTGATAGTACCAATTGGGAAGTAGCACCCGGTACTATTTGGAATGACACCCACAGCCTTACCTTCTGTGTGCAACCAAATGGATGGGTGAATACTATCTGAACATGCTCAGACCTTTAGCCAATGGAATTTTGAGGACAAAATTCTGTTAACGGGGGTAGACTGTAACAACCGCGAAATTTCAAGCTATTATTTTAAATAGTTAATCTATTTATTTTTTTATAAATAATACAAATTAAACAATTACTGACATTTACTGATGTTTAGAAATTTAAAAACGAGAGGTTATCTCGTTTTTCTTGAAAAACGACACCACACGCGTACCGACACCAAATTAGTAATGGTTCAAATTTGTAATTCATTTTCGGAGTCAATAGCCTTGTTTTTAAATCATGTTTGTAAAAAAGTTTCCAGAAATATATTTCCTATATTTTTACCGGATCACATTTAATGTTTAATTCGACGGGACACGGGGCACACGGGTAATAATTAAGCAAAAACCTACCATCTAATAAATAACTTTTAGCCGCCCATTTCACTTCTTCCTATATCACTTTCCCATCACTATCATCTTTCTCTCTTTCCCAAATATGAAGCACGAGAACAGATCAAGATATATCATTTTCCATGCTGCTTCTCTTCTCCCCAAAAATATAATCACGGGAACATCTAAAACCTTTCAATGGAAAATGACTAGAGCTAGGTTCATCCGTTCACGGGGTTTTGACCACAAAAGCAGGTCGCAACTTTTCTTCTTTGCCTTCTTTTTATCTCGTTCGAAGAGCAGGGGGGAGCACCACAAGTCCCTCAACTCCAAACTCAATTTATTTCACATTTTGGTTCTTTCTCCTTGAAGACATATTGAAGAAGCCACCACCACCTTTCACAAATTATGTTCATTTCTTGTTTCTTGAGTTAGTCACAGCTGAAGACCCCTCCTAACTAGTCATCTCGCTTCACATTATTAAACACACATTTACTCCCATCCACTCCTCTTACTCACGACAGGAAAAGGGCAAGAAACATGGGTTTGTGATCTTGGGTTATATTGAGAAAACTTGGGTTAAGGATCTTGTGTTGGTTTCACTTTTCATTCTGACGTACACAATCTTCATAATCCACTGTAAGAATGTTGAACACTCTAACCATGTTTACCTCCTTTATTTTTCGAACCTTAAGCATGTTCTTATAAATATAACATATCATAAAAGCTTGTGTGGTAACATTGAACCTTGTTTAACACTACTAAACACACTACGAATAAGCAAGTGCTTATCGACACACATGTTTTCATGACAAGCCTGTTGAGGTTTCGGATACAAAACGATGAAAAGAGACACTAAAAGAAACTAAAAATCATTTCGAAAACACAAACACAAACTCATGCATGTAGCACACTGAGTAGTTATATGGCAAATGTAAACACATCCATGCACGACACACTGTGATTATATGTGTAATTAAAACACAGATCTGAAAGTCTATATATGCAAACAGTTTGTATAAACCAACACAAACAAGCAGTTTGGCCTGTTGGTGGGACGCTTGATTGTTTTCCTTGGGGGAAAATGGTACTCAAATGATATTTTAACTGTTTTTATGCTGTGATACAATGTTTTCATATATTTGGACAATATGTGTGTTTTGATTGCAATGTGTGCCTTACTGTGTGAATACAGATTGTGAGACTTAGCTTAAACGTGCGCAACTGTTTTGTGATACATTGTTAGTATATCATTTTGGGAAGTGGCACCCAATATATCATTTTGGGAAGTGGCACCCAGTATTTCATTTTGGGAAGTGGCACCCAGCATATCATTTGGGAAGTGGCACCCAGACTATGTGTGGATAAATTAGGTGTGTTTGCAGTCTGTGATAGTTTGCGATCTTTACCATGTGTTCACATTTGTTTATCTTGCTCACTATTGTACTACGCTATTATTCATAGCTTCGTGGTTTAACACCTAAACTTACGAGCTCACCAACTTTATGTTGACGTTTTCTAGTACCATTTTCAGGTGTTATTGAAGCTGCTTAGAAGGTTTAGTATTGACTGGCTTAGCAAGACTTAAGACAAGACCCTCCCGTGTTATATCTCGTGGAGTTGCATTTGATATTCCCTAGTGACGTTGTTTAACTTTGAGACTTATGTTATTTTGGATCTTTGTACTTATCCCGGTTGTGGGAGTTTGCGACTATCAACTGTCTTCTGTTATGCATTTAGTGTTTCTCTATTGTGACACCTTGTGTTCTTGACAATGATGTCATACCCCGTAAATGCTATTCCGCTGCGCCATTTTTGGGGTGTGACAGTGAGGCGGAACTCAGTGAGTGGCACCTAAGCCAAAGAAGAAGGTAATGGGTTTAGTGAGTGATGACAATAACTCACTGAACCCCAAGACTTCTCAACAACTAAAAACTGGAGATAGAAGACTGAAGACTGAAGACCTGAAGACTAAAGAATGGGCGGGACAAGGCGGGAAACGTTTGAAGGGATAGGGAGAAGTCCTTATCAGGATGAAGTCAAACTTTCCTTGAAAGGCAAAATGCCAGGACGGTTCCGTAACAGTTCCTCAGAAAGCAGTATTGTCTTATACCAAAATAGCTTCTTGTAACAGAGACAAAATACGTAAGTATTTTGTCCTAACTAGCTTGGTCACCTTTGGTCTTTATCACAACGGTTGTAAATTACTTGTGTATAAATAGGAAATATAAGGTGGAGTAAAAGTTTGACAAGTTTGTGCACTAAATGCTTAGACATTTACAAACAAATTTTACTCCTCCAAATAGCAACCTAGTCCTTGAGATAGATCAGTAGATTCAGTTTTGTTGCTACTTAAGCTTAGCTTAAGTTTAGTGAGGAGTCATACCATATTTTTCCACAAACACTTGGGTATAATTCTTTGTTAATAGCAAATAGAATTAAAAGTTGAAAACCTTGTGTCTTTTACTTTATGTTTATCTTTTAACAAAGTATTTTTTAAATACATTACTAAGTCATGGAACACGGATAGTTTAACTTTTTAGTTATTACTATCAGTGTGAAAGGGAACAACAAAAATGTTTATTTCATATTTGTGTGAAAAATATTTGTATGATCATTCACAATGTTTAATGTTCATTACTCTTACCTTTAGCGATTTTGGTGTCAAGATGAAGTTTTACGAGTAAAAACTTTGTTTACGTTAACTTTTAGGTAGAATGTTTTTATATTTTGTTATTATCAAAACGTAGAGAAAACGAATAACATTTTTACATATTATTTGTATTAACAATCTCACCCTTTTTGATAATAGCGAAACATAAACTCATTGTATGTAAAATTTTTGAGTTAACATGTTTTTAGTCTTCTCGATGTGTTTTACCACTTCTCCCCCTTTTTTGTCAAATCAAAAAGAGATATAGAAGTAAACAATGCAAATGCTCCCCTTGATGTGTTCTTGATGTGTCATCATGTGTAGGTAATTTTTGTATTCAAGCTTTAAATTTATATTTTTCTGACTTTACCTATAACAAACACTAACGGGCAGTTACCCGATCGATGGTGAGCTAGTTGGTAAGTAGGGTGTCGATCACTAAGAGTAGAACGTTAACACTTTAAATCTATCAGTATTTTAATTCTATAAGTTCGTCTAATTAAACCTAATCTAATGCAACAAAGGGATTTCAGCCTGAGAGACTGGCACATGTTTTAGATTTAATAAAAATTGTAAATACAATGAGACAAGTAACACACATAAGCAGAAACACAGATAATAAAGAAGAGGTCAAGCTGATAGCAAGGAAAACGTATTAGACATTGTTTAGTCATATAAGATGTTTGATAAGTCTAAGACCTATAGCAACGGTACTCACAACCTGGTGTGGTTTGTCCTAAATCTAGGCATCCCTAGACTCTAGATTTTCTTATCAAGTATTTTTCAACAGATCTAATCCTGTCACGATTAGTCGAAATCCGCATAAAGCTACTTAATGACTATCAATTTATCATTTATCTCTTCTAGGGCTTACATTAACATGTTAAACAATATCAATGAAGTAATAAACGTAATCAAAACACAGGCTTGAGCTGCCTATCGAATTAGAACAAATCAAAACATAAAATATTCATTAAACATGGCTAATACCTACAGGTATTAGCCCATAATCTCAGTCATAATACAAGATAACATATTCAGAAAGATTCAATTATAAATCAAATGAGAAAAATATGCTAACCGAACGATTAAAGTGAACTAAAATGAATTAAGTGAATTCTCCTATGTAATTATGCAAAAACTGGATACGCAGTATTCTTCAAAGTAAGGCAATGGTCTTCATAATCATCCAAGTCTTGGTATACGGCGTATCAGTCTAGAATGATACGACATATTCTTGTCTGTTTTGTGGACTTTCTCGAACTTGATCCATTTAGCTTCAAAACACGTCCATAATAGCTAAATTTCACCAATTGCTTTTAGATAACTGAAATAGAAACATTTAAGCGATTAAGTATCAAATCTTATATAAAACAATATAAAACAAGCAATATACATAGGATAAATGATGCTAATAATATGACCTTATTTGATGTCATCAAATATCCCCCCACTTGAACTTTACTTGTCCTCAAGTAAACTTTATATTAAACTTATGAAAATGTATCCTAAACATCGTCTATGATTTTTCTAGTAGCATTTATTCGTTTAATATCGATTGCACAACCAAACACCTCACGAAATAGGAAAATGAAATCTCTCAAATCACTCATCTAATCTATGTGGTAATATTTAAGTAATTCGCTCAATTGCTCGGTCGTGACGAGTATTCTATCATAAGCTTGGCAAGGATACACATCTCCGCCACTAAAGCTAAGGAGTAGCAAGTCTAAAGTGGTAAATTGGGTGAATATGGTAAGGCTTTGTTTGATGTACCTAGCTTATGTTCAAACATCTCATACATAAACATAATAGATTGCTAGTGCGAATTCTAGATTTACTCAAACAACAGATGGTCACTAAGGTGGTAAACCTCAGATCGCTGGCGCGTCATTTGATCACTCCAAAATTGGATGGTCACTAAAATATTAATGCACTTGATATTCTCACGAAGCCATTACAATATCATGATCCTCAAAAGCTAACAACGAATAAAGTAATTTGGTAAGAGTAAGGATAATATATGGGAAATACATAAAATTGAAGTAAAAATAAAATAAACAAACAAATAGATTAAGTCCAAACAAATGTGGTTAATTACTTCCCGACCTTCCCTTGAAAAAGACACAAATCATAGACTAACTTACGCTTTAACACGGAAACTCACGCTTTAATAGGTAGACACGAATTAGACCCAATGATGTATTGATGATCATCTCAATGAAACAAACCTTAGTTGGCATTCCCATAACAGCCAACTCCCTTGCAATCCATAATAATAGTACAACAAATAGTGGCGATATCTCCACTAATACATAAATTTACATCGTTGGTTTATAATACGTACCAACGAATAATCGATTTGCTCAAAATATAAAATCGGTTAAGTTTAGAAACACTGATTATCTCACTTTCTCACTTTTCTTTTCTTTTTTTCGATTTTCTTTTAGTCAAATAAAAACAAGTAATGGTGTAAAATTTCACCACTTCACCATCATAATAAATCTGGATTATTTTTTCATAAATTTCAAAACTTCAGATATAAAAATAATATTGATAGTAGTAAACACACGAAAATAAAAAATAACTATTATCACATTCCCAATTGCGATGTGCAATTCCTGACCTAACCAAAGATAAGTAACACACGCGAACACAGGAAATATACACTTTACAAAAGCAACCAACCATGGACTTTAATCTCTAGGGTAGGATAAGGTGTATAGGTGTACAAAACAATTTATATTGGTGTAAGAAACGAAAAGAATGGCTCTGAGGGTTTTTCTAGGGGTATCTTACTCTAAAAATGATAGTAACAAATGGGTTTTACACGGGGATTAACTAACCAATGTAGTTAGTTAATATCACATAACATGTATAGGCTATTTGGGTGTAATCCTAGAAATTTACCTAGCTAGACAAGTCACTCCAGTTATATCAATAATACTCATTATGGTGGTCTTGAATAGTATACCAAGCCAAGTTCTAAAGTTTACTACAAGACACCGGCACACTCATATTTATGTGAAATATTTGGTAAAATATTGGAAACGGATTAGGCTTAATTCTCACAATATGGAAATAAGGGTTATGTGTGCGTTATGCAACTTATGATTTCACGACCTCACGGATTAGTATGTGATGAAAATAAATAGACGAGATGTTACATATAGCAACGACACATATTTTTCAAGTGTCATTGTGTGCTACTAAACACGCATAATGTCTGGAACATAATATCAATTGTTATATTTAAACAATATCAACCTAAACACAATGTATGTTAAATAAAGTCAAATCATTCGTGTAACAAAAATCTATATAAATTTTATTCAGTTATTACATAATGAAAAAATTATATAAAAATAAGTGCGTGCATAGATATTATAACTAGTATGTAAGTATAAAAAATTTGTTATAATTTTATAGAAAAATCTTGGAAAATATAAAACTATAAATTTATAAATTGTCACAGTATTTAACTTGAAAACAAATTATTAAAACATTATTACCCGTTATACTATCTGTTCAAAATTTGTACGTGTACGAGTTCTAAAACTAGTTAGATGCTATACCCAAAATGGCACGTAAACTGACTGGATGAGGCCTTTTCATGTGTTGTTTTCAACAAGTCAATGAACCAATAGTTTTCGGTTAGGCCCTTTGATGCTTTGTTATGACAAGTTCGTATTCTTTTCAAGGTGCAATGCATATAAACAAGTTCACAACATATTGACCCATGTTCTTTTCATGTGTCTATCCACTTTAACGCTGAAATATACCCCTAAAACGTAGGCAAACATGATAACTTCTTGTGATGCACGTACTAAATGAAAATTTGAGAGCCACAACTAATGACGAACAAAATATCCTCTGTCTACACATGCATAATTTTATTTATTGTGTTGTTATGCATACCCCTGACTCACTTTTTAACCTTATGACCCACCTTATAATTCTTTTATTAACATTATAAGACATTTTTATCAGTTTATGTTCCATAATTTTTGTTTTTTATCTTTTTATTTTTTGTATTTTTTTGTTTTTTGTTTTTTTTATTAGTTTTTGTTTCGTTTTTTTTTTGTCAAACTTTATATTTTTTGTTAATTAATTTTTGTTTCGCAGTTTTATAATAATAACTAAATTATATAAATAAAAATAAATAAATATTATAAGGGTATTGATATCACTTTGGAGTGAGTATGTATATCCTAATCTGTTTACTTATAATAATTGTCAGATATGGTTGGCGCAGAACAGGGTGAAGATAATCAATGACCTAACTACGTACCAATAATGGTTACCGGATATCACTTGGAATCGTGTTATCACTATCCAATGTAAACTATTCGACCCTATTGCCTGGGTATCATGAATATCTACTTGGGATTGGATCAAATGTTTATTATTGAATTAGGCACAAATCAATAACCCTTTTGCTTTCAAGTGTTTATGTTCTCTGTCCTTTTTCCCATGCATGATTGATTTCCAATATATAGGAAAATACTCACAGCTAGTCAAATGGAATTAAGAAGATTAATGGGCCAATTAATCGCCTCATAATTATCCCCATTATAGCCAATAGTGGTTACATGACCAATTAAACGTGGTCATAAAGGCAGTATTAACTGTCACTTGAATAGGTCAAAGTAGTTACATACTTCTCAGCAGTACTAACTTAGTAACTTGCTCTAGCAGTACTAACTTAGTACTAGCAGTAGTAACTCTGCTCCAGCTGTACTAACAAAGTATTAGCAGTAGTAATAACTTAGTACTAGCAGTACTAACTTAGTACTAGTAGTAGTAACTCTGCTCCAGCAGTACTAACAAAGTATTAGCAGTAGTAACTCTGTGAAGGATTAAACCTTCTGATGAGTTACTCCCAACCACTATCAGAGTCAGGGTAGTCATGGACCTGATGGGTGTACACTCCGTACCTCCTGACCCATTACCAGGTGTGAACTGATCCCTTAAGTGCACTAAATTTTCGAACAATCCTCCCCAAATTTAGGTCACTTCCTTTGCATGAAAATTAAACATTAAACAAAACATGTGCATAAACGAAAATATCCTGAGGATTGAATTTCCATCTTAGTACATTACACGTTTAAATATTCGAGAATTAGGGTGTTTTAAGAATTGAACCCTTCAACCCATTTGAATACCTGAAGATAAAATACACACTAGTTTTCAAACACTTAAATGCTCCTGACACTTTACAAGCCATGTGTCCATATCCCATTCCTAAATGTTGTAAGAGCCAAAAGTCCTAAGCTCTCTGAAGCGGCAAAACTTCAACATTCATATAGGTGGTTCCTCTTTATTCATGCTCCTACCAAGCACTTTTTTCAAAGAAATTAACCATTAAGAATTAAATACTTCATCATCCTTTCCAGCAGGTTCCGAGCATAACCTTGGGATGATTGTAAAACAAGTGCTCCAGTACACTGAATGTTCAGCTTTCCACATTGAACTCAGCTCCCAAGTTTCCTCAGGAGGGAGTTGGGTGTCTTAGCATTCAGTGACTAAGTTGGACTTTAAACACATCCTTTTAGAAATAGGTGCTATAGGTTTAGGCCACAATGGAATCTCAAGAAGCAAGTTTTTCAACCATTCAGCCTCTTTACCAGCAGCTGCTAAAGCCACAAATTCAGATTCCATTGTTGAACTGGTGATGCAAGTTTGCTTCTTGGATGCCTTAGAAATTGCACCTCCACCAAGTAGGAATACCCAGCCACTGGTAGACGAATTGTCTTCAGTGTTACTGATCCAACTTGCATCAGTGTATCCTTCTAATACTGAAGGATAACCAGTATATAAGAGATTATAATCCATAGTTCTCTTCAAATACTTCAGTACCCTCTAAATTGCTTGCCAATGCTGAGTACTAGGATTACTAGTATACCTGCTCAGTTTTCCCACTGCAAATGCAATATCAGGTCTTGTACAAGTCATGGCATACATTAGGCAGCCAATCACCCTAGAATACTCAAGTTGAGATGCCAGTATTAGGCATCAATTTCTCAGTTGTATCCATAGGTGTACTCACTGGAGTACAATCAGAGTGGTTGAATTTCCTTAGTACCTTCTCAATATAATGAGAATGAGTGATAGAAATTCCCTTACTCTCATGTTTGATCCTTATACCCAGGATAACATCAGCCTCCCCCATGTCTTTCATGGAGAACCTTGATGACAAAGATTCCTTTGTCAGGTCAACCTAATTTTGGTCAATGCCAAAGATCAGCATGTCATCAACATATAGAAAAATGATGACTCCTTTACCAGATTCATCAAATTCGCTATACACACATTTGTCATACTGGTTAAGTAAATAACCACTAGACAAAACCACTTCATCAAATTTTTGATGCCATTGCTTAGGTTCCTACTTTAGACCATATAAGGACTTAATTAGTTTACACACCTTGTTTTCATTGCCAGGTAAGATGAAGCCCTGAGGTTGGTTCATATAAACCTCCTCATCCATTTCACCATTCAAGAAATCTGTCTTCACATCCATCTGATGAATAATTAGATTGTGAATTGATGACAAAACAATCAGCAATCTTATGGTACTAATACGTGCCACAAGGGCATAAGTATCAAAATAGTCTATCCCTGACTTTTGTTTAAAGCCCTGAATGACTAGTCTAGCCTTGAACTTTTCAATAGTTCCATCTACCTTCATTTTCCTTTTGAAAATCCATTTCCAACCCGAAGGTTTGCAACCAGGTGGTAGATCAGCCAACACCCAAGTGTTGTTGCCTATAATGGAATCCATCTCATCATTTATTGCTTCTTTCCAGAAAGCAACATCCTGTGACTTCATTGCTTCATCAAATGTTTTGGGATCATCCTCAACATTAAAGCAATAGGAGTGTTGGTCAAAAACCTCATCCCTTGTACCTTCAATTAAGTATAATCGAAACTCAGGTCCAAATGACTTTAGAGTCCTGATCCTTTTGCTCTTTCTGAGCTCGGGTTCAGGTTGTTGAACCACAACCTCATCAGGGACCTCATTAGAGACCTCTGATACACCAATGTCATCAATTCCATTTGGAATCCTTTGATTTGGTCTACGAAGTGATGAGAACCTATTCTCAACAAAGATTGCATCCCTTGATTCAATTATTCAGTTAATTGAAACAGACTCATTAGGTTCAATAACATAGAACATAAATGACTTGGAATGCTCAGCATATCTAACAAAGATGCATTCAATGCCTCTTTCACCCAAAGTTTTCTGCTTTGGATCAGGGAGTCTTACAACAGCCCTACAACCCCAAACCCTGAGAAAGTTCAGGTTGGGTTTTCTTTTAGTCCAGAGTTCATATGGGGTAACCTTGTTCCTTTTGTTGGGAACCCTATTTAATAAATAGCAAGCTGTTAACATAGCTTCACCCCAGAAACCTTGACTCAGCCCTGAATAGGTCAACATGGAATTAACCATCTCCTTCAGCACTCTGTTTTTTCCTTTCAGAGATAACATTTTGCTGAGGAGTATAGGGAGCAGTCGTTTCATGGATTATACCAACAGACTAAAAATACAGAGTATCCATGTACTCACCTCCCCTATCAGTCCTTAATCTTTTGATGAGGGACCCAAGTTGTAATTCAACTTCAGTTTTAAAAACTTTGAATTTATCTAGTGCTTCATCCTTAGTATGTAACAGATAGACATAACAAAACCTAGAAGTATCATCAATAAATGTCACAAAGTACTTCTTATTCCCCAAAGAAGGAGTGACATGCAAATCACACAGGTCACTGTGTATTAGCTCCAAGAGCTTAGTCTCACGTTTTACATCCTGAAAAGGTTTCTTAGTTATTTTAGTCAACATGCAAGTCTTACACTTTTCAGTGTCCATGTTAAATGCTGGGATTAACCCATCCTTAGACATATCTTGCATCCTTTTATAGTGTACATGGCCAAGTCTAGCATGCAAGAGGGTAGAGTCGTTCAGTTTAGAGGTTGACATAAAGGCTGAATTAAAAATATCAGTGATAGTATTAAGCCTGAACATTTGATTACACAAATAGCCAAAACCAATAAACATACCATGTTTAGACAAAATAAACTTATCAGATTCAATAACTTGTTTAAAACCATGATTATTCAAAACACTACTTAAAACCAAGTTTTTCCTTATATCAGGAACATGAATAACATTAAACAAAGTTACAATCTTTCCAGAACTAAAACTAAGATCTACACAACCACGACCATGCACCAAGGCTGTTGACTCATTTCCCATGTGAAGAATATAACCATCATTCAATGACTCGTAAATCTTGAACCAGCGTCTATCTTTGCACACATGAACAGTTGCTCAAGATTCAACCCACCACGCAACATCATCATCCTGCAAATAGTTAGATTCAGATACATATGTAACATAATAAATCTGAAAGGATGTATTAAACATATTCTGACCTTTAAGTGAGTTGGTGGAACCACCACTCCCTGAACCACTAGTGCCTGAACCATTGGCTTTACCACCAACCTTAACACCTTTGCAATCCCTTTTAATGTGACCAGTTTTGCCACATTTCCAACAAGTAGGTGTTGCCTTCTTGTTAGGGTCAGCCTTTGTGTTATCATGATGTTTACGTTTGCCCTTGTTGTCATTATACTTGGTGGAGTTGTTATGTTCCACCATATTTACAACAGATGCACCAGTAGAATTGCTACTCTTTAGCTTGTCACTGTCCTACGCCCTGAGGGATTCCTCAATACACAGATGACTGCCCAACTGAACAAGAGTCAGTTCTCCCTTCTTATGTTTCAAGGTATGCTTGAAATCATTCCAAGAAGGAGGTAATTTGTCAATGATACAAGAGACTCAAATAGCCTCATCCATGTTCATTTTATGTTGTGTAAACCTTCCAAGTATACCAAGAAGTTCATTGTATTGTTCCATAACTGGCCTTGAATCAGTCATTTTGTAATTTGTGAAATTACTTACAAGAAACTTCTTACTTGATGCATCCTCAGCCATATATTTGGCATCCAAGGAATCCCATAGTTCTTTGGAAGATTCAACATTCTGATAAATATCAAAGAGAGAATCAGACATACCATTAAGGATTAAACCTCTGCAAATGTAATCATCATTCGCCCATTTGCTCCTCTTCCTCATCTGTTCCATAGTAGCATCATCACCATCATCAGGAATAGGAGTGCTCAGAACATACACCACACTCATGCTTGAAAGCAAGAAGTGCATCTTCTTCTACCATCTCCTGAAGTCCACCTCTTCAAACTTATCAACATTGGCAAAGTTTGAAGCCATGTGTTTCATAGCAGCAGCAGCCATTGATTATCACTAAATAGTTTATTTTGATTGTTGGATATGGTTGGCCCAGAACATGGTGAAGATAGTCAATGACCTAACTACGTACCAATAATGGTTACCGGATATCACTTGGAATCGTGTTATCACTTGCCAAAGTAAACTATTCGACCCTATTGCCTGGGTATCACGAATATCTACTTGGGATAAGACCAAATGTTTGTTATTGAATTAGGCACAAATCAATAACCCTTTTGCTTTCAAGTGTTTATGTTCTCTGTCCTTTTTCTCATGCATGCTTGATTTTCAATATATAGGAAAATACTCACAGCTAGTCAAGTGGAATTAAGAGGATTAATCGGCCCATTAATCGCCTCATTATTATCCCCATTATAGCCAATAGTGGTTACATGACCAATTAAACGTGGTCATAAAGGCAATATTAACTGCCACTTGAATAGGTCAAAGTAGTTACATACTTCTCAGCAGTACTAATTAGTAACTTGCTCTAACAGTACTAAGTTAGTACTAGCAGTACCAACATAGTACTAGCAGTACTAACTTAGTACTAGCAGAAGTAACTCTGCTCCAGCAGTACTAACACAGTACTAGCAGTAGTAACTCTGTGAAGGATTAATCCTTCTGATGAGTTACTCACAACCACTATCAGAGTCAGGGTAGTCATGGACCTGATGGGTGTACACTCCGTACCTCCTGACCCATTACAAGGTGTGAACTGATACCTCAAGTGCACAAAATTTTCCAACAATAATTCGTTGGTATCGAAAGAATTGTGCAAACTTAAACTTTAAAGGTATCACCTAACAGAATATGGTTGGTATTCATTCATCCTTACGGGCCAACAAATACCAAGTATCCACTAAAAGGGTTCTTTTTGTTTGATGTAATTTTTCGGATGGATTCACAAGTATGTTAAGTCACGTAAACCCAAGAAGGGTATATAAGATTTCAGGCCAACAAATACCAAGTACCCACTAAAAGGGTTCTTTATGTTTGATGTAATTTTCGAAAGAATAAGTATGTTAAGTCACTTTAACCAAAGAAGGGTATATATATAAAATATAAGATTATTTGTATACCAAACTTCATTAAGTATTAATATATTAAAGGACCAATCCTTATCCTTCATCTCCATTTGATCCAATGGACGAGATTAAACCCAATATTTTAACAAACCCATTTTCATTTTTTTATTATTTTTTAAATATTAATATCTTTTAAACCGTTAATCGTTAATCGAAAATAAATATACCATCATGACGAATATTTAATTATATTTCTATGGAAATGCAGTTTAATATACTTTCGACAAACTTATTTTTTCCTATTTTTACACCTTTTTCGGTTTTTATGTTTTTTTTTCCTCGTTGTTGAAACTCGCATGAGAAATCACATGTTATTAAACACTAATTTGAATATTTCTGATAAAATCACAAGTGATTTTTTTAAAACGTATCTCAATCACATGTGATTCTTCCCACACCCGATCCCAATCGCAAGTGATTTTCTTAAATGAACTACTATAATCTATAAAGTCACTTATGATTTTATTAAAACATTCAAATTAGTATTTAATCACATGTGATTTCCTATGCTATTTTCAACAATGAAGAAAAAAAAAAAAAAAAAAAAAAGCACGAAAAAGTGTTTTAAAAAAAAAAAAAAAAAAAAAAAAAAAAAAAAAAAAAAAAACGAAAAAATGTTTAAAAAAAAAACACGAAAAAATGTTTAAGAAAAAAAAAAAGGTTAAAAAAATGAAAAAAAGGGGTTGTCGAAAGTATATCAAAGTGCCCGTCTATAAAAATATAATTAAACGTTGGTCGTGACGGTATAATTTGTTTTATTTAACGATTAACGGTTCATGAGATATTTAATTTATAAAAAATATGTAAAATATCAAAATATTTTTAATCTCAGCCACTGATTTCTTGTGAGATAGATGGTGGGGATGAGTCCCTCCGTATGCAAGGGGTGTTTGGTATGCAAAATAATCCTTCTCCCATATCTAAAGCATTCATTTAGGGAAATTAGGATTTTTAAATCTAATATTACCTCTTATTTTAAAAGCTTCTCTCATAAACGTTTATTTTATTTTATTTTATTTTTCCTTCGATGATAATTTTTGAACATATCTATTTCACTTATTATACTATATAACATTCATTAAAGTGTTTTGGGAGCCGGTACTGTTCCGAAGCCGCCGACTTAAGGATCGGCTTGAGGGAGTGGGGCGACTTGGGTACACTGTTGAGCCCCGACTTAAGCAGACATTGTTCACACGCCAAGCCGTCGGCTTGGAGGAATTAAACAATTGGCTTAATGGGGTTTTGTTATTGGGTTCTCCACTAATCTTACACTTCATTCGTTGGCCTAATCGCATGTTTGATACCTGTTTTGGGTTGGATTTGTTTGTTGCATGTTGTACACTTGTTTTTCATGATAAATTTAAGAAGCTTTTGCTTAAAAAGGATCTATGTTTCTTTTGTTTGGTTTTTTATACGAAAGCTCACAAAAAAATACATATATTCCAGCTACCACAAGCAGCGATGAAAATCAGAAACTTGAATGTGAGGTAAAATTTGAGTTTAAAGATCCTTCCAGGTATTTCAGTCAATTAAATTCAATATTGTTCTGATTGTTTTAGCGGATTGTTTTACGGATTGAATCAATGGTGCAGATTGTGAATGTGATCTTCGAGTTCTGTATATAATTTTACATATCCACATTGCTATTGAGTTATATGTGTTTTTATGTTTAATATGATAAAATGAATATGAATCATATTTGATATTTGATGTGTATACTCGAGTTTTTTGTGTTTTGTTTAGCGGTTCTGATGAAATGACTAATAGGGTGTTTTGGTTGGTTGTGTAGCAACTCATATTTTTCAGGTCAGTACTCAACTATAAACTCAAAACAATTTAATTTGAACATTTAAATATTTACTATAACATATGACCGTCAGGTTAAAAAGCATAAACCGGAAAACGAATTTAAACATAAATCGGCATTAGATTAAGTTTAGTCTACATCAAACACGTGTCACGCAACTTTTACAAGCATATTTTATTAGTCTATGCATTTAATTCTTTTTCAAGTTTTACATAAAATGCTTACGTTTTAAATTTACGTACATGCATGCATACAATAACCAACCCAATCCACCACCTTTGTATTTTACACATACCTACACACCAATACTTATCAGAAATTCAAAAATAACCCCCCCCCCCCCCATGTGTCCATATGGCCGGCCAAAGTAGGGAGAAAGAAACAACACACCCTTTTTATTTTTGAAACACAAAACTATCTTATTTTAGCTAACATGAGAAGTGAGCAATCTTGAAGACACAAATCTTCCTTCTTGACCTTCATTCCACGCCCAACATGGATCACAAGTGGGCATTGGTTTGCTTCATTTCCTAATTAGCTTATACATATCCATGTGACTTCCTTTTTTGACCATTCAACTTTCAACTTCTTCACTTATAAAAAGGGCCTTTTGTTAGTCATATTTCTCACACTCAAATTACACACTCTCTCTTTTTCTCCTTGTTATTTTGGCAGCCACAACACAAGGTTTAAGGGGTTATACTTTGGTATTTTGAGCTTTGGATAAATTGGTTAAGGGTATGGCTTTAATATAGGGTTTTGGAATTGCAATTAGGGTTTTTAGTTGTGATTCTTGGGTTCTTGTTCATCCACTTACTCACCAACTATTTGTAAGAATCCTGAACTCATTTCCATACTCATGCTTCTATATCATTCCATTTTCTTTTATATCACCTACATATGCTTGTTTGTGCTGAAATTTGAATTAAAGTTAAGTTAGAAAACATATATTTTGTCCCAGTTTTTCAGTCGTATACATCAATATAGAAAACCATCTTAAACATTTTTCTCAGCAAAGACAATTTACACACACTTAGATACATGTCTTAGTGTTGATCCCAGTTATGTACTTGATCGAATCCCTTATGTTGGGAACACGTTTTAAATACATTTCAAGTCTTAGTCATAGTTTATTAGTTGATTGCTTAAATTGTAATGGGCTATATGTTTAGTAAAAGCCCAAGGCACATTAGTAGCCCATGTGCCTTAGGGAATCTAATTAGCATCTTATTAGCATAATTCTAGCATCTTCTTAGAATGGAATATGCTTAGGATATTCCTAAGCACATGCCTCTCTCCACGCCTATAAATAGAGGCGCTTGGTACTCATTTCATTTGTTGGTTTTCATGTATTGTGCGGAAGCTCTGTGTGATTAACGTATGAATTGAAATCAACCTTCTTCTCTTCTCTAATCTCTTATTCTTCTTCTCTTCTCTTCTCGTTATTATTTGTTTATTGTTCTATCGTTGTTTAGTGTTATACGTAGTTAGTTGTAGTTGTTTAACGTGGTTAATTAGTAGATAGATCTAGTGTTTGAAATAAGTTTTTCGTTTGGTTTTAGTGTTTAACGTGGTTTTGTGAAAAATACGATCAAAAATCTTATTTCAATCGCTTATCTTCTAGCTTGTAAAGTGAAAAGATATCATAGTGATTTGAGATTAGATTATACGTTCGATATTCAGTTTTTGTTCAAATTTGAATTGTAAAACGCTCGTTTTTTTGTTCGTTGCTAATTGTAGAAATTTCATCACCTTTTGGTTTTCACGTTTAAAGCTGCAAATCTCTTCATAATTTTCGTAAAATTAGACGTTAAAAACCAAAAAAAATCGAATAGATCTTCATTTTCTAGGCGTAAACGTTAGATCTAAAAAAGTCGGTGAAAAGAGGGTTTTTCGCAATTCTCAAGGATTTTTCGCAATCTTCAGCAGCCTTCGGATTTTTTCGCAATTGGAACTCGATATTTTCCCTGCTTATATAAGCTTGTGAAAATACTTCGACTGGGCTTTTAATCTCATTTCTTGTATAAGATTTGAGAAAGTGATAGAAATTGTAATTTTGAAAATCTTTCGAAATTGCTAGATCTTTCGCAATCGAGATAATTTTTCGCAATTGTTTGATCTTTCGCAATTAGAAATCTTTTCGCAATTATATATTTCTTTTCGCAATTGTTGGAGTTTTCGCAATTCTTGGGATTTTTCGCAATTCTCTGAATTTTTCGCAATTGACAGACTTTTCGCAATTGACAGACTTTTCGCAATTGAGAGATCTTTCGCAATTGGTGTGAACAGTAACTTTCGCAATTGGACAAAAACATCACTTAACCATAACCAAACATTAAAACTCATAACACACATCTTAATTATCTAAACGATCAACAAAAACACAAAGATGTCTCAACCACCATACAATTACAACTTCTACAATCAACAATAGTCACAGTACCGTCAACAACCATTTCAGCAACAATATCAACCATCATACCAACCACAGTATCAGCAACATCAAATGTTCATGCATCAACATCAATTCCCTCAGCAGCAACAACTTCTTCCACAACCTATGCAGAACTACCAACCATCTTCCAGAGAACCACACTGGTTTACCGAAATGTGTGAAGCCATAAGTAGTCAGCAATCAAGGCATGAAGTAGGTTCTCAAGACACACCACCCATGCTCACACCCGGTAACTATGTGCAGTGGTCCAGCCGTTTTCTACATTTCATTGAGCTCCGAAAACCTCACGGGAAATATATGAAGAAAGTCATCATTGATGGACCATATCTAGCACCTACAACAACCATTCCCGGTGATCCAACTCAAGTTCCTCCAAGAGAAGAAACTATAGAACCCACTCCTCTAGCTCAACTAACTGCAGAACAAGTCTTACAACAAGAGGCAAATGAGCTAGCTATGTCTTATATACTCCAATGGATTCCCAACCCTATCTTCAGGAGTATTGATGCCCAGAAGACAGCCAAGGACATGTGGGAGCACGTACATCTGCTTATGGAAGGTACTGAACTAAATCAAGAGGATCTGGAATCAAAGTTGTACATGGAATATACACACTTCATGATTGAACCTGGGGAATCCTTGGAATCATACTATCATCGTTTCACCAACATCATTAATGATCTGGATCGCCACAATATCATCTTACCAAAGATTGCTATCAACTCCAAGTTTTTGGGATGTCTCGGCCCAGACTGGCAAAAATACGTCACATTCGTTCGTCAAGCTAAGAAAATCAATGACGTATCTTATGGGTTGTTATATGACTACCTTAAACAACATCAGTCTGAAGTTGATAAGGATAGAGTTGTATGTGGAGGATTCTCACCAGCATCTACACCAAACTCACTTGCTCTCATGGCTCAATTACATTTTGCACCAAACCAGGAATTTGTTCCATCACCACCACCTCACTCGGGTTTTGCACCTCAACCGTCAAACCAAATTGTTCCTTATGAAGCACCTCCTTCGTATTCTGAGCATCAACTCGTCCAATATGACAACAATGACTACAACATGTACTCAAGTGTTGACACTGATGAAGATGATGCCTTTCAATCTTTGAATGAAGGATTTGCATTGATCGCCCGTGCATTCAGCAAATTCTCTAACAAGACAAACAATCGTTTGAGATCTTCATCGAATACCAGAAATCAAGCAGTCGTCAATGATGGAAGAGTAGAGATTCAGAATAGGTCTTCAGGAAGGTTTGGGTCAGGAAACATGGAGAATTCAGGTGGTCAACGATTCAACTCAGGAAGTGGTAGAAACAGTATGGGAAATTCTCAGAGAAGGAATCAGTTTGCTGACAAAGGGAAAGGGATTGCTAATACTTCCATCACTTGCTACAATTGTGGGGGTAATGGTCACATGGCAAACGCATGCCCCAAACCAAGAACTATGGGCAGTGCATACCATAAGGAAGCTCTTCTCCTCGCACTCAAAGATGAAAAGGCCAGTGGTGCTTTGGCAGAGAAAGAACACAACAACTTCATGGAAAATGCATTTTCTGATGATGAAATGGAAGATCCCGAAGCTAATGTTGCAGTCATGTTAATGGCCAACATGCAGGAGATGAACATTACCAAGACAGGCCTGGTATATGACTCTGATGGCTTATCTCAGGTATCTGAAGCAGATTGTCTAATTCATGAAATTGCATCACCATCTGTATCTACCTCTGCACAAGATAATTTTGCTCAACATGAATCATTGGAAGGCAAACTTAAGGATTTTCAAAACGTGGTTTATAAAGCGGGTAATTCTGTAACAGCTCTTCGAAATCTAACTGTCAAACCAAATCCTCGCGGATATGGATTTGCAATCGGATGTGATCAACCTAGTTTTTTAAACAAAGCACTCGAGTCAAACCCTAAGTTGTACAGTGCCGAATTTCTTGTTTGATGATACGTTTCAACGTGTGGTTGTTTATAGTACTGAAGAGGAAGAAGAACATTATATCGAGTGTCGATCAAAGATGAGTCATGTCAAATATAACAAACCATATGATTATTCGAAAGCACCTCATATTACAGAATCTTTTGTACCTTAAAAAGAGAAATCTTTACAACCGTGCTCTTTAAATGAAATAAATACTTCATCTGAAGTTGCTCCAGTTACCATTGTTGCCCAAATCAATGGTCCATTACCAAGTCAAGGTGATAATGAACAAATGCCAAAAGAATGTCGTGTTCTCAAATATTTCAAAACATTTATGGAAGATATTCAACTTTTGGAAAACGCTATTGAAAGAAATTCTGAAATCAAAGTCTCCACTTTTCTATCTCCTTATGAGAAGGAAAAGCGAGAAGTTTTTCAAAAACAATTCTTACCACTTGTTAATCATCTGCGACTTTGTGCAACTCAATGGCAATAGGATCTCCAGTCAGAATTTGTATCAATGATGAGTATTTTCAATGCAAAAGATGTCAAAATTGAAAAACAAAAAGGTCAAAAGAAAGCTTTAGAAAAAAATGTTGATCAACTCTTGATACACGTTCTCAGCTATGATGTGATATTTGTAATAATGAATTCGATTTATTTGTCATGTCATGAATTGCTTGTTGATGATCACTGTGATGAACTTGAGACAATGAGAATTGAGAATGAAAATCTGAGAAAAGAAAATGAGCGACTCAGACAAATCAGTGATGATGTGGAAACCAAATGTGCGAAAGAAATTTTCAAAATTCGTCAAACATTGGATAAGTGTCAGGCTCAAAGTATTTAGTTTGAGTTAGCATTACAAAGTCAAAAAGAATCTTTGTCTTCTCAAAATGTTTGTGTTTCAAAACTTCAAAAACTTGAAAAAGAAAATGAGGTATTCAAACATCAAATTTTAGAGTATGAAAAAGATATTGTTGAAGTTTGTAATAATAGAAATGAAACTAAATAGACGGTTAGATTCAAAAAATCAAGAACTCAAATACATCATTGTTGATTTGAAAGAGAAACTCAGAGTTTTAGAAAAAGGAAAAATGCCACAAACAGATATGATTGCATCAGGAATGAACAAGAATGATAAAGCACCTAAGCAAGTATTTTCCCAAACCACTAATTCGACTACTTCAACTTCCACAGGATTAGGCAAGACTTCTAAGGATAGCAGACCAAAGACAACAAAGAGACAAAAGAAGCATAGAGTCTGGCAACCTAAGGGTGGATTATCTAAGAATGCTGAAGTAGAAGTTAATGCAAGTAGTTTGAATAAGAAGCATGATATGTCAAACATAGAATCTAGCTTATCTGATTGTAATTCTAAAAAAGATGTATGGAATGCTGGATCTTTCAATGTTATGAATGATGTACTGATTGATGCTTCATGTGTGTTCTGTCATGCTAGTTTATTATCTGGTAATCATACAAAGTGTTTTGCTAAAACTCTGTTGACTCGCAAAAAGAAACGATCTAGTGGCATTTCCTCTAGGTTCACTATTGCTGCCAAGTCCATATTAGGAAAACCACCACTAGTAGTTTCTGATAAATCTGTTGATAAACCCATAGCTAAACCTAGGAAAAAGAAATCACCAAGTGAATTTATTAGGAGAATGGCTGAGACTAGTTGGACGTGGCAGCGTTGGTTACAAAATACATCTAGTTTTACATGGGTACCTAAAATGCTTAACACATGTGTTACTAACCAAACGGATTCCACCGTTACCAAACTTGCCTTTGTGTCAACTTCTGGTGATGCAGGTGATCCAAATTATTCTGTGGATTATTGATAGCGGCTGTTCCCGACATATGACCGGCAATCTCAAGCTTCTTGTAAACTTTGTTGCAAAGTTCATTGGTACGGTCAGATTCGAAAATGATCACTTCGCTGCTAATATGGGTTATGGAGATTACGTAAATGGGAATATCGAGATTAGCAGGGTATATTACATTGAGGGCCTAGGTCATAATTTGTTCTCAGTCGGACAATTCTGTGATGGTGATTTAGAGGTAGCATTTAGAGAGAAAACTTGCTTTATTCGGGATCTTCAAGGGAATGATCTAATGAAAGGGAAACGTGGCACCAGTCTGTATACCATTTCCTTCGAAGGCATGACAGCTTCCTCTCCAATATGTTTACTATCTAAGGCACATCCCACAAAAGCTTGGCTATGGCACAAACGGATGTCTCACCTGAACTTCAAAACCATGACCGAGCTTGCTCGTAAAAAGTTGGTAGACGGTCTTCCAAAATTCAGATACGCAAAAGATCATCTATGTTCTGCTTGTGAACAAGGAAAAAGTACGCGTGCTCACTTTCCTCCTAAACCTGAGCACGTTACTGATCATGTTCTTCAACTATTACATATGGATTTATGTGGTCCTATGCGTATTCAAACCATTAATGGGAAGCGGTACATACTGGTAATAGTGGATGATTATTCAAGATGGACTTGGACATATTTTCTTCGCAGTAAAGATCAAGCACCGTCCATGATCATCACCTTTCTCACAAAGATTTAAGTTTAGCTGCGCAACACCATCAGGAAAATTCGCACAGACAATTGAACTTAATTCAAGAATCAGACTCTAAGGGAATATTATGAGAAAGTGGGTATTGAACATCAGACATCCATTGCTCGCAGCCCCGAACAAAACGGCATCGTTGAAAGATGTAACCGAACACTCGTGGAAGCAGCAAGAACTATGTTAATCAATGCTCGGTTACCAGATTACCTTTGGGCCGAAGCTGTTTCAACTGCTTGCTACACCCAGAATTGGTGCATGATCACCAAAAAGACACACCAAGAAACCATATGAGCTAGTTTACCGCAGAAAACCGAATATCAATTACTTTCATGTCTTTGGAGCTCTCTGTTATCCAAAGAATGATCGTGATGACCTTGGTAAACTCTAAGCCAAAGCAGACATAGGAATTTTTGTTGGGTATTGTGAAAATTCGAAAGGATTCAGAATTTGGAATCGTCGTACTAGAGAAATTCAGGAGATAATCCATGCTAATTTCGATGAGCTCACTGAAATGGCTTCTGAGTAAAACAGCTTAGAACCCGGAACCAACCGTCTTAACTTTCCTAATCCTTCAGCTATAACTTTCTCTCTAAACCGCAAGGATCTAGAAGACTTGTTTGCTCCATTGTTTGATGACACCATGGTTAATCATGCACAAGATGTATCTACAAGTTTCGTTGTGCAATCACTCGTCAATAATCCACAACTTGATACACCAGTGACTACTACCACTGCAGTTACTAATGATGCACCTCAACCTGACGCCTCATCATCAATAGATTAAACACCTTCTACTTCTGAGCCCGCAGCTGAAGGACCCCCCCCCCCATCATTCTTCCGAAGTACTCACTCTAGCAGGTTATGACAGCAATGCATTCTTCAATCCATTTACGCCACCTCCAACCATTCCTGATATTGCAGAGTCGTCGACACGCAACTTGGAGCCGTCAAACCTGCACAATAATTATCAACACTATCCATCCACTCATAAATGGACAAAGGACCATCCCTTAGTAAACATAATTGGTAATCCAGAAAACCCAGTAATGACAAGACAAAGACTCCATACAGACGGTGAAACCTGCATTTATGCACTCACCGTTTGTCAAGCCGAATCCAAAAACATTAAGGAAGCCCTTACCTATGACAACTGGATTGAATCCATGCAAGAAGAATTGGAACAATTCAAGCGGTTAGAAGTATGGGAACTGGTAGAGAGACCAGATGGGGTTTATGTCGTTGGATTGAAATGGATCTGGAAAAACAAGTTAGATGCAGATGGTACTGTGATTCGTAACAAGTCCCGCCTTGTCGCAAAAGGATTCAGCCAAGAAGAAGGAATCGACTTCGAAGAATCATTTGCTCCAGTTGCAAGGCTCGAGGCTGTTCACATGTTTCTGGCTTACGCGGCTCACAAGAACATAACTGTTTACCAAATGGATGTGAAGACTGCATTTCTCAACGGCCAACTCCGGGAAGAAGTGTACGTTTCTCAACCAGAAGGCTTCGTGGACCAAGAACATCCGAATCACGTATATAGGCTAAAGAAAGCCCTTTACGGCCTTAAACAAGCCCCAAGGGCCTGGTACGACAAGTTATATGCTTTCTAACTTGCAAACCATTTTACTAAAGGAACTATGGACCCAACTTTGTTTATACAAAAACACGGGGAGGACATTCTCATCGTACAAATTTATGTAGATGATATTCTTTTTGGATCAACTCATAAAAAGTACTCAAATGCTTTTGTAAAACTTATGAAACAAAACTTTGAGATGTCCATGATGGGTGAACTCAAGTTCTTTCTAGGACTGCAAGTTCATCAATCACCCCGTGGTATATTCCTTAGTCAGTCCAAGTATGCTCAGGAAATCCTGAAAAAGCATGGTATGACCAGCTGTGACACCTATAAAACCCCTATGTCTTCCTTATCCCCGAAGCTAGATGCTGACATACATGGGAAACCCATTGATCCTACCAAATATCATAGTTTGATTGGGTCAATCATGTATCTCACAGCTAGCAGACCGGATGTTGTATTTGCCACATACCTTTGCTCCCGATATCAGTCAAGACCAACTGAGCGGCATTTGTCAGCCGTTAAAAGAATCCTTAGATACATAAAGGGAACCATTAATTTGGGGATCTGGTATCCAAAAGATTCTGTATTTGAACTTATTGCATTTTCAGACGCTGACCATGCAGGGTGCTTAGACACACGCAAAAGTACATCATGGGGAATACAGTTTTTGGGTGACAAGCTCGTCTCTTGGCAATCAAAGAAACAAGACTGTACATCACTTTCGTCTACAGAATCAGAATACGTCGCCATGTCAGCATGCTGCTCTCAAGTCATTTGGATGCGATCTCAGCTGATGGACTATGGATACGTCTTCAACAAGATTCCTATGTACTGTGATTCCAAGAGTGCCATCGCTATTTCCTGCAACACGGTCCAACATTCCAAGTCCAAGCATATTGCTCTATGCTATCATTTCATCAAGGAGCATGTGGAAATGGGTACTGTTGAATTATACTTTGTGGGTACTGAACATCAACTGGCGGACTTGTTCACCAAAGCCTTGCCCCATGCAAGATTTGTGGATCTAGTTCACCAGATTGGCATGCGATGTTTGACTCCGGATGACTTAAACAAGTTTCTTCTTCAAAATTAAAAAGAGTCAAACAGCAAACTATCTTTGTAAATAATTATTGAAAAACTCAAAAAGATTTTTCATTTTAATATTAACAAAAAAAAATGCAAGTACAAATCCTTATACAACACTTTGTTCTCTTTACACCGTCATCATTTATTTTAGAACAAGTGTTGAGGGGGAGATTCAAAAGTTTAAAATTTTTTTAAAATTCGTACTTGCATCGTTTCTTCAAAAATATTGCTTCTAATGTTTGATGATAATCTAGGATTAAGAGTTGTGTGCTTAATGTGTTAAGTAGAAAACTTAATATTAGTTGAGTAGGATCTTGAGTGCAAAAAGGTAAAGGTTTAGGGGCCAAGAGTGTTAAAGCGACAAAGTTAATAATAGTCAAATAAATAGGAACAAGATTGACCGCAGTTAATTCGCTCACCCGCTTATCTGACATATTTACCATAAGCAGTAAATACATCCAACAACCGCATCTACGGCTAGAATCTATCCTCTAAATCCGTTCAAGATCAATCGAATTTGTGAGTGATTTAATGTTTAGAATATGATCTTAAGCAATGGTTTTTAAGGATTTCACAATCCAACGGTTGAATCTGTCTAAAATAATTATTTTAGATCTAGGGTTTGTGTGAAATTGGGGAAACTCAATTCTAAGTGTTTGTGACATGTTTGTTGGTACGATTATGCTTTGAATATGATGATAAACAATGTATGCATGCATGCTTAATTAAACCCAGAAACTCGTATTGTGAATGTTCTTGATTTAGGGTTTAAGCGTACAAATTGGGGAAATTCAACTGTGAGTGTTTTAGTGTAATTAAAGCATTGTAGTGTTGTTGTTATGCTTCTAATTGAATATATGTTGCTTTGAATTGAAACCAGAAACATCAAATGTGCGTAAATTGATTCTTAGGGTTCATGAAGAACACATGAGCACGTTCAGTTTGATTGTTAAGATTTTGTGGTTGAAAATTGTTAAAACTTGGTCAAAATGCTTAGAAACATCATAGGATTCCATCGGAAAAATCATGAAAATAAAATTACAAGTATTAATGATTTGCGAAAAATATGGTGAATTGTACGTCTTCAAAGTAATCGAAATTTCTTGTATAAGAAGTTTTCGAAATTGAAAAGTTTTCGCAATTGGAAAATGTTTTCGCAATTGGAAAATGTTTTCGAAATTGGAAAAGTTTTCGCAATTGGAAAAGTTTTCGCAATTGTCAAAATTTTTCGCAATTGACTAATGTTTTCGCAATTGACAAAAGTTTTTGCAATTGTCAAAAGCTTTCGCAATTGTTAAAAGCTTTCGCAATTGTAAATTTTTTCCGAAATTATAAATCAACTTGTAAAGTCATGCTAAGCAATTTAAAGGATCACATGTGAAACTAAAGTTTATTTAATGCTAACTTTCATGTATCCTGCAAATTGGTGTCTGAATGATGTTTCAGGAATCTCATAAATGACTACACAATCACAACAACCACTACCTATGCTCACCAAAGAAGAACTGTTCCCACAAGGTTTCATGGCAAAGTATGGAAACAACAATGCCAGGGTTGTCTTTGATAGTATCAAGTGTGCTGAACCAAGCTGCCAGATTGTCATTGAAATTCTCAACAGACACAAATGCAAGGGTATATTGGAGAATTCAGACAATATTGCAGAATTATACATCCATCAAATGTGGAGCACCATTCAGGTTGATGATTGATGAACTCAAATAAGTACATTTTATTACTATCATTTATCCTATTAATTTGACTTGTTTTATTATATTATGTATGAGGATCGATACTTAATCGTTTACTTTTGTAATTCTCAGGTAAAAACAAGCATTTGGTGAAACTTAGCGATTTTGGACTAATTATGGAGCAAAACATGCAAGAAGTTAAGAGTCTACTGAAATGAAGAAGATCAAGACTAATCTGCTCCAGATGCGCCGCATCTCACTCATTACATACGGCGCATCTCTATTAAGATATCACCAGATACGATCCAAGATACAAGAGGACATGCGCCGCATCTAATCATGGAGTTACGCCGCATCTTCTGGCGGTGTACGAATATTCCTGAATATTATAATCTTGGACCCCACGCGAAGTTAAGTCAATGCGCCGCATCTACTTACTAGATGCGCCGCATCTTCCCTCAGACAGAAACTATAAATACCCCAAGACCAGACGAATTTCGAAAGCGAATATATTAGATTCGAAGACCGAAGCAGCAGAACCCTAGGACGAATTCAGTCAAGGAGGCAGCACAAGACACACCAAACGAAGATACAAGAGCTGTAAGAAGGTGCTGCATGTGTTTAATTCTTTAAGTAGTTTTGTTTTATTGTGTTAGCAAACTTTAATTCATCAGGATTGGTGGCTTGTGTAATGTGACAACGAAAGATTGCACTCCCTTTAATACTTGCTTTCCCATCAATTAAAGTTTATATGTTGATGTCTTTGGTTACTACTTATTAGTGCATTGATAACCTCTGTGTTTATTAGTGGCTTGCGGGCATTTGACTGCGGAAAATAATGTGGCTCCCACGGTTATTACTAAATTGATCACTTAGGAATAACTTTTAGACATAAGTAATCATTAAGGGTTTACTCGCCGATAAGAATAGGACCAACGAGAAAGGGTTAACTACATACACTTCATATAAAGCTATCAATAAAACAAGTGACAATCTACTTAATCATAAGGACAGCCCTCTTATTGTCTCGAGTATTTATCTGTGTACGTGTGTGCTACTTGCTGATTCGTGCCTATTGGTTTATTTTATTATTTAATTGCAAACAAATCGTGCCAGTCTCTCAGGCTGAAACCCCCTTGCGTTAGGATATTAAAATACTGATTAGAATAACGAGATAATACGTTCCACTCTTAGTGATCGACACTCTACTTACCATTATATTCATACTGACCGGGTACACTGCTCGTTAAGTGTGTGTGTTATTGATAAGTCGGCTAAATATAAATTTAAAACATGAGTAGGCATTAAAACTGCTAAACCGCAACGACACATCACGCTCCACCAAGTTTTTGGCGCCATTGCCGGGGAGTGAATTGTTATTATCTGTTAATTTGATTAGTATTTTAATTAGGTTTTTCTTTTTATTAGATTAATTGCATCATTGTATTATTTTGCATATTTGTTGTTTTGTGTGTTATTTGTTTGCCTTTATTTTTGTTTTTGTGTTTATTTTTGTTTGTGTGTTTTAATTTTTGTTTTTTATTTTTCGTATTTTTTCTGTTCTGCTATCGTTGTACTGTGCTAAATCAAACGATACGGCGCATCTGATCTCTCAGATACGGCGTATTGCGTTTAATTTTTTAAATACAACGCGTTTAATTAATTCGATACGACGCATCTTTTCCCCAAGATACGGCGTATCTGTTTTTAATAAGAAATTTTTTTTAAGCGATAAAGTAATACGACGCATCTGCTTTAGCAGATACGGCGTATCTGTTTTTGATAAAAAAATTTTCTAAACGTTAACGCCATACGACGCATCTGCTTTAGCAGATACGGCGTATCTATTATTTTAATTAAAAACAGTTTTCGAATTATTAAACAGATACGGCGCATCGATCTCTGTCGATACGGCGTATCCTCTGAATCAAAAATCTCGTATTTTTAAACATAACGAAAATACGGTGCATTAACTTTCGTTAATACGACGTATTTAATTTTAAATAAATATCGATTTTTGATTAATTAATTCGATACGGCGCATTCATAAATTCTAAGCGGCGTATCTATTTTCTGGATAAAGTCTGATCTAATTTTAACGATTATAAGATACGGCGTATCCAACTTTTTGGATACGGCGCATCGTCCGCAGATATCAGCTATTTGTATTCATATATCCGTTTCTAAATTCATTAATTTTTCTTCTTAGCGAACAGATCCTACTGATGCTTTTGTGATTATTTCAGAAGGAAAATGGAAGGATTCGGAGAACTAATTGACTTCGACTTCGAAGCCAATTTTATGATCGATGTATTAGTGCATGAAAAATCACCCGAACGTTACAATGGGGACTACATTGAACTTAATGACCTTAATGGACCATTAGAATCCAATGACCTATTCATGGATGATGCGGAATCTGAGTTAGAAGAAGGAGAAATTCTTGATAGTCCAAAAATTAACGTTATTAATACTAGGAATTACGATGAATTTGAGGGGTATGATGGTTCTTGGGACTATGGTAGAAGGATCCACGCCGATTGTGCTTACAATTTGCAATTCACATGCATGATTGGGTACAAGTGTATTGACACCAATTTCTTTCCTATTTTACCAATCAATGTCATGTCAAGAAGATTTTACAATTCCATTATGAGAAATAAAGTGGAGTATAAGGGAAAGAATGTAGTTGGTGCCTTCATTAATGTCCCGATCTTCATTGGACGCTTTACTATTGTAACTGAGTTCGCCGTTGTTGAAGACATGAATGCCTATTGTGACAGCAATATGGGTGACGTGATTGTTGGAAAACCATTTTGTAGGGAGATCACTATTAATGCAAAACGATTTGAAGGAAAGATTACCTTTCAATGTGGAAGCGACGTTATCACTTATATGATGCCCCGAACTCATCCTGGATTTAAACATACCACTAGTAGGATCTGCTACAAATTTTCTCCCTTCCTTTTTATTAGTGATGATGACAATAAGAGAGGGATTGAGTACCCATATCAATTGATGGAAGGATTCTACAAAGGAGTTTTGAATTTGGGACCTGAATATATACGTGACGATTTGGTTGCTAAATGGATCCTACGCGGCCATGTAGGGATAAATGATCGATATTAAAGAGCTGAACGTGAGTCTAACTTGAAGACTCTGGAATAAAGACAAGTGCTTACCGGGAGACAACCCGGAGAATTTTTATTATTCTGTTTTCTGTGTCGAGTCAGTCAGGCCCGCATGAGGATACGGCGCATCTCAATTCTGAGATGCGACGCATCTCCTGCAATGGTCATATCTTATTTTTATTTTTCTGCATTTTTATTTTCGACTTTAAAACTATTTATCAGTTTATTTTAATGCGGCGCATCCCTGGTTAAGGATGCGGCGCATCTTTATTCTGATCCGTATTTATTCCAGGCTCGATACGGCGTATCTTCTTCCATAAGATACGGCGCATCGACTGACCTGATGATTTTCAGTTTTATTTTTCCTAACTACTAATGTATTATGCAAGTTTGAACCTTTCTTATCTTAGGTGTGTTTTAAAGTGTTGGTGGTATTATAGTTTCCTGGATTTCCTGTGGATACATCAAGTATGAAGCTTTAACGTTCTCATCCACAAGAAAGTTGATTTTTGCTCTTATCAAATGGAGGATCATACCGAGCAAATCTCAGGGGAGTTTTCCTGTTCTAATTCTTTTATTTTCCAGTTTTTAACCTTTTAAACAAACAACGAGGACGTTGTTTAACTTAAGTGGGGGGATTGGAGAATTAGAACACTTAACAATTACTTGTCCTAAACTTTTTCAAAAATTATGCTTAAAATGTGCTTAATATATCAAACTTAAAAAAAATTTAGCATGTTTTTGTTTAAGATCTAAGTTGCATAGCTGCACACATGACGTTATTTTCAAAAATTGTGATTTTTCAAAATTCACAAATCTATGAGTGTGCCAGTGACTTGTAAACTTTAGAACTTGGCTTGTATACTATTCGAGACCACCATAATAAGTATTATATTTATATAATTGGAATGACTTGTCTAAATTGGTAAAATTCTAGGATTACACCCAAATAGCCTATTATATGTTATGTGTTATTAACTAACTACACTGGTTAGTTAACCCCCGTATAAACCCTTTTGTTACTCTCATTTTTAGAGTAAGATACCCCTAGAAAAACACTCAGAGCCATTCCTTTCGTTTCTTACACCTATGTTTAAAATGTTTCGTTACACCCTTACACCTTAGCCTACCCTGTAGATTAGAATCCGTGGTTGGTTAATTGCTATAGGCAAAGTGTGTTTCCTTACATTACCTGTGTTCGCGTGCGTAATTCATTATCTTTGGTTAGGTCAGGAAATTGCACAATGCAATTGGAGTGAAAGTAAATATTGTATATCTTTGAGTTCAATTTTCGTGTGTTTACTACTTTCACTATTACCGTTATTTCTGAAGTCATGAAAAGTATGGAAAAATTATCCAGAATTATCATTATAGTGATGTGGTGAAATTTTACACATCTATGTTTATGTTGAAAAAAAAAAAAAAAAAAAAAAAAAAAAAAAAAGAAAAAGAAAAAAATCGAAAAAATAAAAAAAGAAAAAGAAAGAAAAAAGAGTTGGAAGTTTGTTTTAACCAACTTATGTAAAGTTATGTAAGTGGTCGATATCACCACTATTTGTTGTACTATATCTATGGATTGAATGGGAATTGGCAGTTATGGGAACACCAATTAAGGTTTATTCTTTGATTAAGATCTTGTTGAGTATAATTCGTGTCTACCTAAAGCGTGTGTTTCAAGTGTTAAAGCGTGAGTTATTCGATGATATGAGTCTTATTCATGGGATGGTTGGGATAGTGATTAACCACACTTAGGATTTTAATTTATTTGTTTTGTTTATTTTTCATTTTACACCAATTTATATCCCAAATGTTATCCATGCCCTTTATTATTCTTTATCCTACCAAACCTTTGATTTATTGAGATTAGGGATTTGAGCAATCTTAAGTATCGTAGTCGTGGATTCGGCTATGTATTTATGATTTTGTCGCCCTTTTTGATATATTATTATTGGTGAAGTTTGGACCTATCTTTAGCCTATTCGAGTTAAGGATTTGAGCAATTGCAAGTATCGTGTTCGTGGATTCGATCATGTATTTGTGATTTTGTCGCCTTTTCTGGAATTTGAGATCGATAGTGAAAGAGAATAATTAACCCTTAATCCTACAAACCCTTTTTACCGCTTTAGACTTGTTATTCCTTAGCTTTAGTGGAGGAGATGTGTATACTTGCCAAGCTTATGATAGAATATTCGTCACGACTGGACAGTTAAACGATTAGATTTGCTTTTATCAACTTATTTTACTTTACTTCTAATTCGTTAAGTGTTTAGTTGTGTGATTATGAAATAAACGAATACATGCTTAAATATAAAAATAAATCCTAATATCTTTTAGGATACATTTTCATAAGAGAAATTCTAAGGTTTACTTGGGGACAAGTAAAGTTCAAGTGGGGGGATATTTGATGAACTCAAATAAGTACATTTTATTACTATCATTTATCCTATTAATTTGACTTGTTTTATTATATTATGTATGAGGATCGATACTTAATCGTTTACTTTTGTAATTCTCAGGTAAAAACAAGCATTTGGTGAAACTTAGCGATTTTGGACTAATTATGGAGCAAAACATGCAAGAAGTTAAGAGTCTACTGAAATGAAGAAGATCAAGACTAATCTGCTCCAGATGCGCCGCATCTCACTCATTACATACGGCGCATCTCTATTAAGATATCACCAGATACGATCCAAGATACAAGAGGACATGCGCCGCATCTAATCATGGAGTTACGCCGCATCTTCTGGCGGTGTACGAATATTCCTGAATATTATAATCTTGGACCCCACGCGAAGTTAAGTCAATGCGCCGCATCTACTTACTAGATGCGCCGCATCTTCCCTCAGACAGAAACTATAAATACCCCAAGACCAGACGAATTTCGAAAGCGAATATATTAGATTCGAAGACCGAAGCAGCAGAACCCTAGGACGAATTCAGTCAAGGAGGCAGCACAAGACACACCAAACGAAGATACAAGAGCTGTAAGAAGGTGCTGCATGTGTTTAATTCTTTAAGTAGTTTTGTTTTATTGTGTTAGCAAACTTTAATTCATCAGGATTGGTGGCTTGTGTAATGTGACAACGAAAGATTGCACTCCCTTTAATACTTGCTTTCCCATCAATTAAAGTTTATATGTTGATGTCTTTGGTTACTACTTATTAGTGCATTGATAACCTCTGTGTTTATTAGTGGCTTGCGGGCATTTGACTGCGGAAAATAATGTGGCTCCCACGGTTATTACTAAATTGATCACTTAGGAATAACTTTTAGACATAAGTAATCATTAAGGGTTTACTCGCCGATAAGAATAGGACCAACGAGAAAGGGTTAACTACATACACTTCATATAAAGCTATCAATAAAACAAGTGACAATCTACTTAATCATAAGGACAGCCCTCTTATTGTCTCGAGTATTTATCTGTGTACGTGTGTGCTACTTGCTGATTCGTGCCTATTGGTTTATTTTATTATTTAATTGCAAACAAATCGTGCCAGTCTCTCAGGCTGAAACCCCTTTGCGTTAGGATATTAAAATACTGATTAGAATAACGAGATAATACGTTCCACTCTTAGTGATCGACACTCTACTTACCATTATATTCATACTGACCGGGTACACTGCTCGTTAAGTGTGTGTGTTATTGATAAGTCGGCTAAATATAAATTTAAAACTTGAGTAGGCATTAAAACTGCTAAACCGCAACGACACATCACGCTCCATCAATGATCATGACAGATACTTCACATGCACCTTGGACCGGAAGCAAATCAAAGTCACACCCTTACACCTACGCAAAGCCTTATCCCTACCCGAACCACCTGAAACTTCTAACAAATATTGGCCTGCACCTTCAGAAACTGATATCATCAAATTTCTCATTGATATTGGTTATGACACAGAAAACAGCCGTCCACTGACCACCATCTCCCGAGTCAATGCTAAATCCATTCCACAACCATGGAGAACCATTTACTACATCTTGGTTAAATCTGTCTCAGGAAGAGACAGTGGACACGAGCATCCTCGACTATCACACGCTCAACTCTTCTGGGGCATAGTTCATCAGAAAATTCTTGACTATGCTGAACTCATCTGGTAAGATATTGTCTTTCAAATACGAGGCCAAAGCAAAAAACCATTAACAAGAATCCCATTTGTCCGATACACCAAAATGCTAATCAGTCTTCTAATTGATGAGAACCACGACATTTCACCACGACCTGAAGACAAGGCGCTGCACATGATGAGAATGGATAAGACTGTCAAATCAGTTTACTTTCCTAAGGACAGTTCTCACAAACAAGGGGCGAGACTACTAGAAGGATTGTTGACCAACTCAGTCAAGAAGACCCAGGCCTACAAAGACTATGACAAAAAAATTTAAATTGGAGGAAGGAAAAAGGGACTTAAAGGGGGAAATTTTTTAAAAGTCCAAAAGAAGGGAAACAAAGCAAAAAGAAAAGAAAAAAAGGGGGAAAAAGGTACCAATAAAGGGAATTGAAGAGGCAAAAAGAAAACTAAAAAACCCCCCCCATAACCCCCCATTTTAGGGATAAACAAGGAAATTTTAAAAAATCCTAAAAACCCCTAGAAATTTAAAAAGGAACTCTTTAAAAATTTCCCCCCCAAAACCCCAATTTCCAAGGTTAAATTCCAAACCCCAAGGTTCAAAATTCTAAAAAAATAATCCCACCCCAACCATTTCCTTTAAATCAAACCCGGGCAGTTGAAAATAAAAGGGGAAAAAGAATCCAAAAAGTTTGGGACAATTTGAAAAATTTCCCCGGAAAAATTTAAAAAATAAAAAGAAAGAAAAAGAAAGTAGTAAAAATCGGATAAAAAAAATTTTATTGGGTTTTCTGGGAATTAAATTGGGAACAAAAAAAAGGATAAATTATTGGGGGCAGCCAAAGAAACTGAAACCAAGGGCACAAAGAAAGAAAAAAACCAAAAGAAAACCAAAAAGCTACAAAGGAGAAGAAAGGGGGAAGGTTGAAACAAAAAAGAAAAGTAGACAAAAAACTTCAAACCCCTTTCCCCAAAACCCTTAAAACCTTCCCCAACCTAAAACTTCCCAAGAGTTTTTCCAATTTCAAAGGTTAAAATTTTCCCCAAAAACCCCAAAAACCCTCCCAAAAAACCCCACCGAAAAATCCCAAACTCCTTCCTAATTCCCCACCAAGGAACAACCCCCAACTTCCCCCTTAAACCTTCCCCAAAGGTCCAACCCCCCAAAACCTCCCAAATGCATCAATCTTTTTCTAAAAATTTTCTTTAAACCGAAATATAAACCAAAATCCCAAACCAAAATCCCCCAAAGTAAAACCCTTAAAGCCAAGGAAAACTCCCAAGAAAATCTCAAGGAAAGGGAATCAAAAGGGAAATTTTGCCTTTCCGTGTAAACCCAAAGGGGAATTTAAATTTCCTCCGGGCAGCAAAAAAATTTGAAAAAAGGTCCAAACAAACTTCCCCAAAAAAGAAAGAAAACCAAAGAAAAACCCCAAAGGGGCTTTCCGAGATGAAAATTTGAAAACTGCTGGAAATTTGTAAGGGTTTTATTTGCGGCAACCCCAAAAAATTTAATGGGTTAGGGAAAAGACCTTCCAAAAAGACTTAAGGGGGCCCAAGGAAAAAACACAACAAAAATCCCTTTCCAATTTATTTTTCCCAAGACCAAAAAAATACAAAACAAGCCCAAAATGAAGAAATACCCCCCGCCAAAGAAACGGGGAATTCAAAAACCCACACAAAAAAGCAATATTCTTTAAACCAAAACAACCCTTTTTTAAAAAGAAAACTTGGACCCCAAAAAATACCAAAAACCCCTTTTGTTCAACCCCCCCTTTCCTTTAAAAACAAGAAATAAACCACCCCTTTGATCCTTTCCGGAAAAGGGAATAAAATCAATTGCAAAAGAACAAAAAACTTTTTCCCCGAAAAATGAATAAAAGAAACCAAAAGGAAAACGAAAAAATTACCCCCCAAATCCCCTAAAGTGGGAATCGGGAATTTCACAAAAACGAAAACCGGAACAAAAACTTCCTTCGTAAATTTAAAAAGGCTGGAATTTTTGGCCAACTCTTGAAAAACCAAAAAATTGAGCTTTTTTAAACCAAAGAAAAATTTTGGGGTTTTCCCCAAAAGGATGAATAACCCAAATTTCAACACCAAATTCACCTAAAAAGTCAAAAACCCATCAGGCTTTGCAAAGAAAAAAATTAAAAAAAGGTAATTTAAAAAAGTCCAGGGGGCTTTTGGAATAAAAGGATTATGAAACATACAAAAAAAAGAAGGGTTTTGGATCCCCCCCTTTCTAAGAAATTTTAAAAAGGGGGAATTTTTCCCCCAAAAGGGATTGAGGAAAAAGCCTTCCTTTTTTTTAAAAAATTCATTTAAAAATCAAAATTTTACACTAAACCAAAACCCCCCAAAAAAAAGGGACCAAAAAGGGCCCTTGGGGCCCCCCAAATAAAGAAAAAGTTTTCTTTTTTTAAAGGAAAATAAACCTTTGAACTAAGTTTTTTAAAACTTTTTGCTCAAAAGGAAAATTTTGTCAAGGGGGATTTAAAAAAAATTTTTTTGGCTAATAAAAAAGACTTAATTTTCCAAAAAATCAAAAACAGAAAAATCATCCCTTTTTTAAAACCCACAAACCCTTTTTTTTTGGGGTGGATTTTTAAAAATTTTAAAAAAAAATTTCGGGAAATTTTTCCTTTCCCAAAAATTCTTTTTCAAAATTTTTTTTTTCCTCAAAACCTTTTAAATTTCAAAAAAGGGGTTTTTTAAAGGCAAAGAAAAGTATAGAAAAGGGCCCCTTTAAAAACCCCCAAATTGAGCATCCCAATTTCCCCCAAGGGCCCTTTCCTTTATTTTAAAACTGGGAAACCTAGGTTGATTTGAAAAAGGAATTAAATTTTTGAGAAAGAAGGGGTTTAAGAATTAAAAAGTTAAAAAAATTTGGAAAAAAATTCCCTATCCAAATTGCCCCTAGGGCAGTGGGTTAATGTCAAACAAAGGTTTACTCACACCCCTTAAAGAAAAAACGTCAAAGAAAATGAAAAAGCAAAACCTTCAACTCCCGGTTCCCCAAAACAACTTTCCCAAAAAGCTAAATTTTTAAAAATTTGATAATAAAAAGGACATTGTTATCCCCCCAGCCAAAAAAATTCCCCTAACATCTAACCAGAATTCAAAAGCCTTTTAAAAAGAAAACCCGGCAATCAGGCCATTTTAAAAAAGAAACCCCGAACCAAAAAGAATCAAACCCAGTTTTAAAAATAAAATTTTTTCCAAAAGAAAAACCTGAAAAATCTAAAAATGGAGCCCATTCCCAAACCTCCTGGGGCCCTTTTTTAGCCAAAAGGGTTCAAACACCTGGGAAATCCCCCAATCTTTTGGTTTCTTTTTTCCCTTGGGGGGAGGTTCAAAGGCCATTTTTTTGGGGCTTAATTCATTTCCAAAATTAAAACAAGTTCGGGCGTTGTTTAACGGGGAAAAAACCGGGTTCCCTTGCCCCTTTTCATAAAAATTTTTCCGGATTAAAGAAGGGAAAATTTTAAAAGATTGGAAAATGATAAAAGTTTTTTAAAAAGGGTTAAGAAAATTTTATTCTGGAGATAAGAAAAAATACCCAAAGAAAAATGGAAAAAGTTTGGAAAAAAAAAAGGTTTGGGCCGGCCTTTTTCCAAACCCTAAAATTTAAGAAAAAAAAATTTTCAAACCCCGGAGGCAAAACATTTCAAAAACCGATGAAAAAATTTGGGGGAATATTAACAATTTAAAAAATTCATTTAATTCCTTATTTTTATTGATTGTTTTTTAATTTGGCTTAGTAAAAAACCCCAAGGCAAAAAACCCTTCCTTGGGTTAAACAAAAGGGACCCAGTAAAAGCTTGGGTTTCCTAAAAATTTCCCCCCCGATAAAAAAAGGGGGGTTTTTTTCTTTGGGTTTTTTTAGTTTTGGCCAACCCGGGGAAATTTTTCCCCCTTTTTTTCCCAAAAATTTTTTTTCCTTTTCCTTTTTAAACCAATTTTTTTCCCTCTTTTTGGGGGGAAGTGATTTTGAAAAAAATTTTTTTGGTTTTGAATAAAAAAAGGTTTTTTTGAAATTTTCCCAAAACCAAAAGGAAAGGGTATTATTTTAAAAAAATTAAAAAACTTTTTAAAAACTTTTTTTGATTTTAATTTTTAGGGGAAAAAAGATTTAAAAATTAAAGAAGGAATTTGGAAAAGTCAGGAAAAAATTTTAAACAAAGGTTTAAACAAAAAAGTTCTTTAAAATGAAAAATCAAAATATTTTTTTTAACAACCCAAAAAAAAACACTTTTAAAAAGGGGATTTTTAAGATTTTTAGTAAATCCACAAAATTTTCTATAAAAAAAAAACTAAAAATAATTTTTTTCCTATTTTTTAAAAACCCCCGGGAATTTTCCCCCAAGGGAAATCCATTAGGGGAATAAAAATCCTGGGATTTTAAAAAAGGGTGAAAGGGAAAAAAAAAGGGGGGGGGGGGGGGGGGGGGGGGGAAAAATTTTAAAAAGGTGGGGGGGGGGGGGGGGGGGGGGGTTTTTTTTGGGGGGTTTGGGTTTTTTGGGGGGGGTTTGGGGGGTTTTTGGGGGTTTGGTTTTTTTGGTTTTTTGGGGGGGGGGGGGGGGTTGGGGGGGGGGTGGGGGGGGTTTTTTGTTTTTTTGGTGTGGGGGGGTTTGGGGGGGGTTTGTTTTGTTGGGGGGGGGGGGGGGGGGGGGGGGGGTTGGGGGGGGTTTTTGGGTTTTTGGGGGGGGGTTTTTGTTTTGGGGGTGGGGGGGGGGGGGGGGGGTTTGGGGTTTGGGGGGGGGGGGGGTTTTGGGGTTTTGGGGGTTTTTTTGTTGGGGTTTTGGGGGGGGGGGGGGGTTTTTGGGTTGTTTGGGGGGTTGGGGTTTTTTTTGGGGGGGGGGTTGGGGTTTTGGGGGGGGGGTTGTGGTTTTTTTTGGGTTGGGTTTTTGGGGGGTTTTTGGGTTTTTTTTGGGGGGGGTTGTGTTTGGGGGGGGGGGGGTTGGGGGGGGGGGGGGGGGGGGGGGGGGTTGGTTATTTTTGTTTTTGGGGTTTGGGTTTTTTGGGGGGGGGGGGGGGGGTTTTTGGTTTTTGGGGGGGGTTTGGGGGGGGGGGGGGGGGTTTGGGGGGGGGGGGGTTGGGTTGTTGGGTTTTGGGGGGGGGGGGGGGGGGGGGGGGGGGGGGTTTTTTTTTTGGGGGGGGGGTTTTTGGTTTTTGGGGGGGGGTTTGGTGGGGGGGGGGGGGGGGTTTTTTTTTTTTTTTTGGGGGGGTTTTTTTTTGGTTTTGGGGTTTGTTTTTTGGTGGGGGGTTGGGGGGGGGGTTTTGGGGGGGGGGGTTTGGGGGGGGTTGGGGGGGGGGGTTGGGGGGGGTTTTTGTGTTTGGGGGTTTGGGGGGGGGGGGGGGTTTTTGGGGTTTGGGGGGGGGGGGGTTTTTTTGGGGTTTGGGGGGGGGGGGGGGGGGGGGGTTTTTGTTTTTTTGGGTTGGGGGGGGTTTTTTTTTTTTTGTTTTTTTTTTTTTTTTGTTTTTTTTTTTTGGGGGGTTTTGGTTTTGGGTTTTTTTTTTTGGTTGGGGGGGGGGGGGGGTGGTTTTTTGGGGGGGGGGGGGGGGTTGGGGGGGGGGGGGGGGGGGGGGGGGGGGGGGGGGGGGGGGGGGGGGGGTTTGTTTTGGGGGGGTTTGGGGGGGGGGGGGGGGTTTGGGGGGGGGGGGGGGGGGGGGGGGGGGTTGTTTTTTGGGTTTGGGGGGGTTTTTGGGGGGGTTTGTTTTGGGTTTTTTTTGGGGGGGGGGGGGGGGGGTTTGGTGGTTGGGGGGGTTTTGTTTTTTGGGGGGGGGGGTTTTTTTTTTTTGGGTTTTTGGGGGTTTTTGGTTTGGTTTTTTTGGGGTTTTTTTTTTTGGGTTTTTTGGGGGGGGGGGGTTTTTTGTTTTTTTTTTTTTTTTTTTTTTTTTTGGGGGGGGGGGGGGGGTTTTTTTGTTTTTTTTTTTTAGGGTTTTTTTGGGGGGGGGGGGGGGGTTTTTTAAGGAAAAAGGTTAAAGGAAAAATTTGTTGGGTGGATTAAATTTTTAGGGGTAATTGTTTTTAAGGGGTTTAAAGGGAATTAAACAATAGAAAACTATCCCACCCGTTTTAAAAACTTGTATTAGCAGCATTAATGACTTAAGCTTTTTAAAAAAATTTTTTTAATTTTACCTGAGAAATTTTAAAACCAATGAGCAGTTTTAAAACTTTAGCAGAATCTTGAAGTTTTTGAACCCCAAACAATCCCTCCCCCCTAAACTTGATATTTTTTTCCTAAAATTATAAATTTCATTCAAAGCTTGAACCTTCACTCGGGGATGCTTTCCCAAAACACTTCATTTTTTTCTTCTCTTTTGGCTTGATACCTTTTCCCCCTTTTTCCCTTTAACACTTAAGGTAATCTAAATCAAACCTTCAATTTGAAGTCTAACAGTTCCCTTTTTTAACATCTAAATAAAACAATACCCAAAACCCAAAGGATAATCCTTCTCAAAAAACATTTAAATCTGAAGTGCATTCATGGTTAAAAGTAAAAACTCCACATAAAATAATATATTTCCCCAAGACAAAATTTTGAAATTTCCGAAACTGAACTCCCCACACCTACCTTCGGATTTTGGTTTCAAACATAACCTTAAAAATCACCTTATAAACCTTACCCAAGACTTCTTCTGGCATTGTTTTTCCCCATACTTAACCTTGATCGCTTTTTTATAAAGTCTCTAAATCTTTTCTTTTAAAACTTTTGAGCACCCAAACCAAAAATTTTTAAACTCTGAGTTTTTCCCACTAGCTCCAAAAATGTCCCACCAACGGGTCTTCCCATAGGGGCCGCCCTTCCAATAAATTTATGGGTTTCTTTTTTTTTGAAAAGGAACATCATCAACTATTTCCTTTTCCCATCATCTGAAGCAATGACAAACAATTTTTGTAATTTCACCCTTTTTTTTTTTTCAATACCCCTCTTGGTCTGCTTGCCTTGTTTATGCTCTGTTTTCTCACCCCGATTTTTTTTCTTACCTTTTTAACTTAGTTCTCCACCCTCCCCCCCTTTTTTACACCTGCTTTTTTTCTGCTTCCTTAAAAAACCACCACCACCTCTTCAGCTTTCATAGAAATAAAATTTTCACCCCCCTTGAAAACTTTGTCAAGCTTTTTCTTTTTAACCCCTTTTCCCATAGGGTTTTTTTCATGCCCTTTAACGGGGTTTTAGGTTTTTACCAACCTTTTTTCCCATATTTTTCTCCCAAGGTATTTTTCACCCAAAATCGGGGTTTTTGGGGGGCTGTGCCTTGGTAAGGTTTTGGTTTTTATTTTCTCTTTTTACCCCTTTAAAGGGCCCCCCTTTTTCTTTTTTTCCCCCCAAAAATTTTTTTTTCTACTTTACTAAGAAATTCCATGAAGGGGCTTAGTTTTTTCCCCTTCTAAGGATAGCTCTTCCTTCTCATCTTCCCCACATCTTCTAGCTAACATGTGATCTGCTTCAATTTTTTTTGTAAGTCACCCCAAAGGAATTAATCTCGCAAACTAACCTTTTCTTCTTCCTACCTTCTTTTTGTCTGTTTTCCTTCACTTCAGCAATAATTTCACCCTAACTTGTTTTGCTAGTTTTTTCCCTTTTCCAACCAAGATTTGACCCTGTTTTTGATAATTTTTTCCCCAAAAAGGGCTTTTTAAATAATAACATTTTTTTCCTTTTCCCCCCTGTGGTGGTTTTTGACATTGTTTGATGGCCCCTTTGGTGCCCTGCATTCTCGGGCCCAAAATGACCCTTAAAGGAAAATTTTATAATTTCCCCTTTGGGACTTGTCAAAGCCAATGTGATCTTTCCCATTGACTTTTTAACCCTTCCTTCCTTTTTTCTTCAAGAACTCCCTAGCCCTCTTTTCTCACATTGCCTCTGTCACCCTTAAACCCTTTTCTTTTCCCCACATAAACTGGATAAAATTTTTTTTCCAAAATCCTCATTCACAGCTGAGGACTGTTGGGTTGACGGGCCAAGAAGGAATAAACCTTTGCAACACTAAAGTTGTAAAACATTTTTTTGAATTAGCACCCGTAACTTAGTGCGGGCAAAAAAAACCCTCCATAGCAAAAAATTAATTTCCTCTTTGGGAAACTGCTAATTTGTTTGGGGGAGGCCCACAAAATCCATTTTTGTGAAATTTTTACTGAGCTAGATAAATCCTTTCCCTTAAAAGGTTCATATACTTTGGGGTTTTTTAAAAAAAATAAACCGGGCCATTGTGCAAGACAGTTTTTTGTTTTTTCCCCCACAACAACATGTGTGTTCCATTCAAGGACAAGCTTCTCAAAAATTTTTTAAATTTCAAAACTTCCGAAGATCTGCCCCACCCAAAGATCTTTTAGTTGACTTATGAGTTTTTTTAAAATTGATAAAAGGGTTTATCCACACCTCAAAACCCGGGAGAAAGAGAAGTTTTTCAAAACGGGCTTTTAAAATATTCTTTTTTGCAGCAGCTTTAACCTCCAAACCTTTTTTCAATAGCTTCCATTAGAGCCTTAGCATTTTTAATGGAGTTGAACTTCAACTGATGCTCATTAGGATTCCCCAACATAAAACCATGTTTCTTCCCTTTGACTTTAAGTCTTCTTTGAGCTTTTTTCCGCAGCAGTTGTAAGAGGCCCCAAATTGTAGTAACCCCTTTCTGCAGATTTTGTTTTTTTTGGGTTTTTTTCTTTTTTCCATTTTTCAATGAAACCCCAAGTTAAAAAAAATTCAGGGAATGTACTCCCAAATTCGTACCCCACCGACCCTGGGAAATTCATTGGCCTTGAGTTTGGGAACCTTTGATGCGGGTAACCATTTTGGGGCAAAAGCCCTGAATCCATGTTTTTAAGTAAAAAAAACCCAATATCGATTTTAAACGGGTTTTTTCTTTGAGTGGGAAAACAGTTTCTAGAACCAAAGCTCTGAAACCATTTTGTTAAACCATTTATGTCCCTTGATCGAATCCCTTAGCTTGAAAAGGGCTAAGTTTTTTTTTAGATAAATCAAAAACAATTTATGTAAAAAACTGTATTTAAGTATATTAAAAACTTTGGGGAAATTTCAAAGACTTTAACCTTAAAAAAAACCCTTTAAATTTTAACATAAAAAAATTTTTAGAACACAAGTTTTCAAAAAAAACATCTTCAATAAAAGTAATAAAAAAAAAAAAAAAAAAAAATAATACGAATACTCTCCTAGAATTGGGTTTTTCCCCCCCTTTTTAAAAGCTCTATAAAAACAGTATCTAATTAAATCCCTAGGACCTTTTTTTAAATAATTTGGGAAAGTCCTAGCCGGCTTACAATAATTTTTCTATAAAAGATAAATCTCTAATGAATCTTTTTTTAAAATTTAATCTAACCGACTAAAAACAAGTAAATCTCATTAGCAGCTTTAACAAAAAACTCTAGCAGTTTTTAAAAATAACTCGGCAGTTTAAAAAACTCTTCCAGTATAAGTTGGGTACACAGCACAACTTTGTTCCACAGCACTAACATACTTAGGGTTTTTTCCCTTTCCCAATTCGGGCAACATTACCAGATAGAAATTTTTAAAACTTAAATTTTAAAAAATTGTATTAGAAAGCATTAATGATTTAGAGTTTTTCATTGTAATACCTGAGAAATTTTAAACCATATAAAGCAGTCTTAACATCACAGCATCTCACTCACTGAAAAACCCTTCCCTTAAAACCTTCACACTAAAATAAAAATTTAAATTCAGGGACTCAAGACTCAACAAAACATTCAATGCAAAACAAATGCTCAAAGTACAAGTTAGAAAATGCCCGGGGTTTTGGAAAACTGAATACATTTTAAAGGAATATATTTCTTTTCCCCCTTCTGGCATCAATGCCCTTGGGGCCCCCCACTTAATCACAAAAATCGCATTTGGGCTTTAATGCCTCTCACTCCCAAATAATATCTTTTATTTTTTAATGGGTGAACCATTTTTCAAAATGCACTTTTGCAAGCAACGCAACTGTTCACCAAAACATTTCCGGGGGCAAAACCCGGAAAGTTGAGTGGGGGCATTTAATCCAATACCAAAGGGTTTTAAATAAAAAATTTGGTTTTTTAAAAAAATTTCAAAGTTTTTTCGCTTAATATTCAAAATACCCCCCTATCCATTTCCCTTTTTTTTTCCGTTTAATATTACAAAGAAAACACACACACCCTTTTAAAATCTAATCAAACTCTTGAAAAAAATTTCTCTCTCAAAATTTTAAAACCCTTGTGTTTTTTTAACCCCTTCAAAACCCCCCTTTTTCCTTAAAAACCCAAAAACATTTTTTTTAAAAAGGAAAACCTCAAAGGCAAACACCAAAGCTCCAAATGGGGAAATTTCCCAATTTGGAAAAAGCTAGAAAAAGACCAAAAACAATACCCGGGGGGAACTTCGCCAATCCTGAAAATTTTCCCACCTATAAGGAAAAGGTGAGTACTTAAAAATTTCTTTCTCCCAGGGAAATTCACAAAAACACCCCCAGTCATCACAATGACTATTTGAAAATTTTTGGGGTATACACAGTGGTTAAAAACCCAAAATTCCCCAAAGGGACTCCAAATTTAAATTTTAAACAGGGAAGAATGGGAAAAAACTCAAAACCCCTTTTGACTAAAAAACCCTTTGGCTCAAAAGCTACTACCTTGACTTCACGAAACTTTTGCCCCCAAAAACCCTGATACAAAGAAAAGGCCAAATTGGCTTTTACTTGGGCCAAATGAAAACAACCCCCTGGTGGCCCAGACCCCTTTTGGGGCCAAACCCCCAATAATCAAAACTTGGTTTCCTTCTTTGGGAGCAAACTAAATTGACTTTTGTAAACCCGGGTCCAAAAAATTTTGGGGAAAAACCCAAATCCAAAAAGGGAAGAAATTTGGGAACGTGCTAAAACAAATGATGGGGTTCATCTCCAAATTTCTAAAAAGATAAATTTTGGGAAAAAATTATCTTAAAGGGACATCATGGGCCCCAACTTTGGGCAAAACCAAAAAAGCCCACATGCCCTTACCCCAGTTTCATCTCCTATGTGCTTCAAGATTTAAAATTGGGCTCGAAAAAGTTAGGGAAAAATACATAGGGTTTCCACTCCTGATGTTTTACACAAACCAACTACCAAGAGCCCCACTGGGGTCACACAAATAAACCCGACAACTTATTGTTGACAGTAAACCAGGGGGGCTGACGCGGGTTTCCCCAAAGGCCTTCCCCTTTCCCCAAGAAGGAAAGAAGAAAAAGAAATGGGGGTCCAGGAAGGGGGTTTTTAAACCCCAACCCCCTCCCCAACGAGACCCCCCTTTCAAACCTGAAAAAAAGAGACATAAGAAAGACCTACCCAAAGACCCCCCATAAAGGGGCCTAGCATCACCCTGACCCAAAAAAAAACCCCCCAACGGGGGGCACTGAGAAACCCACCCCCCATGAACCAGGAAAACCCTCCCCCAAAGACTCTGCGACAAAACAAGTCATTGGAGTTGGGAAAAATTTCACTATCACTTCCCGAAAAGGGGAAATTAGTACACAAAACCCTTTTTGCCTGGGGGAGAACGGGGCCCTTATAACCTCAAAAGGGGCCACACAAACCCTACGAATGGGGCCCCCAAAACCTCCTTACATTATTTTATGGCTTGGTCCCTCACACCCCAAAGTTTTTTTTGGGAGTCAGGCCCCTATAACTTCGACGGGGCACACTTACCCTTTTGGGAAAAGGGGGAAACCCTCAAAAAATCTTTTTTTTAATTGATGGAAACGGGCTAAAACCCAAACCAGCCCCTTGAAAAAACCCAATGGGGGAAAAAGAAACGGGGGGCATGAAACCCAAACCCCGCTGATAGGGAAACCCACACCCCCCCAAAGGGCGAAGCCACCTCATGTTTTGAACCAAAGGACCAGCAGAAAAATCCTAGTCTGCTGGAAAAAGGGGGGTCAGGACCTACCACAACCCAAGGCAGGGCCCTTTTCTAAAAGGGAAAAGCCGGATACGGACGGGGTTCCCAAAACTCTTTCCCCGGAACTACAAAGGGTTTATAAATGAAAATCAGAAGGGGGTGTTTTAAAAAATTTTTTGGGGAAAGGGATAATTTTGGGCTTTTGGGGAAAGGGATATGGATACTGATAAACCCCCTTTCTCACTGAAAATTCTCCCAGCACACGACCACAACCTTCATTTTCCTCTACCTGAAAACAAGAAAAAAAAAAAACAACAAAAAACCAAACTCCCCATTTTCACCCATCATCTCATCGGGTACAATCATCGGGTTCCTCATTTTCCCCGGCTTCAGAGCCTTTTGGACTCTATAAACCCGGGTCACTGAAAAAAACCCCCCTTAAAAAGTTTTTTGACGGCACAAAAGGGTTATCCCAACAAAATTGAAAAACAACACCCGGGAAAAAACATACGAAGCGGGCAGCGACTATGCTTATCTTAGGGGCCCAATTTGAACAGTTTTCCAGCCCCACACGGTACCCCAAGCCTCCCCCCAAATAAAGGTGCCTGTAATTTAAGTCTTTCATTGAAAAAAAATTTTTGGGGTATAATCGGGGAACTAAATTTCAAAAAACTTCTAAGCCCTCTCAGCGACTTTCAAAAAAAATTTTTAAAGATGATCCGTTCTCATCCCCAAACCCGGACTGAATTCAGGGATACTTAAAAAAACCCAACAACCTAAGTAACTGCTTAAGTTACTCAAAAAAGGGGGATCTTTCCCTTCCTTCAGGTCCCCAAAACGGGAAGGGCCTTCATAAATCATCACTAATACTAAAGGGTTTGGCAAAAAACAAAATCAACACACCCTTTTGAACAACTCTCTAAAAAACAAAATTTAGCTTTTAGCCACTAAAACCTGCTAAGTTCCCCCAACCCCCCGAGGCTCGGGTCCCCATGAAAATGAAAACCCCTCCCCCCAAACGACTGAAACCTCAAGATAAAGGGTATGGCCCTCTAATATCAAAAAAACCCCTTTTCATTTTCTAAAGCCCCAACCCTGCTCCTAAATCCCCCAGTTTCCCCTTCCACTGAAGCTCAAAATCTTTGAGGGGAGAAAATTGCTTAATTTGTCCCAAAACTCTTTAAAAACAACCCCTTCGGGCAGGGGGGATCCCACGGGAAGACGGGGAAGTGGTCAAAACACCTATGAAATAAATACCAAACTACTGAATTTAAATCACCGAATTTGTGCCTCTTCAAACTTTTTGCCTGAACCCCTAAAACAATTTTTAAGCATTATAAACTCATCGTTCCCCCTTTGATATAAGTACTCCAAACTCCTATTCTTACTGAAGCAAAAACAAAGCCATTTTTTTCCCCCTGAGTCATCTTCTACAACACCCCAACCCACTGACAAAGGGAAGGGGAATTAAAGAAGGTGGAGCCCTCTCCTCCCAGGTTTTCTTTATGGCACCCAGAAGGTCAGAAAAGCCCCTGATAAACCCTTTTTTCTTATTGAATAAAACTTACATAATGGGAAAGTGCCCGGGGAAAACAAGAAGAATTTGGTTGTTTAAAAAATGGAAAAAAAGACATAAACAAAGCAAAAAATGCAAAGTAAGCATGTTTTTTGCTAAAAAACCCAAAGGGAAAATAAACAAAAAACTAAACAAGCTAAAAAGGGGGGGAAACATTTTTTGCAATTTTTCAACTGATATAACAACAAAAAACAATGAAAAGGTCAAACTGAACACGAGAAGAAAAAAAAACAATGAGAGAAAGGGCCCGGACCATGCCCAAAAGACATAGGGGGGAAGGTCCCATCCACTGATATTTTTCCACCCCTCAACACCCCCCCTTGGGCTATCACGCCCAAAAGAGGTGAAGGGGGTTATATGAAAAAAATACCCCCTTTTCCCGTTCTCTGATTTTGGGGGAAACCAAAAAAGGGGGAACATGTTTGGACCCATCCTAAAGAAAAGAAAACAAAAAGTGAATCCCTGACCAATTGGACGCCCGACAAAGAAATATGAAAATTTAAAAAAGGGTTTGGCCAAGATTTTTGGGAATTAACCCAACAACAAGCCGAAATCTTAAGGGCTCAAAAATTCCTAAGCCCCACAAAACCCTTGGAAAAAAAAAAAAGGGCATAAAACCTGGACCCCTGAACCTTTATTGCTGGATTTCACTGCCAAATGCTACTCCCGAAGGGTCAAGTTTTTTCAAACAAGGTACAAGCACCCTGATTTTGGGATCCTCTTCATAGACGATTTGGGCCACAACCCAATCCAAAAGGCCCTGACATAAAAATCTAGGGGGGAGACCACAAACATTATTGGCTTAAAAACCCTAAAGGAAACTTCACTAAAAGCCCCCTAAAAAAAAGATGAGTTCATAAAACTGAGGATAAGTTTAAGAAGGAGCCCGAAAAGGGCCTGTGTTTTTAAACAAAGAAGTCAAGCTTTGAGCCCCCATGTAAAAAATTTTTTGGGAAAAAAAACCCCCCCCCCCCCCCTGAGTATTTAATCATAAACATTTTGGGACTGATGAAAGCCTTTTGTAACGAAGAAAAAAATAAATTTTTATTTTTTATAAGGTCCCTTTTAAAAGTTTTAAATAAAATTTTCATGAAAGAAGAACCCCATTTGTTCATTTACACTATCAAAACACTTACCATATTTATATCCAAATGGGGGAGACTGGGGGCCCCTTCAATCCCAAGCCCCTTTAAACAAGGTTTGGGAAATAAAAAAAAGCCCAAAATTTTTTGGAAAACCAAAACAAAAATTCAAGACATAGAGTGAAAAATTGCCCAGTGATTCCCTTTCCCAGGAAGTTTGGGAAACGATTCAAGGGAAAAAAAGGGCCCCCCAAACCCGTGAGGCGGAAACTCAGTAAATTGGAAACCTAACCAAATAAGAAGGTGATGGGTTCATTGAGTAAAACAAAATTTAACTCCCCTCCCCCCCAAGACTCCTCAACAACAAAAAAACGAGGAAAGAAGACTGAAGAATGGGCGGGACAAGGGGGGAAATTTTTAAAGGGGAAAAGGGAAAGCCCCTTAAAAAGGGCTGAAGCAAATTTTTCCCTGAAAGGAAAAATTTTCGGACAGTTTTATCACTTTTCCTTTTGGAAAGCAAATTTGGTTTTAAATCCCCAAAAATAGTTCTTGAAACCCAAGACAAAATAAGTAAGTATTTTGTCCTAACAAGTTTGGGGTCCCCTTTTTTGTCTTTTCAAAAGGGTTGGGTAAATTACTTGTGTAAAAGGAAAAAAAAAGGGGGAGTAAATTTTTGACAAGTTTGTGCACTAAATCTTAGAAATTCAAAAATAACTTTTTTTTTCCCCCCAAATAGAAAACCTAGTCCCTGAATACTCAGTAGGTTCAGTTTTTTTGCAAATTTAAAACTTAGCTTAATTTTTTAGAAAGGATCAAAACCCAAACTTTCATTCAACCCCAATTTTATTCCGCAAAACAATTCTTGTTAATTGCAAATAAAATTTAAAAACGTTGAAAATTTTGGTCTTTTAATACATTTATCTTTTAAAAAAATTTTTTTTTTTTTAAATACTTTAACTAAGTAAAAGGAACACGGTATTTTTAACTTTTAGTTATTACTATCAATGTGAAAGGGGAAAAAAAAAAAAATTTTATTTTCAAAAATTTTGGTGAAAAAATATTTTATGTTTCATTTACAATTTTTTTAAGGGTTCATTTTACTCATCCCTTTTAAATTTTTTGGGTGTCAAAAAAAGTTTTTACGACTAAAAATTTTTGTTTCCCGTTAAGTTATTTAAGAAAACAATAACTTTTTTTAGACATTATTTAAAATTAAAAAACTTCCCCCTTTTTCAAAAAGGGCAAAAAAAAAAACCATTGTATGTAAAAATTTAATTTTAACATGTTTTTATCTTCTCGATGTTTTTTAAAACCACTTCCCCCCCTTTTTTTTGTCGAAAAAAAAGGGAAATAAAAAGAAAAACAAAATGCCCCCCTTTGGGATGGTTTTTGATTTTCCCCATCGGTGCAAAATTTTGTTTTTCAATTTTTTAAATATTTTTTTTTCCCCCCGACTTTACCTATAACAAAACTAACGGGCAGTTCCCCAATCGATGGTAAGTTTTTTTGGAAAAGTAGGGTCGATCACAAAGAAAAAAAAGAACTTAACACTTAAAAAATCAATCATTATTTTATTCCAAAAATTTTGTCTAATTAAACCTAATCAAACCCAGCAAAAATTCACCAAAAAGAAACTGGCACATGTTTTTAGTTTTAATAAAACTGAAAAAGCAATGAAAAATAAAAAACATACAAGCAAAAAACCCGGGATAAAAAGAAAAAGGTAAAAGCCGATAAAAGGAAAAACGTATTAGACAAGTTTATCATATAAGATTTTTGATAAGCCCTAAGACCTTAGCGACGGTTTTGCACAACCTTTTGCGGTTTTCCCTTTTAAATCTAGGCATCCCAACCCTCTAGATTTTTTAAATTAAGAAAATTTTTTCCCAACAGATCAAATTCATGCCCACGATTATCAAAACCCGGGAAAAAGGGTTACTTAATTTTATAAAATTTATCATTTTTTTCCCTTTCTAGGCTTACATTAACATTTTAAACCCAATATCAATAAATTTAAAATAAAGGGAATCAAAAAAACGGGCTTGAGCCCCTTTATCAATAAAAACAAATCAAAACATCAAATTTAATACCCCTTTAAACAGGGCAAATACCTACGAAATTACCCCATAATCCCAGCCAAAATTTAAAAAGATAACTTTTTTTAAAAAAAAGATTCAAGTAAAAATAAAAATGAAAAAATCGCTAATCAAAACGTTTAAAATGTAAAAAAATTGAATTAAGTAATTTCCCCTCCTATGTAATTATGCACTAGCAAAAACTTTTTTGGTTTTCTTTATGTCTATTCTCGTATTTGGGTTGGTTCTTGCCCCCTAAAAAACTAGACTTAGGGTTTTATATTTATATTTTTTTCGAATACGGTCGAACGTTTTTGGGATTATCCGAAAACCGGTTTAATCAAGGTAATTTTCCCCGTAGGGTCCAAGTTTAAATTAAAAACCAGAATATTCGAAAAAACCTTTATATAAAAACACATAGAAAATCTTCATACCAAATAAAACTTAAATATCTTGGAATTTTTGGTAAAATTTTTTTTAAAAAGGTTTACGGCGTTTTTGTTTGATGCCCATACGGCGTATCGGGACTAAAACAAGCCTTCTTCATTTTTAACCAAATTTAAATTTACGGTTATCCAATAACTATACGTCGAATTTTTTAAAAAGAAAGGGAAATATCTTAAAATAACACCCAAAACCCTGGTATACGGCAAATCTGTCTAGAATATCCCGCAAAATTCTTGTCAAATTTTTTTGGATTTTCCCTCAAACCCTTGTCCATTTAGTTTCCAAAACACATCCAAAAATTACTAAATTTCAACCAATTGCATTAAAAAACCAAAAAATAGAAATTTTTTAAAGGGGCAATTAAGAAACAAATCTTATATAAAAAACAATATCCCTAGGGATAAATGTTGCTAAAAAATATACCTTATTTAATGTCCATCAAATACCCCCCCACTTGAATTTTCCCTTGTCCTCAATTTAAAATTGATAAAAAAAAAGAAAATTTTAACCCTAACCATCGCCCGGGATTTTTCTAGAAAGCATTTATTCTTTTAATATCAATTGAAACAACCAAACACCTCACAAAAGAGGAAAAAAAAAATCACTAAAAACACAAAATCTAATCAGGGGATCCTTTTAAAAGTAATTCCCCAAAATTTGCTCAGCCCGTGACGAAAAATTTCAATCAAATTTTTGGAAAGGGATACAATCCCGCCACTAAAGCAAGGAGTAAAAAGTCTAAATGGAAAATTTGGGGGTTAAAATATAAAAGACTTTTTTTTATGTAACTAGCTTATGTTCAAACATCTCATACAAAAACCCATAATAACCCGCTAACCGAATTTTTGGTTTTTTATTTCAAACAAGGGAAAGGTCACAAGGGGAAAACCTCAGATCGCGGCGCGAAATTTGATCACTCAAAAATCGGATGGTCACTAAAATTTTCCTGCCCGAAAATTCCCCCGAAGCCTAAAAATTCCAAATAAAAAAAAGCAAACAACAAAAAAGAATTTGGAAAAGGTGGAAAATTTTGGGAAAACCAAAAAATTTAGAGGTAAAAATAAAATCCCCCAAAAAAATCAAAAGCCCAAAAACTGTGGTTTTAAATTTACCCCGCCCTTTCCCGAAAAAGACACAAATTTAAAAAAAAACCTCACGCTTTAATAGGGAAAACCCTCACGCAAAAAAGGGAAAGAAAAGAATAGACTCCAATGATGTCTTGATCCACCCAAAAAAAAAAACCCTTATTTGGGGCCTTTTCCCCCAAAACCCGGCCAAACCCTTGAAAACCAAATAAAAGTAAAAACATAAAGGGGCCATATCTCCCCAAAAATTTTAAAAATTACATCGGGGTTTTAAAAAAAACCGTCCCAAATGCCTGGGTTTTTGGAAATATCCCCCCTCAAGGTTCATAGACCCCGGTTAGTTTAAGAAACCGAAACTACACTTGTTTTCACTTTTAAAATTGGGGGCCGGTTTTTTAAATTTTTAATATTAGTTATTTTAAAAGATGATGACAAAAAACCTTGTTTCAATAACAATTAAATGTTTTGTTTTTTCCGCTCGCATTTTTATTGTTTTCCCAAAGTGCCCAAAAACAATCCATGGATTAAACTAAAACCCTCCAAAACCCAATCACCCTCAAAATATAAAAGGGTTAATTTTTGAAAAAAACCGATTACCCTCACTTTTCCCCTCACTTTTCTTTTCTTTTTTCGATTTTCTTTTTAGCAAATAAAAAAAACCAAAGGGTTGAAAAAATTTACCACTTCACCATCCAAAAAAAATAGGGGATTATTTTTCAAAAATTTTCAAAAAATTCAATAAAAAAAAAAAAATTTATAGTAGAAAACCCCAAAAACCGAAAAAAAAAAATAACTATTATCACTTTCCCCCCAATTTTCCCAATGTAAAAACCCCCGCCCAAACCCCAAAGAAAATTTAACACACCGAACACAAAAAAAAACACATTTTTAAAAAAAGAAAAACCAACCACGGCCCTTTAATCTATGGGGTGGGCAAAGGGTTTATGGGTTGTACATACAATTTATTTTTGGTGTAAGAAACAAAAGGAATTTTTTTTGGGGGGGGTTTTTCTGGGGTATTTTACTCTAAAAATGAGAGAAACCAAATGGGTTTTCCCAGGGAAAAATAACAAACCCCAATGTTTTTGTTAATATCACAAAACATGTATAGGCTATTTGGGTTTTAATCCAAAAAAATTTAAACCTAGCTAGACAAGTCACTCCAATTATATCAAATTTTACTCTTTAAAGGTGGTCCCCGAATATTTATACCCAATCCAAGTTCTAAATTTATCAACGGCCCACTCAAATTTCGGTAAAAAATTTTGGGGTAAAATATTGGAAACGGATTAAGTTTTAAATTCTCACAATATGGAAAAAAAGGGGTTTATGTGTGCTTTAAAGCAACTTAAATTTTCGGGGGCCTAAAGGGTTTAGAAAAGGATGAAAAAAATAGACGAGATGGTACATAAAAGCAACGAAAACAAAATTTTCAAGTGTAAATTGTTTGCTAACTAAACACGCTTTAATTTTTTTGAACATAATACAGTTGTTATATTTAAACAATATCAACCTAAAAAACAAGGGTATTTTAAAAAAAATTTAAAATCTTTCCCGTGTAAAAAAATCTAAAAAAATTTTATTCATTTTTATTAAAATAAGGGAAAAAATTTAAAAATAAAAATAAGGGTGCTTTAGGAAAATAAACCTATTTAAGTTAGTATAAAAAATTTTTTTAAAATTTTTTATAAAAAAAATTTTGGGAAAATATAAAACTAAAAATTTTAAAAAATTTTTTCCCGCAATATTTAACTTGAAAAAAAAATTATTAAAACTTTAAATTACCCTTTCAAACAAATTTTGTTCAAAATTTGTACGCGAAACAGTTCAAAAACTAGTTAGATCCCTATACCCAAAATGGAAACTTTAAACTGACCGGATTGGCCTTTTGATGTGTTTTTTTCCCAACAAGTCAATGAACCAATATTTTTTGGGGTTTGGGCCCTTTAAAGCTTTGAAAATCACAAGTTTGGGATTTTTTTAAAGGTGAAAAGCATATAAACAAGGTCCAACATATTGACCCCTTTTTTTCTTTTCATGGTCTACCACTTTAACCGGGAACAAAACCCCAAAAAACGGGGCCCAAACATGTTTAATTTCCCTTGGGGATGAACGTACTAAATGAAAATTCGAGAGCCAGGGCTAAGACGAACGAAAAAATCCTTCTACACATCCCATAATTTTTTATTTATTCTGTTGTTATTTTATCCCCCCGACCACTTTTTAAAACCTTATAAACCCCCCTTTTAAAATTTTTTTATTAACATTATAAGACTTTTTTAAATCATTTATTTTCCAAAAATTTTTTTTTTTATCATTTTAAAGTTCTGTATTTTTTTTTTTTTTTTTTATCATTTTTCTGTTTCTTTTTTTTTTTTTTTTTTTTTTTTTGTCAAACTTTATAATTTTTGTTAAGTAAATTTTGTTTTGCATTTTTTAAAATAATAACAAAACAATAAAAATAAATAAAAAAAAAATTTAATGGGGTTTTAAAAACAATTTGGATTGAGAAAGAAATATCCAAAACCTTTTTCCCTTATAAAAATTCATTGGAAATCGAAAGAATCTGCAAATTTAAACTTTAAAGCTATCCCAAACAAAATAGGTTGGTATTGGGTTCACCCTTAGGGGGAAACCAAAAAACCAAGAACCCAAAAAAAAAGGGGTTCTTTTGTTGATGTAAATTTTCAAAGGAACACAAGAATTTTAAAGTCACTAAACAAAAAGGTTTTTTTTGTTTGGGGTTGATTTTCGGATGGATTTCCCAAGTATGTTAATTCACAAAAACCCAAAAAGGGTTTTATAAAAAAATTTGGGGCCAACAAATACCAAGAAACCCACAAAAAGGGGAATTTTTAAATTGTTTAAATGAAATTTTTTCGGAAAAAAAAGTATTTTAAGTCATTTTAACCAAAGTGGGGTTTCAAATATATAAAATAAAAAATTATTTACGTACCAAACTTTTTTAAAGTTTTAATTTATTTTAAAATGACCAATCTTATCCTTTATCCCATTTAAACCAAAATGGACGGGAAAAAAAAAAAAAAACCCAATAAAATTTAAAAAAACCCATTTTTATTTTCTTTTTAATAATAATTTTCTTTTAAACCTTAAAACGTTAAGCGAAAATAAATATCCATCCCGAAAAAAACAATTTAAAATTTTCTTTCTATACAAATGCACTTTTTTTATACCCTTTTTGACAAACTTTTTTTTTCCCTTTTTTCCCCACCCTTTTTTTTTGGGTTTTTAAAAGTTTTTTTTTTTCCCCGTTGTTTTAAACTTAAAATGAGAAAAAACACATTTATTAAACACAAAATTTTAATATTTCAAAAAAAATCACATGTGATTTTTTCAAAACGTTTCTGGATCTCCCTAAACTTAAAAACTTTATTTTGTTGGGCCCAATCGCATTTTTGATACCCGTTTTGGGGTTTGGGTTGTTTTTTGATGCCCTGTTGTAAAACTTTTTTTTCCCTGTTAAAATTTAAAAATCTTTTGCTTAAAAAGATCTGTGTTTCATTTGTTTGGTTTTTTTTTTTACGAAAACCACAATATATAAATATATATATAATATTATAAATAAAATTTTATATATATATTTTTATAAATATATATATATATAAATAAATTTTATATATATATATAAATATATAAATAAATATATATAATTTCCGGGTACCACCCAAACAGCGATGAAAAAAGAAACCCTTTAAAAGTGAGGTAAAATTTTAGTTTAAAAATCCTTCCAGGTAATTTTTAGTCGATTAATTTTTTAAAATAGTTTTTAATTGGGGTTCATCGGGTTTTTTTACGGGTTGAATCAAAGGTGCGATTGTGAAGTGAAACCTTTTGAGTTCTTATAAAAAATTTTACTTTTCCACCTTGCTATTGAGTTATATGGGGTTTTTTTGTTTTAAAATGAAAAGATTAATATGAAAACAAAATTTGGGTATATAAAGTTTAAAACTCGAGGGTTTTTTGTGTTTTGTTTTTTGGGATTCTGATAAAAAGAAATAATAGGGGGTTTTTTGTTGGTTTTTGTAGCAAAATCATATTTTTTTAGGTTTTTAAAAACAATTTAATTTTAACGTTTTAAAAATTTACAAAAAACGTATGACCGTTAAAGGGTTAAAAAACGTAAACCGGAAAAAGACTTTTTTAAAAGTAAACCGGGAAATTTGATTAAGGGTTTTGTCCCACAACAAACCCCGTGTCACACCCAAATTTTAAAAAGCATATTTTTTTTATTCCTTTTGCATTTTAAATTTTTTTTTTCAAGTTTTAAAATAAAATGCTTACTTTTAAAAATTTTCGTACGCATGCATAAAAAACCCAAACCCCAAACCACCACCTTTGGGGGGTTTTTCACAAAAGCTACACAAACCCAAAACTTTTCAAAATTCAAAAATAACCCCCCCCCCCCCCCATGTGTCCAAAAGGGCCCGGGCCTAATTTGGGAAAAAAGAAACAAAAACACCCTTTTTATTTTTTTGAAACACAAAACTTCTTTTTTTGCTAACATGAAAAAAAGTTTGCAATCTTTAAGACAAAAAAATTTTTCCTTTTTTGAAACCTTTAAATTTCCCCCCCAAACATGGGGCACAAGTGGGATTGGTTTTTTCTTGGGTTTTTCCTAATTAGCTTATACAACCCATTTTGGGGCTCCCCCTTTTTTGGGCCAAATTTAAAATTTTTAACTTCTTTAACTTAAAAAAAGGGGCCCTTTTTTTAGTCAAATTTTTCCCCACCAAAATACACACTCTCTCTTTTTTTTCCTTGTTAAATTTGGCAGCCACAAAAACAAGGTTTTAAGGGGGTTAATTTTTTTTTGGGATATTGAGCTTTGGATAAATTGGTTAAGGGGTTTGGGTATTTAAAATAGTGTTTTTTGGAAATTTCAAAAAGGGTTTTTTAGTTGTTTATTCTTTGGGGTTTTTGTTAAACCACTCACTCACCCAAAAATTTTTAAAAAATCCTGAACCCCATTTCCATACTCAAACTTATTATCATTCCCTTTTCTTTTTTATCCCCCCCAAATGCTTGTTTGTGCTGAAAATTTGAATTAAAAATTAAAGTTAAAAACATATATTTCTCTCCAGTTTTTAGTCGAAAAAAACAATATAAAAACCATCTTAAACAATTTTTTTCACAAATACAATTTAAAACCCCACCCTTAAAAAAAATTTTTAGTATGTTCCCCCCCTTTTTAAATTTTGTAATTTTTTTTAAATTGAAATTTTGGGATTATTAAAAATGATATGGGAATCGGTTTTCCAAAATCGACAACAAACAAAAAATTCCAGATTTCGTTCCCTAATAAAACAGCCCCTTAGGGGGAAAATTTTAGCAACCCAAGCCTCTTGAAAATTTTTCTGGACAAGACCCAAAATTGATAAATGCAATTTGGGTCCGAGTCATAGGATAAGTTTAAAGAGTTAGATATTTGGGCCGCGGAAGTTGGGTTATAAATTTTTTTATTTTTGACAGACCCACACCCCGGTACATTTTGAATTTTCTAAAAAAATTGGGGTAGAACCAAAAACAAGGGCTTTCATATTTTGAAAGTAGACTTAAAAAACGATGAATCTAGATTTTTTAAACAAGAGAAAATTTTATTGGAAAATGAGTGAGAAAAAAAGTACAATGAATCAAAAAATTTTTAACAGCAGGTCCCAAAATTTTATTTAGTATAAAAAAAGACACCAAAAAAAAATATTTTCACGAATCGAGGGCCCCTTTAAAAAAATGATAGTAGAAAAAAAATTTTCCTACGTTTAGAAAGTTTAATAGATAAAAAACAAGCTTAAAAAAAGAAGTAGATACGTTCATTTTGAAGTCGGAGGTTTTCTTAAAAAAATAACACCAACTTATTTTTAGGGGTTTTTTAAAAGGGGAAAAAAAAAGCTTTTGAATTTTTTTTTCTTAAACTTCCCGACTTACTAACTTTTTTAAAACCTCACTACAAGTATATTTAAAGGGGGAAAAACTTTGTAAAACTCATATTCTTTAGTACTTTTTGCGCGTTTTTTAAAACGACTTATTATTCAAAGGGGGGCCCTTTTTGGAAATTTTTTTGTTTGGGTTTTTCTATGTAAAACCCATTTTAAAATTTCTTTGATTCTTGAGGGGAGTTTTATAGCACAAATTTAACTTGTTTACTATTCGTTTTGAAAAATTTGGGGGGGAAATACATTGCTTGCTTTTACTTTTTGGACAAAAGTACTTAAAACAAATTTCAAATTAAACCCAAGTTACTACTTTCGCCGTTAATTTTCACTATCATGAACCGTTAAAATTTCTTTGTAAAGGGGCGAAAGTTTTTTAAAAAGGGCAAATTTGGGAAAAAACCCCCCCGTCCGGGTAAAATAAAACGCTTACTTGACCCCTAGTTTCTAGGGCAAAAGGAAAGCAGTACATTTTGTAAGTACATTTTTCTTTGGCCCGGGACCGTTTGGGGGATAAACAAACCAAAAAGTCCCCCGGCTTCGTTTTCCCTGAGCTTAAATTTCAATTTTTAAAACCTTTCACGATCTTTTAAAAAAAACAATTTAAAAAAAGAAATCTTGTGAACTCACCAACATTTTGTTGACATTTTTATTTTGCATGGTTTTTCTCAGGGCAAAAATTGGGTTATTTTGGGAAACATGGATCCATTCCCTAGGGGTTTGCTTATTTCATAATGCTTCCCCAACAACCTGGTCTAGATAAGGAAAAGTTTTGAAAAAATGTTTTTGTTAATGTGCAAAGGGGTAATATTAACTGTTTATTTTTGGGCATGAAATTTAAATATTAAAATGTAATTTTAAAAAATTTAAAGTAAAAAAATATTTTGAAAATTTTAAACTTGACAAATTAAAAAAAAAAAAAAACATAATTTTCCCTTAAAAAAATCAAAAAATGAATAAAATTAAAAAAATACGTGTCATCTTTGTTACTACCTTTCTCCTATAATAAATTTTACATTTCACTTTTCAGATCAAACTGGTTCAAAAATTTTAAAGTTAACTATTTTTTTTGAGTGTTACAAATACTTTATGCAAAATATATGAATAATTTTGGGGGGTTAAAAAGTATTTTCATTGATATAATTTTTCATAAATTATAAAAAACCAAAAAAAAAAAAAAAAGGGCCCAAAAATTTAAAAAAGTTTGAATCCCGAAAAGTCCAAAAAAAAACACTTTTTTTTTTGAAAGGAGAGAGTACAAATTTTTTCAAATTTCCTTATAGTTAACGGGTTAGGGCCATAAGGGAAAATGAACACGTAAAGGGAAAAAAATTTTTCCCTTTTACTAATTAATATAACCCCATAAAGGCCAAATTTTTCCCTGAATTAAAATTTAATCCAGGTTTCCGAAAATTTAAATTCTCCATATACTTCTAAAAACCCGATAACGACGCCAAAAAAAAAACACAAAAAAACGATCCTCCCATTAATTTACTTTCTTCAACATGTGATTCTTTTATAAATTTTTGGGAAAAAAAATGGCAAAATCCATCATACCCCACTGAAGTTCAAAAAAACAAACCCCACCCTGTTTCCGTTTTTTTATAAAACCAAACCAAAATTTTTACCCAAAAAAATAAACCATAAAACGCATCCCCCCCACACCTCTAAAGACCATGGGGACAACCCAAAAACGACTTTTGACAAAAATGCGCTCGGTTTGTAATGGGTTCCCCCTTTCCCTTACAAGGCCATCTCAAACCCCCCCCCTCCACTTCACACGCCCCTTTTCTCAGCCCCCAACATCCCCCTCCAAATTTCCCTCCCCGACTGCGGCCCCCTGGCGGGAAAGCGGGGACAAAGATTAAAGGAAAGGAATCCGAACATCGTATAAAAATTTTTTTTTCCAAAGAATACAAAATCCAACCCTTTGAATCACCACCTTTCCCAAAACCCCAAAATCGAACACAAATTTTTCCCGCCATTTAAATCCTTTATGCGAAACCGCGACCCAATCTACACTCCCGTGGCCTCCCCTTCTTCGAAAACCCGTTCCCCCCGACACGCCGTCTTTTCAAATACCCCGATTTTCCCTTTATGGGTTTTATTGTTCAAAAACTTTTTTTGCTTTTCCCCAAAAGCGGGGACTTACACATTTCAAAGCGGGGGCCGCTTTTTTCGAGGGTTTTAAAAACTTTTGAAAATTTTCGCGAAAAAAATAAAAAAGTTTTAAAGAAAACCACAAACGCTTACGAAAGATCTTTTTTCGTTCGAGGGGTGCTTCAAATTTCCCAAATTCCCAAAAAATTTATCGCACTCAACATGATACCCAAAACTTTGCTCTGGGCGAAATTTTCAATACCTGCAAAATTTGGGGGCAAAACCCAAATTTTTGGGGTTTTCGAAAATTTTATGCCCAAAAAAAGAAAAAAATTTGTGCCAGCCCATGATCCCCTATTACTTGTTTTTCCAGCATAAAAAGATAAATCAACAAGACACTAAAAAAGCAATAAGTTTTCTTTGGGGTCCCTTTTTTGGGCCCTTTAATCCCCCTGGGCGTAAAAAGGTCGAAACTTTGAGAAAACTTCGTGGCCCCCAAGTGGCTAGATAAAAAAAGGGAACAAACAAATGTGGGCTTCCCTATCTTTCGGGGCAACTACAAAAATTTTTCCCCAAGAACAAATCAACGAGATTGCAATCGGGTTTTGAAAAAGATAATCAAAGTTTGGTGGGGGGGTTTTGAGATGCAGATGAAGGGGTGGGTTTCACGAGAAATTAAACTGCCAGATGGAAGAAGACCGAGTGGGAAAAACCCCAGGGTTATTTGGGGTTTTGAAAATGGGGAAACCCCAATTGGAAAATCTTGTCTTTATCGATCCATTTTGGGGTTCATGAGTCATTGTGGTTGGGAAATCGGTTTTAAAGGGTTTTTCTATGGGGTTTCCCCCTTCGGGTTTTGGGCCCATTTCATTCCCGACCAACCAACAAAGCCGGGCTTGGTGACCCAAGTTCAAAAATAAGGGGTTTTTGGTGAAAAAGAATTGGGCCCCGAAACAGAATTGGGACTCGGTCTGTGGAGGGAAAGTGGAAGGAGATTGATGGGGTTTTAAGGAAGGGAAGAGGGAAGAAAGAGGGCCCGCGGCCGTGAGCTGCCGGGTTCGAAAATCTGTTTTTTTAAACGGAGGGCCCTTTTTCAAATTGGGGTTTGGGAAACTTCATTTTCTCATATTAAATAGAAAAATTTAAAATTTAAATTTAAACTTGTCATGACGTTTTCAAAAGATTGAGCTGGGTAAGTTTTAAATTTTCGTCCACCCCTTAACCCGGGTTTTCATGAGGCGCTACAGAACCCCCACCGTCCCGGGGGCCAAGCAGGGGGTTTTAGCGGCATAGGAACCAACGGTTTTTTTTTTTTTTTTTTTTTTTTTTTTTTACGCAAAAAATGTTACCAAACTATGAAAGTTACTTTCCGCTTTTAAATTTCAAAATTAAAATTTTTTTTTCGCGCATTGGTTTTTTTGGGCACATTTAAAAAACCTGAAATCACTTCTTACGTAAAATTGGGAAAAACAAACATTGAAAATTAGGAAGCCACACGCGGGAAAAATTAAAAGTGTGTTCTATACCTCCCCACTGGGAATTATACCATATAAATTTTTTAAAGAGAGGAATTTCTTTTATCCACATGATTTTAAAAAAACAAATAAAACCCCCAAAAGGGGTGGCAAAATTTTGATTGATGGGGGGAAAAAAAAAAGTCAAAAGGGTTTTCAAAAAACACCAATTTTACATATTTCACCTACTTTTGTAGATTTGTTTTTTTTAAATTGATGTAGATGTAGCAAAACCCCTTTTTAACACTTTCCATAAAAAAAAACTCTCCCCAAAACCAACAACTTCAAATTTTTTCCATTTTTTTAAAATTTAAAATAAAAAAAAAAAAAACTTTGAGTAAGCACAAGTTTTTAGTCATTTACTCACCCTTTCGACGCAAAAAGGGGGGTGAAAATTGAGTCATTAAATAAACCAAAAAAACTCTTATAACATGCCCCATAACTTCCTCACCCTGGGTATCTTAAAAAACACACAAGTATAATATAAGAACCCCACATAAACAAATTATCAATATTTTGCATTTCGGAAATTGTGACTCGTGTTATTTTGATTCTCCGCATTTTTAAAGGGCAGTTTAAAATTTAAAATTTTAAAACAATTTAAAAAGAGGATGATTTCAGCGGTTACAGCCTCCCATTAAAAGCCCGAAAACAGGGCTCCCTGGCGCCGCCCCCCTTCAAACCCGGCCCTAGCACCTAGTGAAAAACTAAGGCTATAGCACTGATTTTCTTTTGTTCTTTTTTAAATTTAAAATTGTTTTTAAAAACGCTATTCAATGACTAAAAAAGTGAGCAAAATCCCCCCAAATTTAAACCCTCTAAACAAAGAAATTTTGCAAAAGTTTTTACCATTTTATATACTTTTCATGTATTCTAAAAACATACAAATTTCAACATGATTTAATTTCCGATGGAAAAACGAGAAAGAAATTGTTTAAATTTTTCATGATTACCATTAAAAAAAATTATCTTTCCTTTTGAATAAGGGTGAAACCGCTAGTTTTAGATAAAATTTGGAGCATACTAAAGGTTTTTTTTGCGACGGGTTTAGATCGAGCTCAAAAAATATTTCCCTTTTGTAATTGAGAGTATAACAAAATAGGGCGTTTAAAACCAATTTGCGAGCACCTTTAATCTTTTTTGGTTTTGGCGCCCCAAAGCAACGGGTAAATATAAATATTATCCTTTTAAAAAGAAAAAGCGTTCGCCAAACGCCAAATTTATTTACGTAATAACACCGGATCTTTTTATGAATATTTATTTAAAAATGAGAAAAAAAATTTTAATTATATAGGTTTCGGGTTTTAAAAAAACCTAATTTTTAAAAAGAAAAGGAAAAAAAATTAAGGAAAAAATTTTTAAAAATTTTTCCCAAAAAAAATTTAGGGAAGTTTTGAAAAAAAAAAAAAATTTAAAAAAAAACCCAAAAAAAAATTTTAAAAAAAAAAAAAAAAAACCCCCCCCCAAAAAATAAAAGAATTTTAACAAAAAAAGGGGATAAACTAAAAAAAATAAAAAAAAAAAAAAAGGGGAAAAAACGAAAAAAAAAAAAAAAAACCCCAAAAAATAAAAAAAAAAAACCCCCCCCTTTTTTTTTTTTTTTTCGGACCCCAAAAGTAAAACATTAAAAAAACCCCCAAAAGAAAAAAAAAAATTTTAAAGGCCCCTTAAAAAACCCCCCCCCCCCCCGAAACCCCCCCCCCCAAAACAAAACCCCCCCCCAAATTTTGGCCCCAAAATTTTTAAAAAAAAACCCCAAACCCCCGAAAAATTTAAAAAAAAAAAAATTGGGTGTTTCCCCCCCCCCAAACCCCCCTCCCCTAAAAGAAAACCCCCCCCCCCTTAAAAAAAAAAAAAAAAAAAATCAAAAAAAAACCCCCCCCTTTTTAAAAACCAAAAATTTTTTTTTTTTAAAACAAAAATTTATAACCCCCCCTTTTTTTTTGGCCCCCCCCCCAAAAGAAAAAAGGGGGCCCCCCCCAAAAATAAATCAAAAAAAGCACCCTACCCCCCCAAAAACCCCCTCAAATTAAAAATTAACCCCCCCCCAAACCCCCCCCGGAAAAAACCCCCCCCCCGGCCTTTCCCCAAAAAACCCCCCCCCCCTTTTTAAAACCCCCCCCCTGAAGACCCCCCTTAAAACCCTTTTTGGGGGAAAAATTTGGGCCCCCCCCCCCCTTTCCCCCCCCCCCCCAAAAAAAAATTGTAATCCAAAAAAAAAAATGAAACCCCCCAAAAACCCGGCCCCCCCCGCAAAAAAAGGGCCCCCCCAACCCCCCCCTACCCCAACCGTTTGCCCCGGGGTCCCCCCCAAACCCCCCCAACCCCCCCCCCGTTTAAAAAAAATTTCCCCCCCCAACCCCCCCCAAATGTAAAAAAACAATTTTCCACCCCCCATAAACCCCCCCCGCAAAAAAAATTTAAACCCCCCAAGCCCCCAAACCCCCCAAAACGGCTCCCCCGGGCCCCCCCAACCCCCAAAAAAACCCCCCCCCCTTCCCCCCCCCCCCCCTTTTTTTTTTTTTCCCACCCCAAAAAGCCCCCCCCCCCCCCCCGGTAAAAAATGGAATACCCCCAAAATTAAAGCCTTAAAGGGCCCAAACCTTTTGGTCCCCCCCCCCCTCCCCAAAATGGCCCCCAAAAAACCCCCCCCCCTACCAAACCCCAAGAAAATTATGAAAAACCCAAAATAAACCCCCCCCCCCCCCAAACCCCCCCCCTCCCTTCCCCCCCGCCCCCCCTTTTTCCCCCCCCTTACACCCCCCGAAATTGTTTTGCCCCCTAAAAAAACCCCAAAAGAAAAAAATTTAAAAACCCCCCCCCCAAATTGCTCCAACCCCCAACCCCCCCAAAGTTTTTTGGGACCCCAATCCCCCCCCCCCCCCCCCCCAATCCCCCCCCGAATTCCCCCCCCCCCAAAAGATAATTTTCCCCCCCCCAAAAATTCCCCCCCCCCCCCCCCGTACAATTAATTCCACTAACCCTTAAGTCCCCCTTTTCCCCCCTCCAACCTTTTCCAAAAAAGGAAATAAACCCCCGAAAAACCCCCCCCCTTTAAAAAAACCCCCCCCCCAAAAATTTCCCCCCCCCCAAATTTCCCCCCCCCCCCCCCTTTTCCCCCCAAAAAAAAATCCCCCCTTAAAACCCCCCCCCAAAACCCCCCCCTTGTGGGCCCCCCCCTTCCCCCCCTTTCCCCCCCAAAAACCCCCCCCCCAGTTTTTTTCCCCCCCCCCCCCCCAAAAAAAATCCCCCCCCCAAAAAAACAACCCCAAGTGCCCCCCACCCGAAAACCCCCCAAAAATTTTTAAAGCCGTTTACCCCCCGGGGGCCCCCCCCCTTTCCCTTTTCCCCCCCCCCCACCCCCCATTTTTTTCACCAAACCCAAAAATCCCCCAAAAACCCCACCCAAACCCCCCTTTTCCCCCCCACCCAACCCCAAAAACCCAAAAATATCCACCCCAAAACATATTAAAGGGGCCCCCCCAAAAAAGGGGGAAAAAAAAAATAAATTTTTTGTTCCCCTAATTTTTTTTTAAAATTTTTGGTTTTTTTTCCCCGGGGTTTTTTAAAATTGTATTATATTATAATTTAAGAAATAAAAATTAAATAGTTTAAAAATTTTGGGGGAAATTTTTTGCCTGAAAAACCAAAAAAAAAAAAACCCCCAAAAAAACAACAAAAAACCCTTCCCCAAAAAATTTTTTTTTTTTGTATTTTTTGGGGTTGGGGCCCGGTTTTTGGAAAAAAAATTTAAAATGAATTAAAAAAGGTGGTACCCTTTAGTTTTGTTTGAAAAAAATTTTAAAAGGGAAAAGAGGAAGGGTGGTTTGAAAATTTTTTTCCCTATTTTATATAATATTTTATAAAAATATATATATAATTTTAAAATCCCACAAAAAAATAAAAAAAATTTAAAAAAAATGAGAAAAAATATAGGGAGAATTTTTAAACCTAAAAACCTACAGGGTAATTTTTAAACCCAAATAAAAAAATAAAAAAAAAAAAAAATAAAAAAAAATAAAAAAAAAAAAAAAAAATTTAAAAAAGAAAATTTTTTTTCAAAATTTTTTTTTTTTTTTCAGGAAAAATTTTAAACCATCACCTTTTTTAAAATTTGGGCTCCCTTATAAAAAGGTTCCCCCCATAAAATTTAAATAACAATTTTTAAAAACTTTTCACCAAAATAAAAGGTGCCCCCAAGGAAATTTATAAAATTTTTCGGAAAAACGGGGGAAAAAAATTTTGGGAAAATTTTTTTTTTCTTTTTTGGGAGAAAAAATTTTTTTTGGGGGGTTTCCCAATAAAAAAACCTTTTTCCCAAAGGAAAAAAGAAAATTATTTTAAAGGGATTTTAAAATTTTTTGGGTTTAAAAAATTTTTATGGGAAAAAGGGGGTTTTTTTTTGAAAAAAACAAAGTTTTCCTATAAAACAAAAAAATTTAAAAAATAAAAATTTTTTTTTAATAAAAGGGGAATTCCGGGGGGTTTGCCCCGGTTCCTTAAAAGGGGGAAAATCAAATTGGGGGGGAACATACGGTTTCCAACAAAAATTGGTTTTAATTATTGCACACGGAGTAATTTTTAATTTTTTACCTTTGGGTTTAATAAACAATATAAAAAAATAAAACCCTTTCCCCACCCAAAAGGGTTTTTAAAAAACAAAGGTTAAATTTTTAGAAACTTAAAATTTCCAGGCCCTTTCCAAAAAATTTCGGGTTGGGAACACCAATTTTTTTAATTCAATTTTCCCCCTAGAAAAAAATTTTGATTTCAATAAAAAAGAAGGGGGCCCAACTTTTTGTTTCCAAAAAACCCCAAATTATCTTTTTTTTTTTCCTTTTTTTCCCCTTTTTTTTTTCATTTTTAAAAACCAACCTTTTTATGAAAATAAAAAAAACTTAAAAAATTGAGGATTAACAAAATTTAAGAAGGTTTTAAAAAAATAAATTAAGGGGATTTTTCCCTAAAAAACCTTTTTTCCCCTTTTAAAAAGACGGGGTAATTTTAAAAAAGGGATAAATGCCAAAATTAACCCTTAAAAAGGTTTAAAGTTTTAAAAATTTTCCCGGTTGGGGGAAAAAAAGGGGAAAAAACCTGGGTCCCAAATTTTTTTAAAAAACAATTACTAAAAAAAAGGGAAAAGAAACTCAAAAAATTTTTTCCCAAAAAATTTAATTTAAAAATTTTTTAGAAAAATTTAAATTTCAAAATTAAGAAAATTTTAGGAAAATTAATTTTTTTTATTCCAATTTTTTTTTTATTTCAATGTTTAAATTCCTTTTTTTCTTAAAAAAAATTAAATTTTTAAATTGGGTTCAAAAATATAATAGGGTTTAAAATTAAAAATTTCCCCTAAAAGGGTTTTTTTAAAATTTTTAAAAATTCCAAAAAATTTAAATTAAAAAAATTTGTTTTTTATAAATCTTAAATGAAAAATAAATTTTTTAAAAATGAAAACAATTTAAAACTTTAATTTTTTTTCATTTTTTAAAAAGTATTTTCCCTAAAAAAAAAATTTAAAACAAAGTTTTTTAAAAAAAATTCTTTTTAAAAATAAATGGAAATTAATTTTTTAAAAAAGGGGGTTTTAAAAAAGGGGCCCCGTTTCCCCCAAAACATAATTGGGTTTAATTTTGGGGAAAAAAAAAAAATACAACGGAAATTGGGAAAACCAAATTTTTTTAAGAAAAATCCAACTTTTTTAAAAACCCGTAAACAAATTTTATTTTCCGGGGAAAAGATTACCCCCTGGGCCAAAAAGGGGGTGAAAAGGAAATTCCTTTGGTTTAAATTTAAATGCCGGGTTTGGATTTTTTTTTAAAATTAAACCCCAAAAGAAAAGGAAAACAAAATTTACCCAAATGTTTTTTCTTAAAAAATTTACCCCCCAAAAACCCCCAATTTAAAATACCAAAAACCCAAAAAAAAATTTGCGATTAACATTTTTCCTTTAAAAATTTGAAAATTTTTTAAAAAAAATTATATTTTTTTGACCCTTTTAAAATTTTTTTTTAATTTTGTTTTAAAACAAAAAATGAAAAAGGGCAAAATTTTAAAAATTTTAAAAATTTTAAAATAATATTAAAAAATTAAAAATAGATAAAATAAAATTTAGGAAAAAAACTTTTGCGGAAAAAAAAACCCTTTAAAAAACTGGAAAAAAAAACTTAAGAAAAAACAAAATTTAACCCGCAGGGCCCCTTAAATAAAATTGGGAATTTTTGTGGGAATAAGTTTATCGGCCCGGTTTTTTTTAAAATTTTTTTTTTAAAAAAATGGAAAAGGAATTTTCCCCCTATTTGAAAATTGAAAAACACGAGGGAAAAAATTAATCCCCATTAAAAATTTATTAAAATTTTTTTTTTTTATTTTATTTTTTTTTTTTTTTAAAACCTTTTAAAAAATTTTTTTTGGGTTTTTTTTCTTCCCCTAAACCGAAATAAGAGGTTTTCCAAAGGGGGAAAATTTGCCCTATTAAAAACTAAAAATATAAAAAAATAAAAAAAAATATAATAATAAAAAAATAAATAAATAAAAAATTTAAAAAATATAAAAAAAATAAAAAAATTTTTATTTCGGGGACTTTCTTTTTCCCCGAAAAAACCCCTAAAACTAAAAAAAAAATAAAGCAGAAACCCAAAAATTTCACCAAAAAATAGTTTTAACAAAAAGGAAAATTTAACAAATTAAATAACCCCAAAAATTTAAAGGGGGAAAAAAGGAAAAACCAAAAAAATTGAATTATTTTGGGTTTTAAATTTTTCCTTTTTTAAGGGGTTTACCAAAACTTGTAATAAAAACCAAAAATTTTTTAAAAAACCAAACCCCCCAAAAACGGGGGCAAAGACCTTTGGGTTTTCAAATTCCCTTCTCTTTCCCCTTTTAAAAACCCCCCACCAAAAATTAAAACCGCTCCCCAAAAAACTAAAAATTTAAAAACTATTTAAAACCCCCATTTTTGGAAAAAACCGGCCCCTTTCCGGCCCAAAGAAGTTTAAAACCCCAAATTTTTTTTGTAATTTTAGATTCCAAAACCGGGAAAAAACGGATCCCGAGTTAATGTTTAACTTTAAAAAACCCTTGTTTTTTATTTGGAAAAAGGTTTTAGTAAAAAATTTTGTTGTGGAAAAAAATTAAAACCCCATTTTGGAAAAAGGGTTTAAAATTTAAAAATTTATAAAAACTCATTTTAAAAAAAAAATTTAAAAAAAAAAGTTTTTGGGAAAAATATTTTTTTTAATGTTTTTAAAGGGCCCTTTTTTTTTTTGGTTTTTTTTAATAAAAAGAAATTGGCAATTTTAAAAACCAAATAAAAAACTTTAAAAAAAAAACCCTTTGCTTAATCCAAATAAAAAACGGCTGGGAAAACCTTTTCGTTGTTTAAAAACTTTATAAAAAAAAAATTGTTTTCCGGGTTGGTTGGGGAAAATATTTTAAAAGGCAAATCCCAAATTGTTTAATTTTTGAAAAATAATAATATAAACCACAACACGAAATGCCCCCCGTTTTTTTGGTTTTTGGGGAATTTTTAAAAAAAATTAATCCAAAACTGAAATAAACATTGTTTTTTATAAAAATAAAATAAACCTTTTTTCCACCAAAAAGTACTTTTGTTAAAGGGAACTTTTAAATGAAATTTTTAATTTTTAAAGGGGTTGGGGGAAATTTAAAATAAAAGGCCCCTTCTTGGTTATTGGGGGAAAAAAAAAATTAACAAATAAATGGTTTTTTTTAAAAACATTCTGTTTAAAAAATTGGTTAAAAAACCCATTTAACAAAAATTATTTTATTTTGCCCCGGGAAAAATTATTTGGGGCCCTTTTTTGTTTACCCTCCTTTTACATTTAAATTTGGGGTTTGGATGGGAAAACAGTCTTTGGGCCCCCTAAAGGGTTCCTTTAAATTTGGGGGGGGGGAATTAAAAGAAATATTGGGGGGAAAAATTTTTTCAATTGGGTTTTTAAAATTCGGGGGAAGAATTAAAAAAAGGGAAAAGCCGGGTTTTAATTTCTAAAAAAATTTAAGGATTAGGGTTGATAAAGGGGTTTTTTTAATTTTTTGGGGTTTTCCCTTAAAATTTTTTTAATTGTTTTTGGGGGGTTAAATTTATCAGAAAAGGAAAGGTTTTAAAAATTGGGCCCCCCAAAAAGGGTTAAAAACCAAAAATTTTATTTTAAATTTTTTCTTTTTTTACTTTTTTTTGTTTTGGGAAAAAATTGGCCAAATTTAAATTTTTTTTTGGCTTGGGCTTTCAAATTTTTTGGATATTAACCGGTAATTTTAAAAGGGAAAAAAAAAAACAAACCCAAATTTTTTTCCCCAAATTTACTTTTGGGTTTTTTTAATTTTTTTCTTTTATAAATTTAAAAATGATTTAAAGGGGTTGGGAAGCCCCCCCAATTTATTTTAAAAAACAAATTTGGAAAAGTTTAAAAAATTGCAAACCCCCTTGAATTCCTTTAAACCAAAAAAATTTTTGAAAAATGTTTTAAAATTTTAAAAAAAATTATAGGAAATGATTAAAAAAAGGATAAGGGAATTTAAAAGTAATTTTTTTTTAAAATTCCCCAAAACAAAAAATGTTCAAAATATTTTTTTAAAAACAAAACTAATATAAAAACCTATATTTTTTGGGGAAAATTATTTTAAAATTATTTCAAAATGTTTTTTTTAAAATTTTTTAAAAAAGGATTTATAAAAAAATGCTAAAACCAATTAAAAAAGTTTTTAAAAACGAATTTAAAATTTTAAATTTCCAATAAATTAAAATTTTTTTTTTTAAAATTTTTTAAAATTTTTTATTTTTTTTTTAAACATTTTTTATCCTTTTTTTTTAAAGTAATAAAAAATAACGGGGTACCGGGGGCCAAGCCAACCCTTTAAAGGGCAAGGGCCCAACTTCCCAAACCCCTAAAATTCCCAAATGAAACCCAAGGGGTTAAACCCCCCTAAAATTCCAAAGTGGAAGGGGTGAAAAGGAAAAGGGGCCCGGTTTGGAAAAAATTTAAAGGGATTTTAAGAGTTTTTAAAATTTTTTTTCTTTTTGGAATTATTTTTTTTTAAAAATTTTTTTTTTTTTTTAATTTTTCCAAAAAGAAATAAAAAAAAATTTTTTTCAAAGGGAAAATTTAAACCATTTAAGAATTTTACCCAAAAAAACCAAATTCATTAAAACTTAAAAAAACCAAATTCTACGATTAGCATTTTCATTTGCACAAATCGTAAAACCTTAGCCTAATCGTTAAGGAAGCAGCCAGATCAACACTCTGGCAGAGTCGGGATTCCCTTTGTTCTAACCTAATCAAGACTAAACACTTTTTTTTTTTTTCTTTTCTTTTTATATGTGCAAAGCACTTCTTTTTCATGCAATTTCTTATATAAAAACGAAAAAAAAAAAAATTAAAATTTTGGCCAAAACGGGGGTACTAGGGCACTAGAAGGTACACATGTGACAAAATTCGCGAGAATTCCCCCCCACACTTAGAATTGAACATTGCCCTCAATATTCAAAGTACCGGCTATTATGCCGACACTTATAACGTAAAAAGGTAATACTAATAGCCAAGTGTGTGAAAGAATTCTCTATTTCACAAACAGGATTAAAAAGATATCCCTAGATAATCGTTAGCAAAAAGATCGGATATTGGGCGGCTGGATTGAAAACAGGCGCATCAATTATCACGATCTAAGGGAAACCTGCAAACAAGAGCAAACAACACACAAAACAAAGCACAGCAGAGGGATCCCCCCACACTTAGTGTCAGAAAATAGAAAGAAGTCAGAAACATGGGTTGTCACCCATGTGGTGCTAATGTTATTGTTAACCGAGTCACTAGCTTGACTCGACCCCGAATTCATTTGTCCATGGGGAAGCAAGTGGAAGAGAAAATATCCATCGGACTTTCATTCAAAATGTTTGGATAAACATTGAAGTATATGAAAGTTCCACTCCGATGAGATGCCCACGACTCTAAATAGTAGAAACTATAAGCGGAGATGCCGGGGTCAAAAACTTTGTCCTCATTTCCGTACGGAAATGAGTGTAAAGTTTCAGTCAGATTTAACTCCATGCAGAATAGGAGTTCACCATTAAGATAGAACAGAGGGGAATTACTTTTCTCCAGAATTAAAAGTTCCTCAGATGAGGTTTGTAACTTGAAATTCTTATCGGGAGTCAATTTAATCATTGAATGATTTTTACTACCATCGAGTATGCCTGGATTAAACACTTTGTCTTCACAAGAAAACTCAACAGGATACTCGATGGAAGACTTAACAGAGAAAAAGATATCACCCTCGGGAGATAGAGGAGATAAGACATTTAGATCATTTGTTAATTCAGCCACAGTTTTCATTTTTTTGTCTTTATCTTCAAAGGATTTATCATCTGAAGGTTTGCCATATAAAAGATCTTTCCATTCTTCACGATCAGCACCAAAATCAAAAAGATCATCATCATTTTGAGAATCACTATCTTTGATGATTTTCTTAGGATTAGAATCAAGTGATGGATCATGATATAAAAGATATTTCACTTCTTTCAGATCTGATTCGAAATCAAAGTCATCATCTTCATCCCCCGGTGGGATTGGATCGATGTGAGCGAGTTCATCGACGAACTCCTCAAGAAGATAATCACAATTAGACGTTTGAATTTCCTTTGGAGGGAGAGAAGGTGACGGATCATCATTAAGCAACTTCTCGAGGAGGAAAATGTCTCCTTCCGAATCAAATTTGGTATCATCAATTTCCGGTGAAATTGAATCATTTTTTAGACAAGCATCGATCTCTTCCAAAACGAAGTCACTTCCCTCAAACGGAGTGAGGGAAGGGGAAGAGTCGGAAAGAATTGGTTGAGAAGAAGGAGTGGGATTGCCACTCAAAGAATTAACCGAGAAAAAGTCACTATCCTCAACGGGGATATGAGATGATGGAGAGATTGGGTCAGAATCCATCTTGTGCTCAAAATAAGGAGGTAATGCCTCAACATAATCGATGTTTTCATAAGATAAAGAATCGTCATCACTTGTAGTACAATCATTGTTAGAATCGGAGAAAGTCTCAAAATGATCATTTGAAGCATCAAGAGGAGGCAAATCACACATTTTGTCGGAAATACCCTCGGACTCACTTTGGATTGAGACAAGGTCCTCAACACTAGACTTTATTACTTCGTCCGATTCCTTTTCAGGAATAGTGCTAAGATGCTCATCCCCCATAATGAGAGAGTCCTCGGAGTCCATAGTCGGTAAGATGGATGTGATTGCAATAGATTGAGGGAGTTGAGAAATGATATCGCTCAAAGGAATAACACTCTCCTCGTCGTCCTCCTCATCATTATTGCTAGCATAAATGGCTTTTATACGTTCCATTTTCTCTTCTGCTAGCAATTCTGCAATACTCTTGTCTTCCTACCAAGGATTAGGTTCTTGATTCCACGGTTGACATTGATAATCGTCATGAGGACCCCACAATTTGCACAAGGAATATTCGGTGACGACATAAGAATTAAACATTAAAGAGGGATAAGAAGATAGAATTAAACGGTTTAAGAGGATAAAGAAGAAAAATAAAAGAAAACATTTTTGGGTTTTGCATTTTTTTTTTAATTTTTTTTTTACACTTTAGGAAAAGTGTTTGTGATTTTTCAAAAGAAAATATATACAAAATAAAAATGATAACTTCACGAGGAAGGATCTCCAAGTCACTAATCGTTTAAACCTTAACGATATTGTCGCAACACAACCTCCCCGGCAGCGGCGCCAAAATTTGATCCGTTGTAAAGTATATATAAAAATATCAGACGGATACGCGGGGATCAACAAGCCAACCCTTTAGGAAAAAGGCCAACTTGCAAAACCCGTGAATACGATATGAGATACCGGGAAAAGTGATTACCCGGGTCGTGTCCCAGCGAGGTGTGAATCAAGGATTTCGTTTTCGGTTTGGAATTAAAGTGCTTGAAGTGTGGATTTTGGATTTTTGTGTTTTTAATATTCTAATGAGATATGGAAAACAAATTTACAAAGAAAAATTAAGCATAAGACAATTTACACTAAAAACGCAAATCGGGAATCTAAACACGAGCCTAAAAACCAAATTCTTTAAAAATTAACCCTGCGAGTGCAAATCTATTTTTCCTAAGTTCTAATTAATAAAAGAAAATTTTAGAAAAAAGAATTATATTTTTTTGACTTTTAAATTTTTTTATTATGAATTAAAAACTATATAAAAGAAAATAAATCAAAAGAAATAGCAAAACAATTTTAAAAATTATGAAAATTTTATGATAACTACTTTGAACTAATTAAAAGATGAGAAAAATAAAATTGGAGAAAAAGCAAATCTGAATAAGCAGAAATAAGCAAAACAGTTTAAATAAGCTAAAAGAGGAAAAAGGCTTAAGTAATAAACTTTGTACTAAGAGTAACAAGCAGAACTAGAGCATAATTGGTAAGGGCGTGTATGTGTGAGTGAGGAGACCTGGGTTCGAGTCCCAGGTTTTGCAAAATTTTTACTTATTTTATTTTTTTGACTTTTCTTTAAAAGCTTAATAAGCACACGAAAATAAACAACTTTTACAAAAACAACTATTTATGAAAACTTGAAATAAGCACAGAAAAAGCAGATTAAGGTGGCCGCTTATAGGAGACTTGATTAAATTTATTTATTTATTTATTTTATTTTTCTTTTTGAAACTTATAAAAAAATATTTAACTTTTGAAAAGAGAATATTTTTAATGTTGACATAAATAAATGCCTAAAAACATTATCAATATTTATTCATATCTCTATGTTTTGATGATCACAAAATGTAAACTCATTAAAACATAAACTTATAAATTAAACAAGTACTTAGTTGTAAATATTCACTTCTACAACTAAAATCACTTAAGGTATGAATGAACTAATGCTTAATGCATTATATGATCAAATGAACATTTTCTTAAAAACTAGATTTTTTATAAAACATCAAAAACATTTTATATATTTTTGAAAAACATTTTTGGCATTAAATAAAAATGTTTAATCTTTTATAAAAATATGAATTCAAATTTTTAACCAAAATCAGTTAAAATGTTCCAGAAAAACCTTCCCCACAAAAGGACAAAATTGGCCAACGGACAGAAGGGGCGGCCCCCTTAATTTTACTAGGCGGCCCCCTTAATTATTAAGGGGACCGCCCCCGCTCCAGTAGGCTCCAGCTGTCCATATTTTTCCCTATAAATACAAGCCTTCTCCTGGATTTTTTCTCAACACTTTTGCACTAAAACTTTCTGTTATAGATCTCATTTCATATCTAAACAAAAACCTTTGATCATGTAATCTTAAGCATTGGTTTCCAAGTGATCCAAGCTTCCACCATCCAAGTGCAAAAGAAGAATACTTCTATCAATCAAGATTAGAAGTAATACAACTTAGTTTCATCTTGTTACTTAAGTTGTGTGTTTAACAAAGTTTGTAAATCATTCATTCAATTTTATGTAAGGTGTGTGTTGTGTGTAAGTAGTGAAGATGTTGTATAAGTAGTTGTGGTATAGAAGTTGTGAGGTCAAAGTGTAGAAGTCGTGAAGCCATTGTGTAGAAGTCGTGAACCCATGGTGTTGAAGCCGTGAAGCTGTAGCATAGAAGCTGTGAAGCGGTCATGTTAAAGTTGTGAAGTCCTAGTCGTGAAGTTCTTGTGTTGAAGTCGTGAAGCCATTGCATAGAAGCTGTGTAGCGGTCGTGTTGAAGCAATGAAGTCCTAGTCGTGAAGTCCTAGTGTTGAAGTCGTGAAGCCGTAGCATAGAAGTTGTGTAGCGGTTGTGTTGAAGCCGTGAAGTCCTAGTCGTGAAGTCGTGAAGCCGTAGCATAGAGGTTGTGTAGCGGTCTTGTTAAAGTCGTGAAGTCTTAGTCATGAAGACATGGTGTTGAAGTCGTGAAGCCGCATCATAGAGGTTGTGTAGCGGTCGTGTTGAAGTCGTGAAGAAGTCGTGAAGAAGTCGTGAAGCAGTCGTGAAGCCGTTGTGAAGTAGTCGTGAATAAGTTGTGTTGTGAAGTTGTGAGATTGGTTCTAGCTACTATTAGAACTCGACATTTAGCTTTGTGTCGTTAAACCCGTGTAAGCCAAAGTTGTGTACGGTTTTCTCCGCCATAAGGGAGCTTATTGAAGTTGTGAAGAAAACTCTCGAGCAAGGTGTGCTCGGGGAGTGGAGTAGGGCAAGGAAGGTGTCCTTGTAGCCGAACCACTATAAATCTCTCGTGTCTCGGTTAGATCTTTCCATACCTTATTTATTTCTTTACTTGCATCGTCATTACTTTCATACACATAGGTTTATATAATTGCTAGTATTAATTAGAGGTCGACTTCACATAAAGATCAATTTGAAAATCCATTCAAGAAACTAAAACTTTTACAATCAGTTTAAAAGAATACTTATATTACTAATAATAAGGTTCAAGTTTTATTTTTCATAATAAACTTGAATCTAAGTTTTTAAAAGTAAACAAAGGTTTTATAATAAATTAAAAAGACGTAAAACTATTCAACCCCCCCCTTTTAGTTTTCCACAATTGGTATCAGAGCCACGTCAATCAAGATTTTTAAAATATACTGTATTTTAAAACTTGAATCGATCTATGGAATTCGAAAAATATCTAGAAGGGGAATCTTTGCTAAAACCACCACTATTTTAAAACTATACTTTTCTTGAATGGAAAAATAAATTTGAAACTTATGTGAAATCAATTGATCTAGATCTTTGGCATGTCATTACAATTGGTGATTTTCAACCAACAAAAACGGATTTTGAAAGTAAAACAAAAACGGATTTTGAAACTCAAAATGATTATTTAAAAACAAAGAATAACAAAAATAATGAAGCTAAAATAATTATTTACAAAACCTTGCCGAAAGTTGAATATGAAAGAATATCTTTCTGTAAAACGGCAAATGATATTTGGAAAAATCTCTTAAACTTTCATCAAGAAAAATGTCAAGCCAAAGATGAGAATTTTGATCTTGTACATGAATTAGTTATCTTAGAAAATTTAATAGATAAACATTTAGATAAAATAGATACATGTGCTACTAGTTCAAATGTTGTTAATGTAGGTATTAACGACGAAGACTACATGAATCAACTCCAAAGTGAAATCAATCCAAAATCATGGAGTGACACAGACGAAGGAGAAGATCATGATCCGTACAAGACATGTTCGGGTCAAGCCACTTCGGTTTAAATAAGGTGTTAGAAGTTTGCCATGATATACTTTCACACCTTGTTTATCTTGAAGACTAACCTATCATTCACACGTCGATCATCATCTGATACATTACGAAGAAAAGCTAGGACGTGAGGTAAGTTCTCTATTTAAAATTTCATAAGTAATTACTTCATGCATATAATCTTATTAATGCCTTAGGATACGCTTAGTCTGATAGGTTGCTTTGCCTTTACACTTTAGTTATATTCGTTTTGTGGCTTAATGAACTAGAAACCCTTTAGTTAGCCCCCCTAAGTATTAGTAAACCAAGCAATCTTCATATTTGGTACTCTTCGATAGGTAAATTTAGGAACTTAATTTCTTCTAAAAAGAGAATGACTACTGGAGAATCTATTGACTAGAAACTCAATTTGACCTAACGGTTGAATTGCTTCTATGTGAGAAGTTGGGTGTGTGTAACCCGTAAAAACGGTCGTGTTTAGCCTGAATTGAGCACCACTAGTAATAGTCTCATAATCATTCTCCAACTTGAATACATTATTCTTCCTAAATATACCTAACGATAGTTTACTGTTATGAACTTTGCTTTTCACTAGAGCTTTTCATTCCTAGATTTATGTCATCTTGCATATATAAAATTTCTAGATGTTTACTTGCTCCTATGTGATTTGACTGCATGCCTTCGTAATTATTTGTTTAGTTGTTGAATGTATTGTCATTATAATTGCTTTTGTTTTTCTCTAACTACTCTGACATGATGTATTTTTGTATTTAGTCATAATACATGCTTAAATGCCATAGGATATGTAGAAAGAGGTAGCATGAGACAATAGACTTAACCAATGCCCTTGAGCATGAGATCTTTTATAAACCACTATTTTTAAACCTATAATTAATGAGACTTATTTTTAAATTTGCAAAAACTTCACATTTTGGAAAAATGATTTTTCAAAAGATTATGACACATTTCTATTAAACATGTTTCACCATCCTACTTTTCTTCCAAACTTGTGTCCACAATTACGTGTTTATCAAAACCAAAGATTGAAAAAATATGTTTTCTTTTCTCATAAAAATATTTTGAAATAAAACCAAAACTATTTCATTAAAATATTTTTCACATCCACATAAAAACCCACTTTCAAACATTGTTGAATAATGCCAAAAACATTTCTTTAAATCATGCATGGTGATCTCATATCTGTCATCTATATTTATGTATGTGACATTTATAAGTGAACTAAATTTGAAAATAACCATAATTTATTCACTAACACCTCACTTGGTACAAGTCTAGAAGTCCATGCTATCACAACTCTACATTCCCATGCACATAGATATTCATTAGGATTATTTAACTAGCTTATTAATCTTCCTAAATATGATACTATGAATTACTTGGTGCTATGTAGTGCTTTCTTGTCTAACATATATATGTTACATGCTAAATGAGTTGTTTGCATGCTAGATAATAATGTCTAATGAATATGCTTAGCATACATAAGTTATTAAATCCTAAATTGCCTCAAAAGAAGTTGGACTTGCTTGAAACTAAACCCAAAAACACAACCCTTTCAAAATTTTCTGCCAAAAACCCATTTCCAGTAACCTGGAAATCAGCAGATGGGCGGCCCCCTTAATTCATTAGGCGGCCCCCTTAATATTTAAGGGGACCGGCCCCTTAATTAAGGGGACCGGCCCCTTAATTAAGGGGACCGGCCATCTGATGGTCGAAGGTGTTGCTCCCTTTTTCTATTTTTAAGCCCATTTTATCCTATACTTCCCAAAATTCACAAACACATCTTGTCACAAACCACCCTCCAAAATTTACCTTCCACAATCACATCATCACTACACCATAAATACTCTTTTGGAGGAGGAAGCTTGACATTTGCCATAACCCAACAAATGATGTTGTTCAAACTCAACCAACACCTAAACCTCATCCTAATGAATCCTTTCACACACATAACCAATCATCCATATGTCCACCTTCATTCACTCATAATTACCCAAGTTCACAAATGTCTCCACCACCAAAAGTGTCACCACCACTTCCACCAAATAACAACCACTCTCCATCATCATCACCTTCCACTCAACACTTGAAGTTCATTGAAGAACTCAAGGAAGCCCATGAGCTTAATGCTCTCCTTGCTTTGCACCTTGCTCAAAGCAACTTAAACCCATCATCATCCATATCACCATCATTACCATCATCACCACATCACTTGAGTCAAATTGAGAAACATGTCAACAATTTTCCTTGTTGCATCTTTCTCCAAAATCAAACCATCATTACCATCATCACCATCCATCTCACCATCATTACCATCATCACCACATCACTTGAGTCAAATTGAGAAACATGTCAACAATAGTCCTTGTTGCATCTTTCTCCAAAATCAAACCATCACCTTAAATGAGCGTCTCACTTGGATTGAGTATCTTCTCACTAGATCTAATCCAACACCACCACTTGAACAACATCAAAACCCTCATTCAACATGGTCAAGTCCAAGCTCTCCACCTCCAATTCCTCTATCAACACTCTCTCCAACATCCATACACCCAAACTTACAACCCCATTAATCCAACATTTTTTTTACCCCCTCTTTACCATCATCCATCCAAAATAATCCAAATTTTCATGTCTCAAGCAAGTCCAATGGATCTCTTAGGCAATTTAAAATTTTCTACTTATTGCATGCTATAAGCAAAATATGTGTTGTATCAATAATTATGTTTTTAACATAATTATTTTCAACTAGTGAATGCTTTATTTCTTGTCTTTAATATATGATTGTTATGCTTATTGCTTGTATACTTGATATCATGATATATATACATGCTTGATGATTAATAACATGCTTATTCCGTAATATGTTTTAAATGTATGCATGCGTAATTAACATATTTATGTCACTATTTAATCATTCTTGATGTACATGATTCAAATGGAGCTTGCTGCAAAAACACCCAAAAAATGACCCTTTTTCTGGAAATTTTTCAAATTTGGTCGCCTGGGAAAACACCAGATGGGCGGCCCCCTTAATTCCCTAGGCGGTCCCCTTAATTTTAAGGGGGCCGGCCTACAATTAAGGGGACCGGCCATCTGGGCAGTAAAATTTACTGTTTTCTTTTGCATCTTGCGACCCATTTTATCTAGCCCAAACCTTACCTAAATCAACCATCACCTCCATCAAACACCCATTTTCATTCACTATGCTATCACCAAAATCATCTCTAAGACACCAAAACTCCATCACCACTACCTCAATGTTAATCCCCAAGTGCACCAAATGCACCATCAAAAACACCCTTTCATCCATCAATAACTACATCAACTCACACCTTTCATCACCACCATCAAGAGCATCAACTCCACCTCCTACTCAAGAACCTCCATTCACCCAACTTGTCATTTCCATATCACCAATAACATCTCTTGATGCTCATTTCTCATCATCACCAATACCACCACATCCACAACCAAACCATCATCTTTGGTCTTAGAGATGAGATACACTACATGTTTTCATCCCTTGAACACATGCTTAACAACCAACCTCCACCACAACCTCCATCATTTTCACCCACTACACCACCACCACCTTTATTCTCACCAAATTAAGCATATGCAATGTTTAATCAAAAATAATTTTTCAAACCATTTTGTGTGCAAGCCCCATGGAAGATCTTGTACTCCTAGAATGATTATGTAGATTGCATTACTTACTAGCTAATGTAGGATTGAATATAATCTTGGATGGTTGTGTATTTATACACAACATTTTTAATGAATGTCTTTATATGCATGCTTATTTTTGCTATATATATGCTTGTGCTTCTAATATTTTTCTTGCAAGTATTCCATATATCGATTCCTTGGTGCCCCCAAACGAGGGGGAGTACACATCAAGGGGGAGTTTTCGTCCCGACAAACTTCACGTTTGAATTTTGTCGGCTTAACCTTTTTGATTCTACAAAAAGGGGGAGAAGTGAATGTAAACTCACTAAATACTTGTCCAAAAATAAACTTTTTGGTTTAATGAGTTTAGGTTTTGTAATCATCAAAAAGGGGGGAGATTGTTGACATAAATAAATGCCTAAAAACATTATCAATATTTATTCATATCTCTATGTTTTGATGATCACAAAATGTAAACTCATTAAAACATAAACTTATAAATTAAACAAGTACTTAGTTGTAAATATTCACTTCTACAACTAAAATCACTTAAGGTATGAATGAACTAATGCTTAATGCATTATATGATCAAAGGAACATTTTCTTAAAAACTAGATTTTTTATAAAACATCAAAAACATTTTATATATTTTTGAAAAACATTTTTGGCATTAAATAAAAATGTTTAATCTTTTATAAAAATATGAATTCAAATTTTTAACCAAAATCAGTTAAAATGTTCCAGAAAAACCTTCCCCACAAAAGGACAAAATTGGCCAACGGACAGAAGGGGCGGCCCCCTTAATTTTACTAGGCGGCCCCCTTAATTATTAAGGGGACCGCCCCCGCTCCAGTAGGCTCCAGCTGTCCAGATTTTTCCCTATAAATACAAGCCTTCTCCTGGATTTTTTCTCAACACTTTTGCACTAAAACTTTCTATTATAGATCTCATTTCATATCTAAACAAAAACCTTTGATCATGTAATCTTAAGTAGTTGTTTCCAAGTGATCCAAGCTTCCACCATCCAAGTGCAAAAGAAGAATACTTCTATCAATCAAGATTAGAAGTATTACAACTTAGTTTCATCTTGTTACTTAAGTTGTGTGTTTAACAAAGTTTGTAAATCATTCATTCATTTGTATGTAAGGTGTGTGTTGTATGTAAGTAGTGAAGATGTTGTATAAGTAGTTGTGGTATAGAAGTTGTGAGGTCAAAGTGTAGAAGTCGTGAAGCCATTGTGTAGAAGTCGTGAACCCGTGGTGTTGAAGCCGTGAAGCCGTAGCATAGAAGCTGTGAAGCGGTCATGTTAAAGTTGTGAAGTCCTAGTCGTGAAGTTCTTGTGTTGAAGTCGTGAAGCCATAGCATAGAAGCTGTGTAGCGGTCGTGTTGAAGCAATGAAGTCCTAGTCGTGAAGTCCTAGTGTTGAAGTCGTGAAGCCGTAGCATAGAAGTTGTGTAGCGGTCGTGTTGAAGCCGTGAAGTCCTAGTCGTGAAGTCGTGAAGCCGTAGCATAGAGGTTGTGTAGCGGTCTTGTTGAAGTCGTGAAGTCTTAGTCATGAAGACATGATGTTGAAGTCGTGAAGCCGCATCATAGAGGTTGTGTAGCGGTCGTGTTGAAGTCGTGAAGAAGTCGTGAAGCAGTCGTGAAGCCGTTGTGAAGTAGTCGTGAATAAGTTGTGTTGTGAAGTTGTGAGATTGGTTCTAGCTACTATTAGAACTCGACATTTAGCTTTGTGTCGTTAAACCCGTGTAAGCCAAAGTTGTGTACGGTTTTCTCCGCCATAAGGGAGCTTATTGAAGTTGTGAAGAAAACTCTCGAGCAAGGTGTGCTCGGGGAGTGGAGTAGGGCAAGGAAGGTGTCCTTGTAGCCGAACCACTATAAATCTCTCGTGTCTCGGTTAGATCTTTCCATACCTTATTTATTTCTTTACTTGCATCGTCATTACTTTCATACACATAGGTTTATATAATTGCTAGTATTAATTAGAGGTCGACTTCACATAAAGATCAATTTGAAAATCCATTCAAGAAACTAAAACTTTTACAATCAATTTAAAAGAATACTTATATTACTAATAATAAGGTTCAAGTTTTATTTTTCATAATAAACTTGAATCTATGTTTTTAAAAGTAAACAAAAGTTTTATAATAAATTAATAAGACGTAAAACTATTCAACCCCCCCTTCTAGTTTTTCACATTTAATACTCACTGAATAAGCCAGAAATAAGCAGAATATCACAACAGTGGACATTTTGAGTTAATAAGCCAAGACTAGGTTCAAAAGACTGAATAAGCTATGAAATAAGCTAAGGCAAACTGAAAATGAGCTAAGTAACTGAAAATAAGCTAGAATGAAAATGAAAAAGCCACAAATACAAATAAATAAGCACTAAACAATGAGAAAATAACCTAAAAAGCCCAAAAGGGCTGCTGATGTGGTCTAGGAGCAGGGCAAAATGGGCATTTTCAAGCCACGAAAAAGCTACCCAAGAAAAATCTTAAAAATCTAAAAAAATTGGGAATAGCTAGGTAAGCCAGCTAATTACATCTGTGCAAAAATTCAGATTCTAACAACTTGAAATGAACAAATTAAAAATCCATAAATAGGGCTGGAAAATGGGAAAAACCAAAAACCAAGTCTGCTATTCACTATTTGGGCTGTTATGAGTGATTTTAAGAGCCAAGGATTTAGGGATTCTACCACTACTTGAAATAGACTAATATGGACCTAATAATACCAATAAAAAGGGCTGCAAAAGCTTAAGCTCATAGGTGGCTTATATGAGCAGTTGCTTATCTAAGCTTCAACTAAATAGCTCAATTCCTATAAAATCTTCCAAAACAGTTAAAAGCAAGCTACAAACAACTAAAATAGGTCTCTATAAGCTGGATTAACATTTGAGCAAATGAACAGTGATGACCCGTTTGACCCATTTTTGACCCAATGCAAGTCTTAAACCAAACACCCCTTTATTTTGACTAATTTGAGATTAAAACTAAAAGCCACCAAATTAACTTGTGATCCTGACTATTTAATGATTAACTAACTTAAATAATCCCTAATAAGCAATTTCTATATGTGAATAAGCACTAATAAGCTAAAACTATATTAACTGAATTTGGACTATTTTAAACTATTAAAGTGGAAATGAGGATTAAGCTTAAACTAATTATAAAACTAGCTTACATATACTTCAAATAGAACAGTTAAGAAAAGAAAAAGACAATAAGCACTAGAATAAGCTGCATCCTGTTTTGACTGTGTTTAGGCTCTTTTTTTTTTTGGTTTTTTTTTTAAGAACTAAAAAGAGATTAAGCAATAGCCTACTATCAAATAAGCTCAAACAAGAACAAATAAGCTATAACTACTCTAATAAGCACTGAAAAACTAGGAATAAGCACATGAACAGTAATAAGCTAAAAAATGCAAAAATTAGAAAATGCTTACAATTGCATTTGCTCAGATCAGGATTGAACTATTAACCACACAAACCCCAGCTTGTTAATACAAGCCAATAATACCCATAAGCTCATCCAAACCAGCTTAATTCACCAAGTGCTCATTCTCCCTTGACTTTGACTTTTGTTGACCTTTTTGGATTTTTGAGTTTAGAACAGAATTAAACTACCATAAACTCACAATAAGCTATAATGAGCTTACATGAGTTTATATAAACACTAAATAAGCTTTTCAAAACACCAAATGACTTAATTCGAATTAACAGTGAATTCTTTGAACATGAAATTTCATTAACTTTTAAATGAGTACAAGGTTGCTTAATTATAGAACTAATAGACTGAAAACAACTTGAATTAATGATTAAAAGCTTGAAAATACAATTCCTAACAACTATGCTAAACTACGATTACTGATAAAAATCTACATGCCAAATTGGCTTACAAAGGGCCCTATTTATACAAAATGTGAGTTGGGATCCTCCTTGTACTCTTCTCTGAGCAATCCTGAGCCATTGGATTGGCTTAAATTCATCTGAGCCGTCCTCTACATTTTTGGCGCCAAAATGGTTATAGGATATCTAGCTTGGCATCACGTGAAAGTGGTACACATGTGAAGGAGTAGTTGATGGAGGAGGGGGGAAGGTGTGTTATCAGAGAATAGGTATGGGTGAGAAAGGTGGGTTTGTCAGGGATGGTGGTTTCTGGTATTGGCGGGTAGTAGTTTAGGAAGAGGGATTTGACCAGGTCAAAACCTGGTATTTAGCTAAAACACAAAATGGGTTAGGTTTGGTTGAGTGGGATTGGGCTTTTATTTTGTTGGGCTGAGTTTAGGCTAAAGGGTAAAAAGGGGTAGGGTTTTTATTTGTTTAGGGTAAAAGGGTTAAATTAGTTAGGACTAGAATTGGAATTGGTTTTAAAGTTAAGGGACCAAAACTACCAATTAGGGAAAATAAATCCAAGGACTAATTTTGTCATTTTGATATTCTTGAGTGTTGACTTTTGATGACTTGAGCAAAAATCTTGGTCCAAACTTGTAAATTTCTTCCCCGACTTCGGCTTTTGACGATTTTCCAATCTCGTGCTCGTTTATGTCCGTTTTTGCCCTGTTTTGAATCCTTTTGTACCTGAAACACATAAAAACACAAACCAAGGATATTTGCAACTATATTTGGTCTATTTGGGTGTTTTTGTGTCTTATATGGGCATAAAATAATGAGTAAATAGGCACTCATCACATGTACTCATGAACATTGTGCATATGTGTTATGCTAGTTATTATAATTAAAAAGTTCATTTCTTATTTAGTTGAGGTTTAATTGTTTTCTACCATGTTTGTACCAGATTAATGAAGATGGTGATAGCAATGAAGATCTAGAAGTGGATGCACAAATAGATACATGATGATAATATGTGGCGTTTGAAGAAATACGATTATTGAAGGCGCGCATTTATGTTCGACTTCTAAAAGTGTTGATAACAATGAGTTGCACATATGTCCGTTTGCATTAAATATTATTAGTGCATACATGTATAGATCGATTGATTCAAGTATTTTTTTTCTTTTTATAAATTTGTATTTTAATTATATTTCAATCGATATCGACTTTTGTGTTTAACATATATGTTCTTGGTTTGTTATAAATTTACATTATCTAAAAAATACGTATGTACTTTACTATTTGAAAAATATGCATGTTGTAAAAATTATTGCACAAACTAAAATAAAAAAATTAACTCTTAAAAACACATATGCACTAATAATTTAAAAAACAAAGTATGCTGGAAAAAAGCGCATAAAAAAAAATCCGAAAAATAAGGTTTTTAAAAAAAATTGGAATTTTATTCAAAAAATAAAAATAAAATAAAAAAAGTGTCATTTACTATTATGCCCTTATGAATTAAATAAAAATCTTTAATATTTTAAAGAATCTCATTGGTCTAGAAGGGTTCTCGCAGATAAGGTGGTTCTGAAAAGAAAGGGACCATATATATTTTACAGGATGGCTCTTCCAGATGCCTACCTCTTTGATGTGCATTTTGATGGAGTGTTTTATTTCTCACCATTAAGGTATGAAAATGGTGCTTTTTATCACATGAGGATTGGAAAAGATAAGATGTTTGACTATGATAGTTTGTGTAAGTATTTAGAAGAGACGCTTGAAGTAACCTTTTATGCCATATTTTTTAAGTTACCAGAGTGTGAGTTAGATGTTGGATTGAAAATAATTGGAGGTGATGTCGAATTGGAATCAATGTATGGATTTGCTGATACTTATGGGTTAGTAAACATGTATTTGGCACACATTCCTCAAAAGTTGGATGATTATTACATTCCAAACTTGTGTTTTGATGATTCTTCTGATGAGGCCACATCTAAACTTAGGATTAATGGGATTAGGGAAAAGGATGCTAGGAATATGTCATGGGAAGAACTAGTTCAATGGGCTGAGGAAGAAGCACGACACCTACATTCACCACTTAAGCCTAGAACAGTTAGGAGAGAACATGTCACTGAAACACAAGTTAATGATGAAGTGGCTGTTGATCATTCTGATGCACTACAAGTTAATGATGAAACACAAGTTAATGTTGATGAAGTGGCGGTTGATAATTCTGATGCACAAGTTAAGAAGGTAGTAGATAAGGGTAAGGGTATTATGATGGATAAAGGTAAAGTACCGAAAAGAAAGCATGTGGTTAGAAAGGCTAAGGGTATTGTGATTCAAGAAAATGTGAACCCAAGTATTATGGATCATGATTCTAGTGACAGTGATAGTGAATTAGAAGAAAGAGGGAAATACTCAATGGATCATGATTCTAGTGATAGTGACAGTGAATACTCCGATAAGTCTGTAGATTACTTGTTAGAAGGTGAAGATGAATTAATTGAACTTAGGAAGAGAAAATCCACTACAAAGAGGGCCCCTAAGCAGAGATCATGTTATGATAAAGATGGTTGTGAGATCAGTTCTTGACAGAAGAGAATTTATGCTGATGGTGATAGTGCAACAGTCATGGAACATGAGGAATTCATGGAAGATTTGATGAGGAACTTGAGGCAAGATGATGCTAATCTTACAGATCCATTTACATTAGTGGAGACAAAGCTAGACAAGTATCCTACTTATGATGTGGATACGCATTGGAGAATGAGGAAACCAACAGTAATGTATTTGAGTACTTAACTAAGTTTTTTGATTTCATTTTATTTTTGTTTATGCACTGTTTCATTGATTCTAATTAACAAAGTTTTTTTATTTTAGGTTGGTGAAAAGTAAGTTAATTCTGCTCAATTGAGGGAATGCCTGACTTATTATTCTTTGTCAAATGGATTTTCTCTATGGTTAGATAGAAGCTCAACAACCCACATAATAGCTAAGTGTGGGTTAAGGCCAGAGAGGCTCAAGGATCCAGAAAACGGGAAGACAAGTAAGTGGAAAAAATACCCTAGTGCGAAGAAAGGTGAAGGATCTGAATGCCCATTGAGGTGTTACAGAAAATAAATGACAGGTGAGAAATCATTTCAAGTAATTTCTCTTGAGGATAACCATACTTGTGTTAGAGATTTTAAGTTTAGAACTTTAGTGAGCTACAAGTGGATTGGTAAACAATTTGGCAATAAGATTAGGATGAATCTAGATATTACGTTACATGAAATTGCAGATTTAGTGTTGAAAAAATATAAGTGCATTGTAAGTCCATCACAATGTAGGTATGAAAAAAGATGGGCGTTGAATGAAGGGCAAGCAACTATTGAGGATCATTATGGTTATATAAGGTCATATGCTAAGGCTTTATTAGATTCTAATGAGGGTTCAACAGTTAGGGTTGGGGTAACAGTGAATGCAGATGAGAAAACCTATTTCGATAGATTTCATGTTTGCTAAAATGGACTCGAAGAGGGATGGAAGAGGGGAAGTAGACTAGTAATTTCTTTAGATGGATTTTTCCTTAAAAAACCAAATGTTGGGGAAATCCTTACGGTAATTGGCAGAGATGGAAACAACCACATTTTCCTAATAGCATGGGATGTGGTTAATGTAGAGAACAAGGATAATTGGACATGGTTTTTGGAGTTGCTTGGAGAAGATATTGGTTACCCAACTGGAAATGGGTTAACACTGATCTCAGATCAACATAAGGTAAATATGTTTTGACTGTATATTTTCCATAACAAAATGAAATTATGAATTATTTTTTAACTATGTAATATGTTAATGCAGGGATTGATTGAAGATGTACAGGATGTGATGCCACATGCGGAACACAGACAATGTGCTAGACACATTTATGAGGGGTTTAAAAAACAATATGATGGTGTTGAGTTTAGAAACTTATTCTGGGCTGCTTCTAAAGCTAGTTATCCAGGACTCTTCAACAAGATAATGGGCAAGATGAAAAGGGCCAATCCAAAAGCATATCAGTATCTATTAGATAAGGATCCAAAAAAATGGTCAAGAGCCTATTTTCACATAGGAAGCAACTGTGAGTCTGTAGAGAATGGTTTTAGTGAGTGTTTTAACTCTGTGCTTTTACAAGTAAGAAATAAACCATTAATTAGTATGTTGGAAGCGATAAGGGTTATAGTTATGGAGAGAATGAATACGATGAGGAAGATGTTGGCAAAATGGAAAGAAGACACTGACCTTTGTCCGAATATTCAGAAAAGGTTGGAACTCCTTAAAGATGAACAAAGGTAATTTACATTTAAAGCTGCATCTACATTTACATATAAATTTACATCAGTAATGATTAACAAAAACTAATTTCAATTACATTTATATCTTGTTGAGGTTTTGGCATGTTATCCCGGCTGGTGGAGCGATTTTTGAAGTGAGAAATGGATCAGAAACTTATGGAGTGGTGAAACAAATAGCATGTCAGATCTAATTGCTGAACCTACACAGACTCAAAATGATGCTGCACCTTCTCAGACTTCTACTTATGTTACTCATGAAGCACCTATCAGTCATCACAGACAGCATTAGCACCAATGGCACAACCATCAGCTCCCATGGCACAACCAGCAGTTCCAAGAGGAAGGACAAACTTTGTGAAACCAACAGAAAGGAGTGAAAGAATCCTCAAGAAGAAACTTGCAAAGAATCACCTAGGAATTGGTAGCTCAAATTCCAATCCTCACTCTTTGGATTGAAATGAATTATCAATCTGTCCACTTCTTTTGTATCTATATGTTGTGGACTTAAACAATTAGAAGTTGTGTATGTAACTAATGTTTTAACTATGTGCACTTCTTTTGTACCTATATGTTGTGCACATAGATTTAATACTGTATTTGGGAAACTGTCATACCCACTTTGCAACTTAAAACTACTAAGTGATGCAGTTTGATGTCACTTTAATGCCCAGTTTTGTACATTTATGGGCATTAGGATGTATTGACAGTTTACCTTTGTAACCACCGGTAAATTTCCACTTGTATTAATATTCTAACAAAAGAACACTTATCCATTTTCCACGTATAATATTTTTTAAAAGACTAAACGTTGTCAGTTTATCTGATCAACTCTACACACTAATGTGACGTAACTCACATTCCCAATAAACGTGCTCACACGCAGACCAACACCAACATGCTTCATGTTTATTTCACATAAACATCTTTATATGTCAAGTACCAAAGTTTTCAACTCCTGTTTGTCACTTTACGTTAATTCATTAACATACGATCATTAAACGCTCAAACTAAACGTTTACTACCTATTAAAGTTCTCACAAAAATCCTAAAATGCACTATAAACCCTAATGTGCACTAATGACCTCCAAAGTGCACTGAAGACCCCTAAAGTGCACTGAGGACCACGAAAGTGCAAACCCTAAAGTGCAAAACCCTAAAACTAATGTACAAGCCCTTAAAGCATAAAAACCTAAGCTTTACCTTATTTTCCCGTTACAAGCCCTAATTTCACAAAACTATGATTTTATGTGATAAAACCACAAGCCCTAATTAATGTGTACATGATTTCTATAAAATATAAATATACAAGTCTCTCAAGCACATGTAAAAGTCCTTAATGCATAAAACACAACATTTATAAAAACCTCATTATAAACCTTAGTGTACTTACTCTAAAGCACATAATACAAGACCTTTATGCACTAACCCTAGACCTAGTTTTTCTTATAACATTCAAACTTAGAGTACAAGTCCTAAAACCTATGGTACAAGTACTTAATGCATAAAAACTAAAAACTACATTTTTACTACACTAAACATATCTAAACCTAATTATACTTAACAAGACACTAACCAAGGATCTTAACTAAGATTCCTACATTCCTAGAACTCCATGTACAACACCTTAAAGCCATGGTATAAGTAGTTAAAGCATAAAACGCCACACTTGTATTCCTAGTTCAAATCAAACCAAATCTTAACCAAATCATGCCCTAACTAAACTAAACCCTAACTAAGCCTTAATGAGGTGTTAAATATGCCACATCTTCATGTCCCATAAGTCTTATGCATTGGTCAAATATGTCAAGCCTAAATAGGGTTCCTAATTAAGCCACATTTCCAACTTCTTAACAAACCACCTAGGGACCATATAACCAAAATAAAACACATCACACATCTTCTATAAACTTCACTTTTGTGGCTAGAGACTCGACTATGTAGCTACACATGGTTTGTATCTTTTTAATCCATTCGAACTACATGGAACAAGTGGAATATATGTTTCTTCTCTTAAACCATACAAGCTTCCATGGACATATACTAAACACATCATATTGTCCCTCCTCCCATAACACACCTTCCTAAGTAGCTAGAAGCCTCAAGAAAACCTTGAATTCCATTATATATATGTCGACCATATAACATGCTTAAGCCTATAAGCTGATAAGCTGTTCACAGCTTATTTTCAAACTAAACACAACATATTTAGCAAGCCATAATAGATCACACCCTTTTCTAAACCTAAAACGCGATTTAAATAAAATAAGGACTATATACGTAACGACTAAAATACTTTGAGGGGAAAACTCTAACATTTTGAAACTTGGAGTTTTCTTGGGCCAAAACTGTAAATTTTGATAAGTTATATACAACAAGGGCTGAAATAGCAAACAACTAACAGTTAAGGTTATAAAGTGTCATTTTTGAAACTACAGGGGTAAAAGTTGTCAAATTATAAAAGATGAAGGGTATAAGTTGTTAATTTATAAAAGATGAAGAATATAAGTTGTTACTTTATAAAAGACGAAGAGTATAAGCTGTCATCTTATGATAGTTCAGGGGCATAAATTGTCAACACTTGAAACCATAAGGGAATAAAGCGTAACATTTTAAATTATTTCGGGGAATATACTTTTGGATCATTTTTGATAAAAACTAATAATCAAGATACTTCTATTGCGTTAACGATCAATCAAATACTAGAAATGAAAATATGATATATATATATAATATATATATATATATATATATATATATATATATATATATATATATATATATATATATATATATATATATATATATATATATCACTGAATTTTGATGAGACTTCATGTTGTCTCATTCAACACTTAACCACCAACACAACACTTGCTATTCGATTGCTAAAACTTGACATATTCACCTAGGTTGCGTGTTGGAGCAGTTTAGTCACCATACTTGATTACTTTCCAATCAGACTACTGTAACACCAAGGTGAGTTCATAGTCCCACTTTTATACGGTTTTCAAACTTGTGGGGAGATACATGCTACAAACCTGAACACAAGTATTTTTCTGTATGCAAATCCTGATTGATATTGCCTAAGACATACTGTTGCCCCTAAAAAGACCCTCATATCATGAACCATTAATCACTTGCGAGTGAACGCGAATAATCGTGAATAGATCTATTAGAGGTTGACAGCCCATTTGTACTAGCCAGATAGATAGCTATAATGCTAGCTGGATTGATTGACAAATGCACATTATTTGAGACTTACTTGGAAGTTGGCAAGCTCCTACCCGGTGGGCATTATTACTTACATCATCTTTATGATGTTAGTATTTTATATCATTTTATGATATCACACACGTTAACATTTGAGTTCATGAGACTTAGAGAAATATTCTGTACTGCAATACTACTGTTTTACTATTACTCAACTTGTGTTCAACCAACTGATTATTATACAAACACTATGGATTCACTCAACATTTGTGTTGACTTTTTAGCATGTTTATCTCAGGTCTATAATGAACGAGGATGGCACAGAGGGGCACAGAAACTCTTTCGAAGGCTAAAATCTAATTATCATTCGAAACTTATTTAACAAACTGTAAAACTACTAGGATCTCATTTTGTAAAATCTGATATTTATAAAAATTCGAATGATAAATCTCTCAAAACGACTCAATTAGAGATCGTTTTCTATTATTATAACTATTTTTCCATCGAGTAACACCCAACTTTAATTCCGCTGTGTATCCCGAAATTGGGGGTGTTACAGATTGGTATCAGAGCTATAGTTATAGAGAAATGGGTCTGATTGAGACCAGAACTATAACCACTTTTACAAACAAAAACATTGTATAGCCTTTCGCTTTCCGTGCCTCCCATCCTCCAGGTAATTATGTGACTACTAAACAATTTATGCTACCCAAACATGTTATATTGATATATACACACTCAACATACTTTCGAACACTTTATGTAAATAAAGAACTAAATACGTCTACATATGCCTATTCTAGGGCATTACGGCACAACCACATTTCCCCAAATCATGCACCTACTCCCACACTTTTGCAGTCTATGAAACTTTCCCAAGACATTGTGACTGGATTCAATGGTCTCTAAACTTTTCACGACCTTACGTGATAATATTTTACCTAAAAGCTGTCAAAATCTATCGATTTTCTTGCTAAAAATACAAGATATGGGATTACTAAGGAACAAAATTGATTCATCATGTACAAAAGCTGAAGTTCAGCAGCTTTCTCTACATTCATCAAGTTCTCTTCCAAAACTTTCATTATTAAAAGTCTATGATTCTAGCCTAGTGTAAACTGTTTTTGAACTTCTACGCGTATCTACTTTATTTACTACACCCTCATACCACCTTTCACACTCAAATAACTACTCAAATAAAGTCCTTCACCACCACCTCCACCATCATCTACAAATTTCACTTCCCCGTCCCAACCATTTGAGCTTGGAGAGAGAGCAAGGGCCGCTGTTGCCCGATATCACTGTTTACCACGGTCACCCTCTCCTGATTTCACTCCTTCACCACGAGTATTCAAGATAGGAGAAAGTCCACAGGCAGTCATGGACCAACAACCTTCCATTTCTACCCTCCGGATACGTATGGATCGCCATGAGGAACAAGTCGATACTGCTTTAGGTCATCTCGATGAGCTACTTCTAGAGCGCATAGAAACGTTGGAGTATACAGCTGAGGACCTAGTTACTAGCCAAACAATCATGCAGCAGAAGTTAGACATCTTAGACACCGGGATACAAGAGAAGATAAACGATTTGGAGGAATGTCACGGACAGCTAAGTTAAGAGATACCTTTAATATATGATAATGAAATGAAGTTAACACAAGAGATGATGAAGCGAAATGAAGAACTGATGATAGCTCAAACTAGGATTACCACACTAGAGACAGTAGTGGGAGATATCCAGGAGTATATACCGATCCTTCTCAGCAAGATTATAGAGCTTGAGAGTCGTCTCGGAAGAGCATCTGGCAGCTATTAGACTAGATTCTCTATCTACCAGCTTTTGTGCTATATCTTAGCCATGGATTGTGTGGCGTAAATATGACGCTTGCATCTATTTTGTTGTATAACAAACTAGCAAGTTATTTATGACTACATGTGGTTGTGATTCTGTTATATCTTGCTGTGTAATGATATCGGTTGATGTGGGCCAGAGTTGGTCATTCATATACATGTATGATAGTATTCAGGCAAGTCGTGATCTCATGATCCTCATAGACTCCGTTTGTGATAATTATGGCAGTGTCGTTATGATTTTTACACATTCACCTTGTTATTTGTATTATTCAAACATAACATGGTCATTATGCGAATGTTGAATATGTGTTTTATTTCTTGTGGCATTAATAGAAATATGCCTCCTACAAGAAAATCAACTGCAACTCCAGAACCAGTCATGCCTCAAGCTGCTATCCGAAAACGAGTTGCAAACAGTGTTGCTGCAGCACTCGAGACACAAGCAGCAACAATGTCCCGCTCTGGAAGTACCAGCAGACCTACCGGAGAAAGCGAGACAGCTATAGCTCGCAAGTGTACCTACAAAGACTTCATGAACTGTAAACCAACCTTCTTCAAGGGAACAGAAGGAGTGACTGAGTTAGCTCATTGGTTTGAGTGCACATAAACAGTTTTCATGAGAAGTGGTTGTACCGATGACTGTAAGGTTACTTTTGCTACAGGGACTCTTTTGGATGATGCCCTGTCTTGGTGGAACTCATCGGCCCAAACTATGGGTGTTGAAGCAGCATACCAACTTACTTGGGCTGACTTCAAAAAGAAAATGCTGAAAAAGTACTGCCCCCGTACCGAGATAAAAAAGCTAGAAGATGAATTTCACCAATTGGTTGTAGAAGGAACTGATCTCAAGAGCTACAACATGAGGTTCCAGGAACTGGCTATACTATGCCCAACTGTTGTACCAGATCATGAGAAAACATTGGAGAAGTATATCGAGGGACTGCCTCGAAGTATTGAGGGGAATGTCACCTCATCTAGACCACAAATGCTGGAAGAAGCCATTACTATTGCTCAGAGGCTAATGGACAGGGAAATCAAGCATGGTTCCACCCAAGGAAGCAATGATCACAAGCGGAAGCTTGATGACAAGAGAACCACTCATCACTACAACAACCATCCCAACAACAACAACTACCACAACAACAACAACCACCACCACCACAACAACCATCACAACTATCAACAAAACTGCAATAACCACTATCATCAACAAAATCGCAGGAAGGAAGCTGGCAGAGACTACATTGCCACACCTGCTGAAGGAAGTGGTTATCGTGGGAAGCAACCTTTGTGCAACCAATGCAAAATGCATCACACTGGGCCTTGCATTGCTAAGTGCAGAAAATGCCAGGGAACAGGCCACAAAACAGGAGACTGCAAAGTCACAGGCGTTAATGCGCAGCCAGTAGCCGTGGTATGCCACAGATGTGGTGGGAAAGGACACTACAGGAATTAGTGCCCGATTCAGAATACCAATTAGAACGACAAGGCTAGTGGAAGAGAATAGAAACTTGTTAGAACCTCAACAACGTCAAGGGACAACAACAATGTTTAAACAGAAGAGGAAGTTTCTGCTACAATAATAAACCATAGTTCAAGCCCTCTAGGGTTGTATTTTATTTTGTACTTTACCCTAGGTGCAGTGGTGTAACCTAGTTGTAACAAGTACCTCCCTATCTAATGAAATCTCTATCTTTTACTATTTCCACGATGATCCCAACCTTCATCAATTACATTTTCTATTCCACTCACCTTATTCATAACTATTTTGTAACAATATACCGCTATCCTATTAAGGATCTGGTTAATTTCATTCCTGACTGAATAATAGACTATTACCATCCTATAAGGTTCTCCCACGAATCTTAGGATCTATTCCTAAAATTTTATTTCAAGCTATCATGTTACCACCTCGGAAATTGATAATCTATCACTCTACCAACTATTCACTACCGTTATGTGAACCGATTTTTTTTCTTGTTACTTTGAAAAAGTATTTAGGTTGCCATTATACAAAAACAACACGTTGAATACCATCTAAAACTTTTGAGAAACATAATACTACTTTGACTAAGCCGACCATCACATCATTTGTCCTCAATTATACATAGCCAGATCACCTATGTATAATTCAGGAAGAATCATGTCATGAATGAAACATTCATCTTTTCAAATTTACTGAAACAATCTTCATTCAAAAGCAAAGCTTCGTAACAAGATAAATTGTTCGTAAACATCCCCGTTGCCAACATTCCATAGATATCTACACCTTTTACACAACACCTCAATCAACACAGACTGAATCTCGGGACGAGATTCCATTTAAGGGGGTGAAACTGTAACCACCGGTAAATTTCCACTTGTATTAATATTCTACCAAAAGAATACTTATCCATTTTTCACGTATATTTTTTAAAAGACTAAACGATATCAGTTTATCTGATCACCTCTACACACTAATGTGACGTAACTCACATTCCCAATAAACATGCTCATACGCAGACCAACACCAACATGCTTCATGTTTATTTCACATAAACATCTTTGTATGTCAAGTACCAAAGTTTTCAACTCCTGTTTGCCACTTTACGTTAATTCATTAATGTACGATCATTAAACGCTCAAACTAAATGTTTACTACCTATTAAAGTTCTCACAAAAACCCTAAAATGCACTATAAACCCTAATGTGCACTAATGACCTCTAAAGTGTACTAAAGACCCCTAAAGTGCACTGAGGACCACGAAAGTGCAAACCCTAAAGTATAAAACCCTAAAACTAATGTACAAGCCGTTAAAGCACGAAAACCTAAGCTTTACCTTATAAAAGAAGAACGGTATAAGTTGTCATCTTATGAAAGTTCAGGGGCATAAATTGTCAACACTTGAAACCATAACGGAATAAAGCGTAACATTTTATATTATTTCGGGGAATATACTTTTGGATCATTTTTGATAAAAACTAATAATCAATATACTTCTATTGCGTTAACGATCAATCGAATACTAAAAATGAGAATATGATATATATATATCACTAAATTTTGAAGAGACTTCATGTTGTCTCATTCAACACTTAACCACCAACACGACACTTGCTATTCGAATGCTAAAACTTGACATATTCACCTAGGTTGCGTGTTGGAGCAGTTTATTCACCATACTTGATTACTTTCCAATCAGACTACTGTAACACCAAGGTGGATTCATATTCCCACTTTTATACGTTTTTCAAACTTGTGGGGAGATACATGCTACAAACCTGAACACAAGTATTTTTATGTATGCAAATCCTGATTGATTTTGCCTAAGACACACTGTTGCCCCTAAAAAGACTCTCATATCATGAACCATTAATCACTTGTGAGTGAAGGCGAATAATCGTGAATAGATCTATTAGAGGTTGACAGCCCATTTGTACTAGCCGGATAGATAGCTATAATGCTAGTCGGATTGATAGACAAATGAACATTATTTGAGACTTACTAGGAAGTTGGCAAGCTCCTACCCTGGGGGCATTATTACTTACATCATCTTTATGATGTTAGTAATTTATATCATTTTATGATATCACACACGTTAACGTTTGAGTTCATGAGACTTAGAGCAATATTCTGTACTGCAATACTGCTGTTTTACTATTACTCAACTTGTGTTCAACCAACTGATTATTTTACAAACACTATGGATTCACTCAACCTTTGTGTTGAATTTTTAGCATGTTTATCTCAGGTCCATAACGAACGACGATGGCACGGAGGGGCACGGATACTCTTTTGAAGACTAAAATCTAATTATCATTCGAAACTTATTTAACAAACTGTAAAACTACTTGGACCTCATTTTTTAAACTCTGATATTTATAAAAATTCGAATGATAAATCTCTCAAAACGACTCAATTAGAGAGCGTTTTCTATTATTATAACTATTTTGCCATCGAGTATTACCCAGCTTGAATTCTGCTGCGTATCCCAAAATTGGGGGTGTTACAACCTTTTGGAAATGATGAATATCAAGTGTAGTTTGTATCTTATTTTACATGTTTTTTATGCATCTGAATTTTGTATGATTTTAACAGCTTTAAAGAAACATTGTAAACACAAAATAAACCATTGCATTGAATACTACAATGCTACATAATATAGCTGTAGGATGTTACATTGATTCTAGATGTCACACACTACCAAAACAACACAGCCTAACCACAATCATAATTGTCAATACACAATCCTAGTTGCAACAAAAAAACCCAACACAAGAACAAAGAAACTTAAGACAGCCACAGCTTTGTCATACACTCCAACTTTTGACTTTATCACAGTCACTTCTTCCTTCAACTGACCCATTTCCAAACTTGAACCTTGACTGTAGTTTCTTCTCTTGAGCATGTTCTTCAACCTTTTGTTTTCTTCATGTAAGTTGAAAAACGGATATCTGTAGTAGTCACTTGGTAGCTCGGGATCTAAAAACCCATAAAAGTTACACTTTTCATCTTCATCCTATCACAAATACAAGAAAAATCAACAGGTATCCAAACTGTAAAAAAACTAATCTATTAAAACCAAAAAACGAAAAGGACAATTCTTACATAAATAGGGAAAGCCTTAAATCTTCTTCCCGGGTTATCAAGTGTCCATGAAACTTGTTCTTCGACAGGCAAAGGACACTTACAATGAGTTGCATCCATCACTTCTTGCAAGGTCATACAATTGGATCTTGAAAAAGATGATCTTGAAAAAGATGATGAAGATCTCATAATTGGTTTTGTGTGGATAGGGTGAAAAGGGAATTAGGTTTGTGTTACGGAAAGTGTGGTTGGGATATGTGGGGTATAAAAGGACGAAATAAAACGGTATAAAAAAATGGCCTTGACACGCTGGCAACTTATGTGTCACAAAGGGACACGCTGGCATTGGACATGCTGGACATCGTGCATACAATGACAAAAAATCAAAAGTTTTGTGTTACAATGAGACGAAAAATAGTTTGCTACATACAATGATAAAAAGTGTCAAGTTCAATGCATTTTTTTGTCATTTGCCCTATTTTATTTTAGACTACCTATACTGCATATCTCTCTATTCATTTTCTTTAAGATTTTTAAAAATAGGTACAATTATTTAATACATTAATATATTCATACAACACCTATAATGTTAGAGTTAATGGAAAAATATTAATCGTGTATGTCTTTATTCGAACACGGGACCGAGGGATTGCACACTTTACGTATGAATGATCAAGTAAATAATTAATATATATATATAATTATTATTATATATTTTAATTATTTGGACACGAAATGATACATGACGGACGTTAAGTAATTAACGGAATTGACTAACGACCGTTAAGTAAATAGTGGAAGGACTATTGGTGAAATTAGGAGCTAAAGAAAGTTCTAGAAACCCACTCCAAGGGTTAGGCCGATCGGCCTGTGGCTTCCAAGCCCACTCGATGCTTTCTTTTGCTCCAAGATAGGATTTGCCTATAAATACAATTGAAGGGTTATTAGTTCCTTTACCTTGTGCATTGCTATAACCCTAATTTTTGTATTCTCTCTTCCTTGTTCTAAAACCGGTCGACTTCCTTCCAAGGGTGTCAAACCAAAGTTTTTCCAAGTTAACAAAATTGTTTTGGTTAACCGTGTTCATTCACTAGCATCAATACTTGATTGGTTATAGTACGTGTGTACAAGAGTTCGGTAATTACTTACTTTAGTAATTCATCTTGGATTGTGAAACAAAAAGGTAAGGGGTTTCACAGTAATCCTATTTGTTTGATCAAGTGAAGTGAAGAGAAGATTGATCCTTGTTTTTGCTAGGATCTTGAGGTATGTAACTATTTATTATTCGGTAATTCTTTATACGTGTTAAATAAAGATCTTGCTTCCGCTATACATGCTTTGATGTGTTTATTTATTTAGATGATTGTCATACTATTTAAATTCCAACAGTGGCATCACGAGCCAATTTAACATGTAATTGTAATTACCTAAACGCATAATAAAAATCAATTCTTGATTTGAATATACATGTTAAGTCGATTTTTAGGGTTGTTTTTAAACATACCATAAAAATCGAATAAGGATTTGGGGGGGGGGGGTTTCGAACCTCTTTTAATTAAAACAATTAGTTTTGTAACCCTAAATTAGAACATGTTGTGTTTATGTTTTTATTTGATTAATAAGGGTTACGTTCCTAGATAATCCATGATTCTTCATGCAAGGAACCATGGATTAGAGTTTGTTTTTGTGCTACATGTTTTAGATAAATCTAAAATTCGGGAAGACCTAATTAATTATATTAATGAATCAGTTATGTGCAACGTGATATATAATTATTAAAACTTACGCGGCCAATGGGAGCTTTAGTAATTATATACATAAAAAATTCACATAGAGATTATTAATAGGATTTATCAAAAGGTTTGCATGTGGCTATATGATTTAATGGTTAAGATCATATATGTGGTATTATGTGTTCGTTTATTTTTTTGTTAAATTACTTGATCTTTTTTGTTTAAATTACCGTTGAATTGTAAGCAAAAAGAGGGTAATTTTTTTAATAAAAAATAAATGAACCAAATAACTATGAAACCTTTTGTGGTAAATTATTTATTGCCAAATCTTATGTGCCGACAGTGGTTCACTTCGCACGGTAATTTGCTCCCAGGCGAGACTAGCAATTTAATAATTTATGATATAAATTTTAAACTTTAAAAAATCTTAAACTTTTTATTGATTGCTGCAACTGTACATATTGGTCGAAAGGCGGATCTAATGTTGACAAACTATAAAGTGGGTATAAGGTTGGTTTCGCATTAAATTGTGGCCTTAAAGAGACTCCATTCTGTCTCTCCGCTCGCCTGTGTGTCAAATTAGACTTACCAAGTACAACCATTATACATGTACGAAGCATCTTAAGGCAAAGTTGTAAGTTTCTCAACGCCATCAATTAAAACTTTGTTGATTTAAGCTTAGTAAAGAGTAAAAGTTTTTTACATGAAACATATAATACAAGATGAATGCATGACATCTTTGTACATATTTTTTTGATTACATACATAAAAAATTAATACCCTTAAAATTTAAGTTATATGCCATCCAATGAAACGGAAACACCTGAGATTAGATACCTTCATTACTAGCAGCCAAAACTGATGTGATGATCAAAGGATGGTAATCAAAGGGTAAATTACATACTTTTATTACTAGCAGCCAAAGCTGATGTGATGAAACTATGGTAATTTGCAGTTTCTTAAGTTGGTTAACTTAATTGAGTACTTTCATTACTAGCAGCCAAAGCTGATGTAATGAAACTATGTCAAGGCATAAAGATGGGGATAAAACATGCTTACATTTGCAACTGAGGTTGGCAAAATATGTAAATCCCATCATTCTAGGAATTGCAATTTGAGATTGGCAATTGAGTTCGACTCGTACCTTATTGAGTACTTTCATTGCTAGCAGCCAAAGCTGATGTGATGAAACTATGTCAATTTGGATCCTAGTTTTCAGTGAAAATTAAATGGTTAAATGTTATTTACCATGGGTGTTTAATTTTCTTGAAAAGATTAATTATCGAAAGTACTAACTTTTGAACTTTTTCTTTAGAAATGGCCCAACCCGACAACACTAACATGTGTAACATGAGTTCTGCTTTCAAGAAAATGATTGAAAGAGAAAAGTTGACTGGGAAAAAGAATTTCAATGATTGGTACCGTTCGTTGAGGAATGTTCTGCGAATGGCCAAAAGATTTGAATATCTTATTAAGCCTCTTCCTACAGCTCCTGCTTGTACTGCATCTAATGCAGAACATGAAAAGTATAACCTTGATTATGAGAAGCACAATGATGTGGCTTATCTTATGTTATCTGGGATGGACACTTAATTGCAAAAGCAATTTGAGAACTATGGTCCCATGGACATGATCAATGAGCTTAAACATATGTTTGAGAAACCACCTATGGCAGAGTTATATGACTTGATAGATGCTCTGCATAAGTGTAAGCAGGGTGCTAGTAAACCCGTGAGTGCCCACGTATTGGAAATGAAAGGTTATTTGGACCAATTGGATGCACTCGGCTGTGGTTACGTGCAAGATGTGCAAGTTGGCCTCATCAATCGATCCCTTAACGAGGAGTTGCTTGGTGATTTTGTGCACAACTTCAATATGCATTGCACGGGGAAGACAATAAGTGATTTACATGCAATGCTTATTGACTTTGAGAAAGGATTGTCAAAGAAGGCACCTACACCTGCTGTAATGGAAATTCAAGGTGGTAGGATTACTAAGCCCAACAAACCGCAACACGCGAACAAGAAGGGGAAAGGTAAAGCTGACAAGGGCAAACAGGTTGTGACCTATCAGCAAAAGCCTAAGAAGCAGAATCCTCCTATGAAGAAGGATTATCCCAAGAAGGATGTGTCTACTTGTCACCACTGCAATACTCCTGGACATTGGAAGAAGAATTGTCCATTGCTGCTAGAGGAGTTGCATCAAAATAAAAATAAGAAGGCTGGGAATGTCGCCAGCACTACAAGTATTTTTATGATTGAATTATTTTCTTTTTCTCGTAAGCATAATGCCTGGGTATATGATACGGGATGTGGTACTCACATTTGTAACACATTGCAGGGGCTTAGAGGAGCGAAGAAGCTGACCTATGGAGAAATATACTTGTACGCGGGCAATGGCATACGTGTAGCAGTTGAAGCCATAGGGACATTCGATTTAGTTTTACCTTCGGGTTTAATACTAGTTTTGAATAATTGTCATCATGCACCATCTATTATTAGAGGTGTTGTTTCAGTTTCTTTGTTAAAGGATAATGGTTTCGTTCACACATTTACTAATAATGGAATATCGGTTTCTTTAAGCAATGTTTTTTACTTTAATGCAATTCCAATAATTGGTGTGTCTGAAATTGACATGGAGAATCATGTGTCCAATAGAAATAATTCTTTGTATAACATTAGCAATAAGAGAATCAAGTCAGACTTGGATTCGTCTTATCTTTGGCACTGTCATCTTGCTTATATTGGCAAGAAACGCATGGAAAAGCTGCAACATGATGGGCTTTGGCAAAATATCAATGATGATTCATTTGATAAATGCGAATCTTGCATATCTGGGAAGATGACAAGGAAACCTTTTTCACATCAAATGGAAAGGGCTACAGATCTACTTAGATTAATACACACTGATGTGTACGGTCCACTTAGACATGTGTCAAAACGCGGTGCTACCTACTTCTTAACCTTTACGGATGACTATAGTCGTTATGGTTATGTTTATTTACTTAAACATAAACATGAAGTCTTTGAGACATTCAAGGTTTTTAAAAGTGAAGTAGAACAACTCGGTAAGAAGATTAAGGCTCTTCGATCCGATAGAGGTGGTGAATATTTAAGCCAAGAGTTTAAAGATTATCTAGCTGAGTGTGGAATTGTCCAGCAACTCACATCTCCTTATACTCCACAGCAAAATGATGTATCTGAAAGGAGAAATCATACATTTCTTGATATGGTACGATATATGTTTAATCTGACAACTCTTTCCTTATCCTTTTAGGACTATGCCCTTGAAACTGCTGTTCACGTGTTGAATAGGATTCCAACTAAGAAGGTTGATAAGACTCCATATGAATTATGGACTGGTAAAGCTCTCAACTTGTCTTACTTAAAGGTCTGGGGTTGTGAGGCATTTGTTAAACGTGACTCACCAGATAAACTCCAACAAAGATCTGTTAAGTGTATCTTCGTAGGATACCCTAAGGAAACAAAGGGTTACTACTTTTACTTTCCACCAGAGAATAAAGTCATTGTGGCTAGGTATGGAGATTTCCTTGAGGAGAATCTCATATCTCAAGAATTCAGTGGGAGAGTTTATGATCTTGAAAGTGATCAAGAAGATACGTCACCTTCTGAAAACACTAGCACACTTCCTGTGGAACCTGAAAGTCTAGGTCCTCCACCTGAAGTTGAAGTGGTTCCCATTCATAGATCTGCAAGAACTGTGAAAGCTCCTGAGCGTCTATGTCTTAATGTAGAGTGCGAAGAAACTATACTAGGGGATCTTGATGTACCTACTAGTTATAGGGCTGCCATTAATAGTCCTGAGAAGGATAAATGGCAGGTTGCTATGAATGGGGAAATGCAATCCATGAGAGACAATGAAGTATGGATTGAAGTAGACCTTCCTCCCAATGCTAAGGTTGTTGGGAGTAAGTGGCTCTTCAAGAAGAAAACGGACATGGATGACAATGTACACACCTATAAAGCTCGTTTGGTGGCTAAAGGCTTTACCCAAACATATGGTGTTGACTACGAGGAGACCTTTTCTCCTGTAGCTGACGTTAGAGCTATTAGGATTCTCATAGCTATAGCTACACACTATGATTATGAGATTTGGTAGATGGATGTCAAAACCGCCTTCTTGAATGGTCGCCTAGATGAAGACATCTATATGGCGCAGCCTGAGGGGTTTGTGAATCCAAAATTTCCTGACCGTGTATGCAAGCTTTAAAGATCCATTTATGGATTGAAGTAGGCATCACGTCAATGGAATAAAAGATTTGATGAGGAAATCAAAAGGTTTGGATTTACTCAAAATCTTGATGAGCCATGTGTATACCACAAAGCTAGTGGGAGTGATGTTATTTTCCTAGTTCTATATGTTGATGACATATTGATCATGGGTAAAAACATTCCAAGCTTGCATGAGGTGAAAGCCTATCTTGGGAAATATTTTTCCATGAAGGATCTAGGAGAAGCAGCATACATTCTAGGAATCAAGATCTACAGAGATAGATCAAGGCGGTTAATTGGTTTAAGCCAAAGTGCTTACATTGACAAGATATTGAAGAGATTCAATATGCAAAATTCCAAGAAGGGATTTTTGCCAATGCAAGTAGAACATGACTTGAGTAGCAAAGCTTGTGCTTCAACACCTGAAGAGGTGGAACGCATGAAGAGAATCCCTTATGCTTCGGCTGTGGGATCGATTATGTATGTGGTTCGATGTACAAGGCCCGATGTGGCGTTTGCTCAGAACATTACCAGTTGTTATCAGCAGAACCCAGGTGAACTCCACTGGACTGCTGTGAAACATATTCTCAAATATTTAAGATCTACAAGAGAAATGTTTTTAGTGTACGGAGAAAATCCAGAAGCAGAACTGTGTATTACAGGTTACTGAGATGCATCCTGGAAGTGTGATAAATATGATACGAAGTCTCAGACGGGATATGTCTTTGTCGTCAATGGAGGTGCTGTGGATTGGAAGAGCAAGAAGCAGAGTACTATAGCGATGTTTGCAACATAAAGTGAGTATATTGCTGCCTCAGAAGCTGCAATGGAAGCAATTTGGATTAGGAAGTTCGTTTCAGGGCTTGGAGTTATGCCCTCAATCGAAAGACCTATTAAAATGTATTGTGACAACTCAGCCGCAATTACATTTGCTAATGAGCCTGGAATCATGAAGGGCACCAAACATTTCCCGATTCGGTATCACTATGTTAGAGAACAAGTGGAGATAGGCGATATCGAATTACTCAAAGTTCACACAGATGACAACTTAGCAGATCCATTAACGAAGGCTCTACCCGGTGGAAAGCTTAAACAAGTTTCTGAAGGCATAGGACTTTGTTTACCTGAAAGTTTCATGCATATCTGTGATTAGTATTTGGATAATGGGATGTTGTAAAACAGTTATTATTTTAATGAAATAAAATAAAGTGTTATGTTTATTTATCATTTTCTTAATAATATATCCTATATTTGCATGTTTATATCCGTGAATATATTTATATTCTAAACTGTCCGTTTTCGGTTAATTATATGGGAATATCATTAAATTAAGACAAATGTGAGTCTTGGTAGAATATACTTGAAAGTATATTCATGCGTTGTCATACCAATTTCACATGATATTCAAAATTTTTGAATATAGGACTTATCCCGACTTCATGAGTTTACTTTATGGATCTTATCATTAAGTAAATCATGTGTATATAGTTATCCTTAGACTTGAGATGCCAGATAACTGTCATGCATGTAGTGCATTTCTGTAATTCAATTTAACGCTATACGTAACTGGTAGCTATACGGATTGTTTTCGGAAGCGTTGCGAAGTGCATGAGTTATGCTCGTAGTCAAGATAGAATTTGTTCCTTCAAATTTATTTGGAGTTTAATACTGCTGGGCCCCTCGTGGGATTAGTAAGATGTTTGTGTGGCCACACCCAATATCTCCCCTGAATGATTCAGAAGATTTGGTAATCTTATTTAATCATAAATAACGAGAAACATAATTATTAATAAAGATTGACTTAGATCCATATCTTTATTAATGTGGTATTAGAAACAAAATGATAAGTATGATGAGTTATCATTGAATGATTTTTCCAGGAGACCACCACCTGAGTTGTACTAGGGGCATTGCCGTGTAATAGACGCTAACCAATGTCATTACACTTTTAATAGATTTCCAAGTGGGAGCTGTTAGAGTTAATGGAAAAATATTAATCGTGTATGTATTGATTCGAACACGGGACCGAGGGATTGCACACTTTACGTATGAATGATCAAGTAAATAATTAATATATATAATTATTATTATATATTTTAATTATTTGAAAACAAAATGATAAATAACGGACGTTAAGTAATTAACGGAATTGACTAACGACCGTTAAGTAAATAGTGGAAGGACTATTGGTGAAATTAGGAGCTAAAGAAAGCTCTAGAAACCCACTCCAAGGGTTAGGCCGATCTGCCTGTGGCTTCCAAGCCCACTCGATGCTTTCTTTTGCTCCTAGATAGGTTTTGCCTATAAATACAATTGAAGGGTTATTAGTTCCTTTACCTTGTGCATTGCTATAACCCTAATTTGTGTTTTCTCTCTTCCTTGTTCTAAAACCGGTCGACTTCCTTCCAAGGGTGTCGAACCAAAGTTTTTCCAAGTTAACAAAATTGTTTTGGTTAACCGTGTTCATTCACTAGCATCAATACTTGATTGGTTATAGTACGTGTGTACAAGAGTTCGGTAATTACTTACTTTAGTAATTCATCTTGGATTGTGAAACAAAAAGGTAAGGGGTTTCAATCCTATTTGTTTGATCAAGTGAAGTGAAGAGAAAATTGATCCTTGTTCTTGCTAGGATCTTGAGGTATGTAACTATTTATTGTTCGGTAATTCTTTATACGTGTTAAATAAAGATCTTGCTTCCGCTATACGTGCTTTGATGTGTTTATTTATTTAGATGATTGTCATGCTATTTAAATTCTAACATATAATTAATGTTATTTTTAAAATATATCTTACTCAAAAATACAGTTAATCATATGGTATAAACCAAAAAAGCGACTAACCTATTATAGATTTTTTTGACATATGCTAACTAGCAAGTACCTTTCATCATCAATCATCACAACTTTGTAATACTATTTACTATTGTTTCCGTATCGCTATTTCATCATGATGCACGGATACTCTATCATTTTTATATGAGATAGTGCGCAATAAAGTTCTTGCCATACATAAAGTTATTATCACGGAAATAAATAATCGAATAATCTTGTTCGCCAAATATTTTGATTACAAGATATTCGTTGCTGCGCGGATGTGTTGGTAGTACTCGTACGGTCGTCAAGCCAGACGGATAGTTCATATATCAAAGTCAAGTACATGGTTCATCAAGGTGTTGGGGTAGATAAGCGAACAGTTCAAGTTTTGGAATCTTGTTTAGCTATTCAGCACAAGTGGCAGGTAGGTGGTGAATCATCGGTAATACGAACATCGTATACCGTCAAAAGTAAGATGTATGGAATATTAGTTATCAGCATCATCATGCTCAGTTTAACAATTTCATATCGAGACAAAATTATCGTCATATCATTCCAAAAGGATAGGAGTAGTAATGGATTTCGTAAGACAGAGTAGTATCAGATGATATATTTATATCCAGTACTGGTAATGAATTAATAGAATGTGTCAGACACATTGGGGTTAAATGACCTTTGGGATGGTCGGAGAGGTATCAAACTGTTTGTCAAACAGATCGGAAGTGAAGATCACAATCAGATAGTGAAACACGCCCAGAAGATATGCTTAAGCAACTCACTTCCTGGTCTTCGGTTGTTGCTCTTTCGGGTTGCTCAAATCATGGTAGGAAGTTCAAAATTGTTTCAAATACCAAAGGTGAGACATAGGAGGATAGTTGTCAGTATTTTGAGGGTTCAATCAATCTCTTATCAGAATAAAATCAAAGTTAACTATCAAAGGAAGACGGATCAACAAAGCAGATCTTACCGTTTTGACTAAGAGGGAAAACATTTTTATACTCGTGGTCAAACACCACATGACTTCTCATGGGAACAGAGGTGGTTAAGGCTAAATCAATTAATGTCAGAAGATTCATAGATGATTATCAGAAGGAAGAGACAAGTAACAGATTGTATCAGGTGTATCATCTTCATGGAAATTATAAGAGTGCCCGAAGAGATCAGAATGATTAACAGAAGGTTCAGGGGTTAGAGTCGGAATCTGAAGACAAGGATCAAATAGTGTCAGGAAATTACTATGCAAGTCTCAATGCTTTCAAAGTTTCAAATCTTAGGTGGTGCAAGACATACGTTTTGAATCTCCAAGAGCGATTTCAACAGGCTTTAATCAAAAGAAAGGCAGGAATCAGAGTGATGCGGAAGCAATGATACTTAAGCAAATGCCTTATAGTCTACCCATTCCTCACTGGTCAGATTTTAAGTTTCTTATAGGGAAATCCTAAACAAAAATTCTCAGGGTTGTCCTACGAGTGCCTACAGTAGAAACTTAGTGGTCCAGACTTCACAGGTCAAGGGTAAATGTATTACGAGTCGCAACCTGTCTCTGATACCATAAATTGTAACACCCCGACCCGACAAGGGTAAAGATGTCACAATAATGGCTCCATATCAGATCAAAACAAAGCATACATCTACAGTAATACAAAAATCTCAAAGGTTACAAAAGAAATACTGGAACTTCAAGGTTACAAATGAAAACTTCCAAAACACTAATTCTAAAACATACAATCTTCTAGTCAACTCTAATCCAGAATAGCTATCCAATCTTCTAAGTCCAAAGGTACACTCTCCACTCATTCTCAGCTTCCTACTAAAACCTGCCGCAGGAAAAGAAATGCGGCTGAGCTACGAGAGCTCAGTGAACAGATATATAGATGACAGAAACAATAACAGATAGCAATACAGAAACAAATCAGAAATACAGATTATAAAGATACAGAATCAAAGTGAAAGAATAGGAAAGGAATAAGGGTAAAAGAAAAGAAATGAGAAAGGGATAATGAACAAACCAGGTTTAGGGAAATACAGAAATCCATCACGAGCCCAGAGATAATACATAATATCATAACAGAGTAATCATATAATAATCCAGAGGGGATGCCTCTCAAGTAACAGATAATATGAGGGGTGACCTCATGTATCAATGGAGTGATCAGCTCCCAGAGGTTGTGAAAGACGTGTATCGCACACACCATCAGTCACCATAGATAATAATAACAATCATATAATATAAATCAGATAATCCACTAAACAGATAACAGATAACAGAGTCAGATCTAGGATGCATCCATGCGCCCCCGGTGGCCAGAAACTCCTCAACACACCAGATATAATAAAGTCAGGGACGGGACAGGTCATCACTCTCCTGCCCTAGAGTCATGCCATCGGTGCATCAATGAAATGGACATGAAACCCTTATGCCTAGTGAGTGGCTCGGATATCAAACTGTAGGTTAGAGGTCAGAGGTCATATGTACTACCAAAATCAGAAGATCATATCATAAGGGTACATGGCAAAAAGGTTCATGTCAAAGTCCAGAAATATCAAAGGTTCAATTCAGAGTTTAAGCAAAGGTTCAGAATAAAGAATCATATCAGAAAGTTCATGTCAAATATTTCAGAATTAAATATCAGAGATTTAAAATCAATTTGGTTCATATCAGAGTTTATCAGATCAAGGTTTATAGCAAAAATCCAGTCAAGGTTCAGATCAGAAGTTCATTTCAGAAATTCCTATCAAAAGTCCATTTTAAGAAATCCTTTAATAACTGTTTTCATAAAATGACCCTTCGAAACGGTTTTTCATAAAGATAGTCTTTGAAATAGTTTTTATAAAAGCTAGTAGAATTTCATGTAAAAGCATAAACATCATTTTTAACCAATAACTCTTCTCAAAACATTTACATGTCAAAATTTAAAAGGTTTTCACAACATAGATTCATATCAGAGGTCATAACGAGGGAAATCAATAGAAAGGTTCAAGGCAAAGAAATCATAGCATCAAATCAGAAGTTAAACAAATCAGAGTATGAAAAGGGACCATATCAGAGTTCACAGAACAGGGGATACATAGCAATGGCTTAGGAAAGACCCTATGATGAATCAGAAATACAAAATGGAATGAGAAAGAGGACACCCTTACTAAAAAAGGCAGAATATCTGTACCTTATTAGCAGTGCAGAAAATAAACAAGCAAATAAATACTGAACAGATCAAGGCTTCTCCTTCTTCGCACCTAAAGGAGTAGAAGACGGAATTACTACAGATTCTAATTCAGATTATTATTTTTTTGTTTACCTTTCCATTTTAAGTAACTTCCTATTTTTAGTAACTTTCCAGATTTAGTAAGTTTCCAGATTTAGCAGGTTTCCATATTTAGCAGGTTTCCAGAATTAACAAGACATTAATGTTACAGATTAGGTTAAGTCCTTATTTCAGAGTTATTATGGACCTTAAGTATATTTTATCAAGTTACAGAAGTCTAAGGTTAATTATGACAATTTCACATAGTTTAGGGTTCTAATTGTAATTTCATCAATTTCCGAGGTATAACATGAAAATACTTCAAGTTACTGATTTAATACACATTTTATTCAGAATGAAATCATACTCCCTTTAGTTTCATAATTTTACAGTTTATACCCCTCTAGTTACAATATTTACAAAACAAACCTTATAATTACATAATTTAGGCTTTAATCCCTCTAATACCCATATTTATCAAACAAGCATATTATTTTACCAAATTTCAGAAAGTCACATCAGAATATTCATATAGTACTATTCAGCCCCACAGATTTCAGAATTTACACAATTAGTCCCTTAAGTTTACAAAACTTATAAATTAAATCATAATTCCATAATAATTACACATTAGCCCCATAAATACTCAAAATTACCCAAAACACTCTTAATATTATTATTTACTCAAAATAACTTTAAGTTTCTAGAATTTACACTTTTAGTCCCTCAACTTAAATTAATTACAATTCGGATTAATAATTATATATAATTACCTTTTAAACCTTTTAAATACAAAATTTACATATGAGGCCCTCATTTAATATTTTATAAGAATTATAAATGGTCCAAAATAACTTAAAAAAATATCCCTTGATTTTTAAAAATTACAAAACACCCCTTTTACTTTTATTTTTCAATTCGTTAATATATAAAATACCACAAAAACATTACAAGCCCTAATATCAATTGCCAATCATTACACCATGATTACTAACAACCTTAAACCATCATAAATGACCAGATTCTTTCACCAAACCTTAACCCTAGGTCGAATCATTTAGGGTTCCTACTTATTTTATTTCTTTTCTTTATTTTTCATAAATCCGGTTTTACAATAAATCCACCACGACTTTTATAGGTCATGTAAAATCGAATGGACATTTTTCCCAAGTTATATGCATCATATAGAGCTCAGAAAAATTAAGTCTCACACCCAGAAAATTCATACTTAATTATTTAGTGTTTTATAGCATTTTTAAGGTTTAATTCATAAATAATTCATAGAGCATGCATGGTTCGACTTTAGCATTTTATTTAGACCTTATATGATGTAAGAGATGTGAGAAAAATACCAGAACAGAATTGGAACGACTAGAATGGGCTGAACGAATTTACACCTCTCGAATGAATAACAAGAACCAATAATTCCCCACAAGCACAAATGTGACCAAAAAACCTTGTAATCATTTTTCGCAGATCATATATGATGTAAGGAACTCAGGAAAAATAAAAAGCGAATTTATGAAAGGTCGTATGAATCAGATTGAATTTTTACCTTACTTTTGAACAAAATTCGACAACAAAAGATCCAGGACTCTATCAATCGAAGAACTATTTTTCTTGGCTTCCTAGCAATAGTTTGAACTCATAAAAATTGCTCTTGGACCTCCAGAATTTCGTAGGAATGAAAATCAAATTATTTGGTGTTTTGGGGTTACACGGTTTTGTGAAAAAAGAAGAATTAGGTGTTATAAATTATATGAGGTATGAATACCGGTTCTAATGGAAGTATAAGCTCAAAAATAATCCCAAGTTTGTTAAGAAAATCAGATTTGACTTTATCTTGATCTTCTCTTAATTATTTGTAATTATCTAATCTTTTAAATCAAATAATATATACCGAAATTAAATTAGATATACAAATATTCGGTTTTAAAAAAATATTGTATGGTAACATGTAATTATTTTGGACATGTACAAAATATTAAAAGTCTTGTCTTAATTTTATTTTAATTTATTTGTAATTTATTTAATATAATTCGGATTTATTTAGCTTAATATAGCCTTTAATTAAATTTTAGAAGTCGTGAGGGCATTTTGGTCATTTGGCACGTTATCTGAATTTCAGGTATTACATTGAGTCTCTTAAAATGAATCGTATTCATAAAAACGACATGAGACTTTTGGATATTGCACAGCTTGGAAATTTGAAGAAGTTGTAGTTGTCATTCGGTGTTTCGAACCATCCCACGACAATCACAACTTACAATATCTTTCAACTTAGAACTCTTCCCAATCTTGAGTCCTTTACATTGGATTTTTAGGAGTGCAAGGTTAGAAAAATTTGAGTTTTACAGTTCAAATTACATAATGTTAAAGTAATCTCTAATACTTATGAAATATAATCTTTAAAACTTATGAAAAGTCGACCATTTGTAGTTGTTGGAAGAAGGAAGCTCCTGGATGAATGTCCCTGTGGGATTTGTAACCCTTAAGACTCTAAATCTATCCGGAGTCGATTTTGGAAACAATGCAATGGTGTCATTCATCATTCAATTGATTTGTGGAGCTCAAAAATTGCAAACTCTAGAAACCATGGTAAGTGGAATGCATATGTATGAAATACGTCATCTTAAATTGACATGGTTGTGCATCTCAATACTATCTCAATTTGCAGGCTGCATTGGAAAGTGATCTACCTTTGGAAGTTTATTCATTAGATTTAGGTAGCAATGGAATGAGGTCGGGGCAGCTCAAGAGTGTGGCGTTTCGATCTTTTCCTAGATCAGAGAATGAATTAACAATAATAAAGCTCATACTTGCATGTTCCCCCTTGCTGAAGATGGTTTATATCAAGCTCAGCAATTTGAGTTATGATGAGTCTGAAAATGTGAGGATGAATTGGGAGTTGGCTAGGAAGCTTTTGAAACTCCACCGAGCTTCCCGCACAGCCTTGGTGGAATTCTTTTAGTCTTTTAGTTAATGTATGGGTTGAATACCCTATGACAATCAACTTCGTATTTTGTTGTTCGATATTTCTTATATGCTTTCATTAAGATTAGATTGTGCATATGTTATTGATGGTTATCCATGTGCTTAGTGCTTATTTGATATAGAGATTAGGCAGTTTTAATTGCAATAATAGCATTACTAACCTTGCGCGAGTACTGCTCAGATTTTTAGCTTATTCCCAGGTTATTTATAAAGATTTAGAAAAATTGTTTTCTTCAAAACTTTTAGGAAAAAATGGTTAACGCAAGACCACGGTGGCGTTCACTTGGGTTTAATGCGCACAGTACTTGTGTAGTTACCCAAAAGGTCCATTTAAGTTGCCCACAATAGTTATTACATAACTATTGTTGCTCTATTGTTTTTTTGGTACGTCGGTTGCAAACGATGACACACATAAACAAGCAGTAAAGAAATAGAACAACTAACCACATAACATAGTACAATTAGTAATTATTGTCATGAAATCATAAACCACAACGATTACTAGATAATATTCAATTATTTTAAGGTTAAATGTTATCGAACGCCTTCCATTGATGATAGTAACAAGGTTCCAAATGTTCCAAAGGCGCATCACACTGGACTTCCTACCCATACTGAAAACTTGTCAAACCACAACGCTGGATCCATAACTTAATACCTTTTCAAAGGGTAGGTAAACCTGTTCACATATAGGAAAGGAATTTTTGTTAACGTTTGAATATGTGTAAGTGTACTAGAGAATATTTGTGAATGTCATTCTATAATACAAACGCAATAGAATGTTAGCTTAAAATGTAAACGTACTGTACAACCCACGGTCTGGGAGATTTATAAGAAGAAGAGATTCTTTGTACGGAGAGATGTAGAATGAACCAGTATTTCCTTCAATTCCCAAACTAACAAATTGTCCAACCTAATGATCGTTGACAAACATTGTGTTACCCAAAATGTGTCCGACAGTGGCTTCGACTATTGGAGCTTGGTTACTTGTAAAGCCAATCAGCTTAATCACCAGCGGGGTAGGGATGCAGAATAGATTTGAAAATCGTGTTATGGATGCACCATCCACCTCCAAAAGCCATCCGCTAAAAAGTGGGACCTCAGAAGTCATGATCATTCCAGAAAGCACAACAGAGTTTCCAAGCTCGTGAACAGTAAAAGGAACTGGCATTACGATTTTCAAAAGAGATGGTATCTCTATGACGCGAAATTGGCAGGTGATCATATCAAAAGAAATCAAAGTGTGATCCTTGTACGGAACCCCCTTTGGGCTAACTAACCTTTCAGTACCAGCCCAATAGATAAAACGACCTACAACTGCCTGACTTTTTCTTTTCAATCTTATTGACTGGCGTGGCAACTGAAAATCTTGGAGACGTGTCCAGGTCTTGGTGTTCAATGAAAATACTGAGACAAACCAGAAACCGGTTTGGAAAACAGGATAGGATACCTTCACAATAGTCGGGTCTAGAGTGTCGGGACGGATACCAAAATCGAAAGAAATCTTTGAACATTCTATTTGGTTAGTGTAAAAAGGGATGAATATGCAAACAAATTTTCTTATCGATGGGTTCCAAATGACAGCCATCATATTAGTGCCATACATAAAGCACGTAAGGCCGCTAGAATTGCCGACAGGCTTCATAATTTCAAGATTTAGATGTGAATCAAATGGGGTAATGGTTAAATTTTCAGCTACAGATGTCATAAAACCTTTATGACCCTGATCAAATGTTAGATTAAAAAGACACTCATCAGTGGGACGAGTACCGTATGAAGTGATGAAGGTTTGTGAATCTATGTTTGCCTTCCATATCTTTGAAACACTACGTATCTGGAGTATGGTCTTAACAGGTAGCCTATTCATGATATCTAGTTGAACATCCAAAGGTATGTTGTCAGACATATTTTAAAGAGTCTGGAGGAAATGGGTGGGATAGGGGTGGGATGCATAAAGTAGTTGTGTATGAGAAGGCAATGGAAAATATGACACACTTATATAGGAGTCTCATTGATCATGATTACGCCTATCAAGTGGCATTAATATAATAAATAAAGTAGATGTACTTGTGTGTTCTGTTGCGCAACCTACATGGCAATTTTTAAAAAATGGGCAACTTAAAAATGGATAACTTAAAAAAACTGGACAACCTTGAATCTTAACAAAACAATACGTACACAAACTTGAACCTAGGATAGCCTCTTATAGAACAAGGATTCGTTTACAAGATAACAACAATATTCGTATATGAATTTGTTACGAGAAAAAGCTAATTCAAATAGTTATAATCCATACGGTCAACAATGTTGCAGCTTTACTCGTTAAAAGTTTTGATCTGGGTAGATTTGAAATTTTAATTGCTAGTATTGGAATGGTCAATCTTTGAAAAATATTATCTCTATGGGTTTTTATACGGAGTAATAGTTTGTAAGGTTCAGCATACATTCTGCGGCTAGCAGCAAAAGATTCTGCTGTCATTTTGCAACAGATTCTACTGCTAAATTTCTGCTGCTGTTTTGCAAAATTTTGGAATCATGCTGCTTGGTTTGAAAGTACAGGGTATGTTTTGTAAATTGGCGCCAATATAATCCTAATTAGATCCGAACGGTATAAAATCCCAATTCGACCCGACAAATCACTTTGTGCGCCCAAAATTCACTGTAATTCAAACCCTAACACACCTTTGATCATCTGATTCTCAAAACCCCCAAAATCAAAACCCTAATTAACAATGGCGAAAAGAAAATTCTCCCGTAGCCAAAATCAGGTTGCGTTTCTTGAAAACGTCCCAGAAGCTGAAGGATTCGCTGAAGTTATTGACTTTCTTAATGCTACTCATCTTAGGTATGCGTTAACAGCAAAACCCACTATATACATTTCCCATATGAAACAGTTCTAGTCTACTGTTAGGCCCAAAACTATAAACGGGGAAGAACAATTAAAGGCTAAGGTAGATGGCAAAAGGATAATTGTTTCTGAATCATCTGTAAGAAAATCTCTTCACTTTTTAGATGATGAAGAGATAATTTGCCTTGAAAATTCTGTCATTTTTAAAGAACTTGAAAATATGGGTTACGAGAAGAAAAAGAAAGGTTTAAAATTTTAGAAAGGTCTTCTCTGCCCACACTGGAAATTTCTTATTGACACCATTCTCCATTGTATGAGTCCTAAAACTACGGGGTGGAATGAGTTCAGTTCAGATCAAGCATGTGCTATGATTTGTCTAGCTACAGGAAAACCCTTTAATTTTTCGGCTATGGTAATGGAAGGCTTGAAAAAGAATGTTTCGGGAAAACATTACATTTACCCTAGGTTTTTGCAATTGATTTTGAATAAGCAACTTAAAAAGCCTAAGGTACACAAAAACCACTACAAAAGTCATGAGCTTAAAAGGAAATTATTTTCTTATTTGAAAAAGGATGGAACTGGCTTCTCTGGGACTATTACTCCATTGTTCCCACATATGTTGCAACTGGCTGCCACTCAGGGTGAAGGTGCTGAAATCACAATAGCTACCCATCCCACACCCACCTCCCCTAGGAATTCACCAAATAAGAACACTGAGTTACCTCAGACCACTGCTAGGATGGATGCAGATGAGGCTATCACAGGTGATGGAGGTGACAGGATGGAAGGGGCTAACACTACTGCTCCTGGCTTAGTTGTTGGTCAGGTTAGTGTTAACATAAGTAAGATCCTGACCATGGCAACACCAACTGCGGAAGGTTCTCATGAACCTGAAACAGATGATGGAAATCCCAGCCAACTGGCAAACATGGGGGGCTCAGGTGATCAACCCAGGTTTGATACTGAGTTTGAACCCATTGATTCACCTCTCAGGGAAGGTAATACATCCCGAAGTGATGAGGGTAGGAATGAAACAAATAAATTGATGGACACTTATGTACAACTGAGGAATTGAGGGACACCCACAATGTACAAGATGGAAATTCCAGTGATCAACCTGTTGGGGCAGATAACACTAGCCTTATGCAGGAATTCATGACAAGATGTAAGACACTTGAGTCCCAAGTTCTTGGTCTCACACAAACAGTCAAAGGAATGAAGATGAGAATTAGGCAGTTGAAGGGAAGGAGGAGGTCAAGAACAAGGGTATTCAAAAGGCTAAAGAAGGCTGGAACGGCACATAGGGTGCTCTCTCCTGAAGAAACAAGTTTGGGGGAGGATGGTCCCATTGCTTTAAGGAGGAATGAAGACAAGGACTCAGGGGAGGTTGAGAAGCAAATTGATGAAAGTGGTGCTAGCAATGAGGGAAATGATCAGGTTGATATGGATGTGGATACTGATGTTGGGGCTAATCTAAAGACTTTGGATGCTGAGCATTTGGTTAAATATTCTACTGACGAGGTAATTCAACCTGCTGCTAGTACTAAAGATCCTGCTTCTGAGACAGAGCAAGGTCCTAGTGCTGGTGTTCAACCTTCTAATGCTGAAGAGGTGGAAGGTGATGATGTTAGCTTGGCTCAGGTGGTCCTCCCACTAAAATATACCAAATCATCAACACCAAAACAATCAACACCACCACCACCACAATCACAATCACAAACACAACCTACATCAGCACCTGAACAACAACCTCAACTACAACTCCAACCAACAACTAATCAGACAACTCCATCACCGACACTTCCTAGAGCTCCTGTCAAAGGAGTGACCGTAAGAGAACCTACTCCTGAACCAAAATCAACAGCACCACAACAACAGCAGCCATCACCACAACAAAAACCATCTGAACCTCAACCTGTAGCAAAATCAATATCACAAACTCAACCCATCACATCAAAACAAACAATTGCGTCTGCTACAAAACAACCAACTCCATCAAATAAAATTCCTAGGGTTACTGTCAAGGGTGTAACTATTAGAGAACCCATTCCATCTAAGAAACCCACGCAACCACCTACATACACTGGGAAAGCCAAAGAAAAGATGATGGAATAGTCTGAAAATTATCCTGATCCTGCAAAAGTCCCACATCAACTTTGGCCAAAAGAAATTCAAGAAATACAGGGAAAACGGCCTGTGATTGAAGAAAGGTTGAATTCTAGGGATGAGGAAAAGGCTATATGGGAAGATAAGAAAAGTGAGGAAAAAGAGATAAAGGGTAAGTCTAAAATTGGTGTCAAAAGAACTGGGAGAAGATTTAAAATGAAGGCCAGAAAGAAGAAGAGAACTAATCCAGTGGTAATGACTAGTTCAGAAGGTAGTGATGAACCAGGGAATAAAAAGAAAGAGACGATTGATTTACAACTGATGACCCAGGTTGTGTCTGATGATGATGACCTGTTTGAGGATACTACTCCTTTAGAAGTTAAAACTGCAGTTATTGGATGGAAAGCTGGTTATGATGGGAAAGTTCCTTGGTTTGAGATACGCAGAGTTGGTGGAAGAATTCAAAGGTTTAAAAAAATTCCTCAAATGTTTAAACACATTGACAGACAAGATTTGGTAAACGTGTGGGGATTAATCAATAACAAGTATGGAAATATAAGGCCACCAGATGAGCTTGATAGAGTGCTTTGGGGATATCTGACGATCGTGTTTGAAGCTTTTGCTCAAGATAGTATGTGGCTACAACAGGGTAATGCAGGGAGGACTTCATATGCACATTCTCATTAGATAATTATGTTGGTTTATGGTTCAAGGAAACTTGACTATGACTCCTTATTAGATAATTATGTTAGGGTTAAGTACGGATTGTTTGGTAAGTCGATTAACTACAAGATTTTTGTAACATTGTTACTTTTGAGTAACCGTATTAGTATATTAAAGTGTTTGTTGACATAATTCATTTGTTTACATAGTGTTCTTATTACGATTGAACGTTACATTCCGCATAGTGGTTAATATTGTTTCAATTCAACAGTTTCTATACATATTGTTTTAGATTCATATCTAAGATAATTAACATGATCACTGCTCATCTGGGATCTACACCAAATCACAAAGTTTTTTCTTGAATTAAACTCTGTTCTTCCTCAGAGCTTCACGCTGATCATATATTCTTTGTAGTAAATCCTTTACCACATCTGCATGTCGTTCACACCTGAGTTTTATGGTAATCATCACATCTAACACTTCATAACTCAGTGGATATTCCAATTCAGCTAACATGAAGATATCTACTCCACTCTGTGTTGACAAATGATGCACATTGCAGGAACTATAAAACTCCCATGATGCAGTCAGATCATAATAAGGAAATTTCCAATAAACATCTGAAGGATTTGGCTCATACAATCTCTTGAATTCAACCCATAGCTCTTGCTCCTTTACATCTGTCTTCTTCTTTGTATTGAGCTTATCTTGTACTAACCTCCACAGATTGTCCAAATCTTCTCTATCACACTGTTGTCCCTCCACCAACTCTTGTAATCTTCCAAGCCTTTCCAAATTGGTCCCTGTAGATCTCCCAATCAATTATTCGATGTCTTGGTTGCAAATGGTCAACATGTAGAATTTCTGGAACTGTGACTAACATCTTACGTATCCCCTCTTGTGATAATTCCACTCTTTCTCTATGAACTTCCACTTTCTCAGTTGATTTCTTCTGAGTGGTCTTAAGTTTCTTTGAAGGTCTTTCGTCAAAGTTTTCAGGAAGTTTCATGTGATCTCTCCTATAGTACTTGTAGTACAAGTACACAATCTCTGCATCTGGTCTTCCCTTAAGATGACATGCCTTCCAACCAGCTTGATTCTGTAAATACATCTTTATTCCAGCTATGACATGTGCCTTTGTTGGTTGTCTCTTACTCTTCTGACTTGATCTAATACTTTCCGTCATGTCATCCAAAGCCACTTCTTGATTCCTAGCGATAATGAAATCCACAAGTATAGCTGTTTTTGCTTCCTTAGTTATACTCTCATCTGCAATCAGCTCGACGGCTTTTCGGTATACAACTGCATCTTTGGCCATCACATGTTCTATCTATTCGTTAAGTGATTCTTGTCCAATAATAGCTTTAGAAACCACTCTTAATTTTGCCTTCCTTCGAGTTTCCAACCATTCTGCTACTTCAGCTTCTTTGTTGTTAAACTGCTTTGGCTCATCTTCATCAAGTGATTCTTGTACTGCTTCTTCAAGTCCAGCAACAGATTGATTTAAACCAGCATTAGGATGACTCGAACCAGCAGCAGAATCAACCTAGTCCATTTCCCCTAAGATCTTACCAACTTCCACCATAACCTCACCATGTTAGATCATCTGTTCGGGCTCAAAAGTTTTTAGATTATCACATACACCCTCATTAACTTCCTTGACAACACTGTCAAATTCCATCTCCACATTCTCGTCCCTAACAGCACCTTCAACGTTCAGCTCATTGACCTCTACTGTTTCCTTGGTTGCCTCCCCTGAATCCTTGTACACATGTTTCATCATCTGTTCAGGCTCGAAAGTTTTTAGATCATCACATACACCCTCATTAACTTCCTTGACAACACTATCAAATTCCATCTCCACATTCTCATCCCTAACAGCACCTTCAATGTTCAGCTCATTAACCTCTCCTGTTTCCTTGGTTGCCTCCCCTGAATCCTTGTACACATGTTTCATCATCTGTTCAGGCTCGAAAGTTTTTAGATTATCACATACACCCTCATGACCTTCCTTGACAACACTATCAAATTCCATCTCCACATTCTCATTCCTAACAGCACCTTCAACGTTCACCTCATTAACCTCTCCTGTTTCCTTGGTTGCCTCTACTGAATCCTTGTACACATGTTTCATCAACTGTTCAGGCTCAAAAGTTTTTAGATTATCACATACACCCTCATGACCTTCCTTGACTACACCATCGAAAACCATCTCCACATTCTCATTCCTAACAGCACCTTCAACGTTCAGCTCATTAGCCTCCCATGTTTCCTTGGTTGCCTCCGCTGAATCCTTGTCTACATTCATCCCCTGTTTAGTAGCATCCTCCACCAAACTTGTGTCTTCAGGAGAGCTCACCTTATGTGCTGTTCCAGCCTTCTTTAGCCTTTTGAATACCCTTGTTCTTGACCTCTTCCTTCCCTCCAAATGCCTAATTATCTTCTTTAATTTTTTGCATGTTTGTGACAGATCAAGAACTTGGGACTCGAGTGTGGTACATTTTGTTATGAATTCCTGAATACGTTTCATGCTATGGTCACCACTTCGGCCTATGTTATCTGTCCCGAGAGGTGGATCGCTGGAATTGTCATCTTCTACATTATGGGTGTCCCTCAATTCATCAGTTTCATGCCTACCCTCATCACTTTGAGGTTCTACCGAACCTTCCACATTAGATGTTTCCTTGGTTGGGGTCTTACTTATGCTAACACTTTCCTGCCCAGCTATAAATCCAGGAGCAGTAATGTTAGCCCCTTCCATCCTTCCACCTCCCACACCTGTGGCAGCCTCATCTGCATCCATCCTAACACTGGTCTAAGGAAAATCAGTGTTCTTATTTGGTGAAATACTAGGTGTTTGGGTATCTTGAGGGTGAGATGATGAGGTATCCAAAGTGGCTGTGTCGTGGGTAGCTGTTGTGTTTTCCTTACTTTCACCCTGAGTGGCAGCCAATTGCAACATATGTGGCAATAATGGAGTAATAGTCCAAGAGAAGCCAGTTCCATCCTTTTTCAAATAAGAAAATAATTTCCTTTTAAGCTTAGGACATTCCTTTACATTTTTATGTACCTTAGGCTTTTTAAGTTGCTTATTCAAAATCAATTGCAAAAACCTTGGGTAAATGTAATGTTTTCCTGAAACATTCTTTTTCAAGCCATCCATTACCATAGCCAAAAAATTAAAGGGTTTTCTTGTGGCCAGACAAATCATAGTAGATGCTTGATTTATGCTGAACTCATTCCACCCTGTTTTTAGGACTTAGAAAATGGAGAATGGTGTGAAGAAGAAATTTCCATTGTGGACAGAGAAGACCCTTATAAAACTTTAAACCATTTGTTTTCTTCTCATATCCCATATTTTTAAGTTCCTCAAAAATCATAGAATTTTCAAGGCAAATTATTTCCTCATCATCTAAAAAGTGAAGAGCTTTTCTTATAGATGATTCGGATATAACAATCCTTTGGCCATCTACCTTAGCCTTTAATTGTTCTTCCCCATTTCTAGTTCTGAGATTGACACTAGACCAGAACTGTTTCATGTGGGAAATAACTATTTCAGGGTTTGCTGTTAACGCGTACCTAATATGAGTAGCATTAAGAAAGTCTATTACCTCACCAAAACCTTCAGCTTGTTGGGGCTTTTGAAGGAAGGCAACTTGATTGTGGTAAATGATAAAGATCGTTTCCTCATTGTGGATTAGGGTTTGATTTGGGGATTTTAAAATAATAGGTGAAAAATGGTGTTAGGGTTTGAATTGGTTTTATTCGTGAGGGCGTAAAACTGATTATGATATACAATTAGATTTTAAAACCCAAAATTGAACGAATTGGGGGTTTGTAAAGCTTTCGGATAAGAAAGTACAGATCAGTCCCTGTTCTTTTGTAAACAAGCAGTAGAATCCCAAAAATTACAAAAGCGAGCAGCAGAACGCTCAGCAGTAGAAAGTTTTGTCTGGCAGCAGGATGTCTGGTTGAAAGTTTTGATGTTAAAGTTGAATCTGCTGCTGGTGAAAAAAAAAACAAAGGTTCATTCTACTGCTGGTGAAAATGAAGATGCTGCTGCTCCTACACAGCAATACTCTTTTTGTATTTTTTTTATCTCATGTTGGAGCATTTTGGGAGCATTAAGGGGAACTTTAAGGAACAATTTGAATATCTCATGTTGGAAGAGGAAAAAGACTTGAAAGAAATAGATTTTCTGACTAAAAGGCGTCAGGCAAGTGGGCGACGTCCATTGGAGAATACTAGAATGTTGAAAAAGCTAAGCGAGCTGGAATAGGTCTGCTGAAAAAAATTGTCTTCGGGAATTTTATGTTATGTTCACTCTTTATCTTGCTATTTGTTACAAACACTTGTTTTGATGAAGTTTATGTAATGTCTACTCTTTATCTAAAGAATGATATTAATGAAATTCGTAGTTATTATCTAATTGTTTTATTAACTGTTGAATGGTTGTTTTAATTCCCCTGTTTGGTGTTGTTTATAGGGATAAATATACTGCATGTCAGATATTGATGCAGTTTGTGAAATGCACTGATGCAGTAGGTTCTTGTATGTAGCATATAAGTCCAGATTAGGTTAGACGCGTAGTGCGTTTAAGTGTCGAAATGTGTTTGGTTAATCCTACTGCTGGTGAAAATGAACCTGCTGCTGCTCCTACACATCAATACTCAGGATAGGGTAAAGGCATGTTTGTTGAAGAGGTAAAAGAGTGAAGGAGGAAGAGAAACAAACCTTATTCAAATTATTGGGTTACATGTTATTGAACGGTTACAAACAACAACGATTACTAGATAATAGTAAATTGTTTTTGGGTTACATGTTATTGAACGTTTACAAACAACAACGATTACTAGATAATAATCAAATATTTTATGGTTAGTTGATATCAAACGTCTTCCATTGATGACAGTAACCAGGTTCTACAGGCTCAACACACGAGACTTCCTGCCCATACCAAAAACTTGTCAAACCACAACACTGGCTCCATTATATCACAAATGGGAAAAAAATGCCGTTAAACATTGTTTATTGACTCCTTGTGCTTCCAGAAGTATTGAAGCATCCGCTCACGGTATGCTAACACTGTTGCAATAGGGTCGTCTACTTCCAGTGGTTGGTTGCGGCACAATCTGTATAAAATAATACATACCCATACACCGTAATCACCATATAATTCAGCTTGTTTCAGGACTGCAGGACACTGGTATGTTATTTTATATTCCTTAACTGATATGCCATTGCTCGCCTATATACCTTGCTGATCCAGATACATGGTAAGCTGTTTTGGGAAATTTCTTTTCAAATTTCTCCACCACCGTGTGCCATTGCCATGTACAAACCCAAGAGTGTCATAAAATGAAACAACTCCAGTACGCAGGTGAAGCTCAGCGAGAACCCAGTGTTTCTCAGGTTCATTAACGGGAAAATAAACCTAATAAAGACAAACAAATGTACAGATTACTATGCATACAGTTAAAAATGTATATTAAAAAGGATTGTGGTAAACTAACCTTTTCGACATCTCGCCAAGCCACAGGGTAGTATGTTCCATCTAAATAATGACTATACATTTGACCAGCCAAGATGTGTCGAGCGAACACAGACCCTGCCAAGTCCAATCTGCATTGCTTCCCCTAAGAGACCACATCAGATCAAACCATATATCCAAGTGCTGTGTACAAAAAACAAAAATTATAAAACTTAGAGTGGTTACTCAATCAAAACTATATACAAAGGTATTTGACCACATACTGATGATGGTTCCTTACATAGTCATACAACCAACCGCCTTTACAATCCTCAAGACATGCCAACACTAGCCAAAAATTCATACCAGAAACAATGGTACGACCGCCCCACGGAAATTTAAAGTCTGTTGGTTTTTTTTGCTTTAAATAAATACGAAGCGAATCAGGCAATGACACCTTGTCCTTTTTGCATTTGGGATGTTGAGAAAGATCCTAAAATAAACAAATCAATGATTAACATTAAACGAATCATATTATTGTTAATTTAAGAATAAAAAACAGACTACCTCTACAAAAGGATCTATGTTGGCCGAATAGAACTCAGTAATTGACCGAGTTTTGGGGTTTCTAGAGACGTCCTGAGAAGATACATAACATATATTAGCAGAGGCCAACCAGATATTGATTTTAGTATGAATGTAATACGGTGACTTACCTCTAATATGACAATATGCTCAATCGACTCGTTTCTGCGATTAGATGTTCTTGTCAGTCGTGCGCGTTGGACGTTGTCTGGATTCAGAGATCCAGAAAACTTCTTGTGCTTTGATTTAAAGGTTTTAGCAATGTTTTTAATTTTCGTCGCCTTTTTTTTCTTTTGGATTTTCTTCATTTTGCGATGGGAAAAAACAGAGTCTAAGCAAGGTTTATCATTAGGACCGACCACATTTGCATATCCTTGGTTGCTGACTATTTGATGCAATGGTGTTGTTTAATCTTTCTGCAGGGAATAGGTTGTGATTAGCACCCACCACAAGACATAGAAATAAACACTTATTAACCTTTTTAAATTTAAAATAAACTATGTACCTCAACATCTGTCTGCAATGGTGTTGTTTGTTCTTTATGCACGCAACTAACATTTTCATTCTCAACACCCTTACAATTTTCATTATCAAACGGTATTTCTTCTAACGAAACCATATTCACAACTGGTTCGTCGTTTATATAGTCGATGTAATCATCACACGCCGGCTGATCATTGTAGATGAGGGTTGTTGTTTGATTAGTGTCCTTCTCTTCAAATGCTCCAACTTGAGTCGCAGCTTGATGTTCATAAATAACAGGGAAGTCAGGGGTAACCCCTACTTCACATGCTTCTACAAGAACGTCCAGCGAACCCACTTGAGATTCTACATAGCCTTTCTTCCCAACATCCATGTCAATTTCCATGTGATTGGCTGCAACACTGGTCGTAACACCAGTATCAGCTTCACAAGCTAATGACGTGGCCTGTAGTTGACAAAATAATACAAAATTTAATGAATTAAATGTACAATTTAAGGGTAAACATTAACAGGGAAATGAGATACTTATAAACGTATGCCAAAAAACACAAAGTAAAAGTATACCTTGAAAAATGCAGGATTGTCAACTTCCATTGGATGATCATGCTGATCGTCAACATGATCATCATGATCATCATCAACATCTCGGCCAGTAACATCATTATCAACAACATCTTCACAAGGTGATGACGGGGTCTGTAGTTGACAAAATAATGCAACATTTAATGAATTAAATGTACTATTAAAGGGTAAACATTAACGGGGAAATGAGATACTTATAAACGTATGCCAAAAAACACAAAGTAAAATTATACCTTGAAAAATGCAGGATTGTCAACTTCCATTGGATGATCATGCTGATCGTCAACATGATCAAGATGATCATCATCAACATCTCGGCCCTTAACATCATTATCAACATCATCTTCACAAGGTGATGATGGGGTCTGTAGTTGACAAAATGATATAAGTGTAATACTTAACGAGGAATTGACCTTCGTATAAAGTTAGGAGAATAAAACATAAAAGGTAAATACAAACCATGCTAATATCAGGGTTGACATCAGACTCGACTGGAATATCTGGGACATCAGTTTTTTCTTGAGCAGAAACAACACTACCATCAGAATTTTTGTTAAAAACTGTCTCTAATTCTGAAAATGTTGTTTTCACCTTCTGAAACAGCTTGCGAATGTCTAGTTTTGGGACAGACGCTATGTGCTTCTCTATCAACGAAATATCAGTTTGCAAATCAAATATCTTGCCCAAAATAGGAGTTGTTGAAAAATTCATTTCATTTCGGCCTTCACTTAATTGGACACCATTTGCGTTTTCAACATCATTTTTATCTAAAATTTCTAAACTTGGTGCTTCATGTTGATCGCCTGCGCTAGCAGCTTCTTGGTGATCCTCTGATCTATGGAGTTGTTGGTGATCGGCTGCGCTATGAGGTTGTTGTTCATCCTCTGCGCTATCAGGTTGTTGGTCATCCTCTGTCCTTAACAGGTTTGGATCAAACAAACCCTTTATAAAAGGGATGCTAGCAATACACCACGGTTGTCTCAATTCGCATTTCGTTGCATACAGTGCCGTAATGGGAATTGACTCCTAAAAAACCAAATACTATATAACTTTGTATGTGAACAAATATAAATAAATGTCCAACAAATTTGCCTTCAAAGATAGTGTGGTGCTTACCGGTCCAAAGAGTGTTTTATGGTCTGATTTTCGGAACTTTTGACATTTAGACCAAGCAAGACCTCGTGGAAAGACCTTCGTGTCTTTCGCCCACCAATTTCTGCTTTTAGGATAACTATCCAAAATCCATATTTGTAATATGTGGTTGTTTAAAATGAATAAAATGTGGAAAAAATTTGTTCAAAGTGCAGGTTATAACCGTGTTGAAAACTATATATTAAATATATATCTAATAGAAAAAACCTAAATTAATACTTTTACAAAATAAAACTATGGGTATATGGCGAAGGTATATATTACTGGTATAATAAAGGAATGCATACAAAACATATACAAACAATACTACAATACTAAATAGTCTAATGAATATAGTGGTGAACTTTAGTACATAGTAGTAAGTATGGCATACCTTGAAAGCCTAAGCGAAACCGTATAGATTGTATGTCGCACTATACTTTAGGTTTTTTTTCAACTTGGCCAAATGATCTTTTCTGTGTCTGTCAACAACATTCACAGTCCTTTGATAAAATTTATGCCACATGTATTCACCCCAAGGAAAAACATTCCAATCATCAAAGTCCTCCACCAAAGACATTATATGATTAGGGATACAATTCCTATCTTCAATACCCATAAACACCAACATAGCAACTATCAAAAGACACAATCTAACAGCATCATCATCAGAGACAGCTAAGAACCTATTTTCATCCTTAACTAGTTTCAAACAATCACTAGCATATACAGAATTTATAGTATCTGTCCTTTTTTCTGGAAATACACGGTCACGAAATGCACTTATTTTATTTTGACCTTTACAAAATTTACCAAATCGAAACCCTGTTATTAAACAAAATTCTTTACGCCCGAACTGTAATAAATCATCCCTAATTTTGAATTGCAATGGTGGGGAATCGGACGATATGTTAGAAACTTTTACCTGATGTTGTAAAACAAAATGCATCAAATGGCAGTCATTATCGCAAAACCGAATATCCAACCACGGACCAAAGACTGTGTTTCTAAACAACCTTTCCCGCTTTTCATTCTTCGACAAAATGCCTTTGATATCTGTAAGCAATTTCACTGTAGATCGAACAGTGATTTTACAACTGTACAACTCAAATGACATATCGAATTATAGGGTGTTAAGGAATTATGATTTGTTAGTTGTGTTATGCTTTATCTGTGGAGAAGAAGATGTGTGTGTATTAATGTGTATTCTATAATGAATTGTAATCGTACTAATATTTATAAAAAACTTCCCAATTTAATGCATGTAAAATGACCAAAATATCCTTTTGCTCATGTATATGTTGCCCAAAAATCAAAAGTTGCCCAAAAAACAATACGCCCCATGTACATCGTACCAACAGTTGTAGAGGTACTTGGTCGGACACGTGTCATCCAGTGGTTGGTCGGACGAGTTGCCCTGGTCTAGTATCGGAACTTTCTGTGAGCGGGTCGGATAAGCAACGCACCAGGGCAACTGGGGCATATTAGTAATTATCCCTTTTAAAAATTTGTAACAAATGTTTTTATTGTATACTACTTAGGTTAATTTTATTAATAACGTATAGTTTAGGTGCTTAATTATAATGTCCAAATTTAATTATAAGTTAATGATTTAAATGGCATATAGTTGTATTTTCAAACTTAGGTTAAAATGTATAATGTTCTTGCATGTTCGCATAAATTCAAAATTTTAGAGGGGCAAAATAGGAATTTCACATGAATGGAATTTTAGGGTTTTACAAGAATGACAAAAGATTTGAAGGAACAAAGTTTCTTTGCTAGATCCCTTAATCAAAGAAACAGTCATAAAGACCTTCAAAACTGTTTGTTTGCTTGTTTTCTATAACAAGTAGAACCCAAGAATGCACATAAAGCATTACAGGATCCAATTTGGGTGGAGGCTATGAAGGAAGAGCTTCTACAATTCAAGCTACAAGGAGTTTGGACTCTCGTAGATTTACCAAATGGGAAGAGAGCTATTGGTACTATATGGGTTTTCAGATGCAAAAAGGATGAAAGAGGCATTGTGATAAGAAACAAGGCAAGATTGGTAGCTCAGGGATACACTCAAGAAGAAGGGATTGACTATGATGATGTCTTTGCCCCAGTTGCAAGAATTGAAGCTATAAGGTTGTTCTCGGCTTATGCTTCATTCAAAGATTTTGTGGTGTATCAGATAGATGTGAAAAGTACTTTTCTTTATGGGAGAATTGAAGAAGAAGTATATGTCTCTCAACCACCTGGATTTGAAGATCCTGAATTTCCTGATAAGGTATACAAGGTGGAAAAAGCACTTTATGGTTTACATCAAGTTCCCAGAGCTTGGTATGACACATTGTCAACATACCAGTTGGACAATGGTTTTAGTAGAGGGAAGACTGACAATACCTTATTTATCAGAAGATACAAAGATGATATTCTGCTAGTTCAAGTTTATGTTGATGATACTATCTTTGGATCCACAAACAAGGTGTTATGCATTGAATTTAAGACATTAATGCATGAATGGCTTCAGATGAGTTCTATGGGAGAACTCACATTCTTCTTAAGTTTACAAGTCAAGCAAAATGAGGATGGCATATTTATCAGTCAAGATAAGTATGTAGCTGAAATTTTGAAGAAGTTTGGGTTTACTAATGTGAAGCCTGCAAAGACAACAATGAAAACTTCCAAGCCTTTGCTCAAGGATGAAGATGGTGAAGAAGTTGATGTACACTTATATAGATCAATGATTGGTTCATTGATGTATCTTACAGCTTCAAGACCTGATATTATGTTTATAGTGTGTGCATGTGCCATATACCAAGTCCCACCAAAAGTTTCACATCTTAATGCTGTGAAAAGAATTTTTAGATACTAGAAAGGTCAACCTAAATTGGGTCTTTGTTATCCAAAAGATTCACCTTTTGATTTGGTAGCATACACTGATAGTGATTATGTTGGAGCAAGCTTGGATAGGAAATCCAGAACAGGAGGTTGTCAATTTCTAGGATGTAGGTTGATTTCATGGCAATGTAAGAAACAAACTATGGTTGCTAATTCCACAACAGAAGCTGAGTATGTGGCTGCTTCTAGTTGCTGTGGACAAGTTCTCTGGATTCAGAATCAATTGCTTGATTATGGGTACAATTTTATGCATACCAAAATATTTATTGATAATAGCAGTACTATGTGCATAATTAGAAATCTTGTTTATCACTCAAAAATAAAGCATATAGAGATAAGACACCATTTTATAAGAGATTGTTATGAAAAGAAGTTAATTCAAATAGTTAAAATCCATACTGACAATAATGTTGCAGATTTGCTCACAAAAGCTTTTGATGTGGGTAGATTTCAATTTTTGATTGCCAGTACTGGAATGTTAAATCTTTAAAATCTCTTATCTCTTTGTGTTTTTGTAAAGTTTAGTAAGGATTAGTACTGTTTTTAGGTCAATAAATTGTTTCTGCTACTAAGTATAATTGATGCTACTAGTTATACTTAGAACTGTTGTGTTACTGCTGCTAGCTATAATTAAAACTGCTAAGTATAATTGATGATGTGATTATTGTGAATTGTGTTATTGTTTTTGTTTTGGTGTTTTTGTACTAATCTTTTGCAGGATAAGCAAAGAAATGTGTTGGAGTACTGATAATTAAGCTGTTTGGAGTGGAAACTGACTTAGTGCTGCTAGGCATAAGTTAGTGCTGCTAAGCCTAACTTAATGCTGCTAGGTTTCTACTGCTAAGTCTGAGAGTACAGGGACACTTGCGTAACTTCTTTGATTAAGGGTTTATATCCCCAAATCAGTCATTCAATTGGATTTATGCAAACATATTATTCTCTTAATTGAAACCCTAACTTCTTTTTATCATCAATTTTCAAAAACCCATTTCAATCAAAACAAAATGATGTCGACTTTTTCTTTTGCCGACTAACACAACATGGTTTCATTTTTGCAAAAACCCAAAGAGTCTGAAGGGTTTACTTAAATCATTGATTTTCTTAATGCTACCCATATAAGGTATGCATTAACAGTCAACCCTACTATATATATTTACCAAATCAAACTGTTTTGGTCTACTGGAAAGGTCAAAACTATTGATAGGGAAGAACAAATACATTCCCTTGTAGATGGGCAGGGAATTCTTATTACTGAGTTATCTGTTAGGCAAGTTCTTAACCTAGCAGATGCAAATGGAATTGAGAATCTTCGTAATTCTAAAATTTTTGAAAACCTTGAACAAATGGGGTATGTAAGGAAAAATTATTCCTTAAAATTTTCAAAAGGATCCTTCTCCCCTCAGTGGAAATTCTTGATTAATACCATTTTACATTATCTTAGTCCAAAGACAACTGGCTGGAATGAGTTTAGCAGCAATGTGGCTACTGCCATAGTCTGCTTGGCTACAAACTAAAAATATAATTTTTGAAAAATGATTTTTGATGGTATGGTCAAGAACTTCGATAAATCTGCAAGCAAAATTTTCTTATATCCAAGGTTTTTACAATTACTTATGGTCAAATAGTTTTCTGAAAAGAAAGCTCACAAAAAATTTATGAGGCTCCCTTTCATACTAGAAAACTTTTTGCAAACCTGAAAAGGGAGGGAAAAGATTTTTCAGGCATAGTAACACCATTGTTTCCAACGATGTTGGAACTAGGTCAAAATCAGGGTGAAGGTTCAGTAATCCCAACTGAAACCCATCACACACCCACAATTTTACCATACTCGTCCCAACCCAAAAAGACCTATACCCGTAGGCTCACACAGAAAAAGGGCACTCGGCTTCCTCAAGATAGTTCTGGTATGGATGCAGATGAGGTTGTCATGAAGGAGGAGGATGGCAATTTAGAAAGGGTTGCCACTACTGCTCCTAGCTTAGAAGCATAGCAGGTCAGTGGTAACATCACTAACAACCAATCTAAGGAAACATCTACTGATTCAAATTCCCATGGAACTGATTTAGAGGATGGAATCCCTAGGCGCGAAGACACCATGGGGGGCACAGCTTCTCAACCTCGGGTTGAGAATGTGTCTAACATTCCTAGTGATCCACCTCTCAGGATAGGTAACACAATCCAAAGTAGTGAGGGTAGTCTGGAACAATTAACTGAATTGATGGCTACATGTACAAATTTGTCAAAAACTGTTCTTAATCTCCAACAGACTACAACTTCTCAGGGTAATGAAATTAAAAGATTGAAGAGAAGGGTCAGATATCTTGAGGGTAAACAGAGGTCAAGAACATCAAAGCTAAAAAGACTGCACAAGGTTGGTACTGCTTCCAGAGTTGAATCTTCTGCTGATGAAAGTTTGGGGGATGATGCCTCCAAACAGTGAAGGAATGATACTATAAATGCAAGGGAGGATAGTAACATGGGGATTGAGGCAGAGAATGAGTTTGTGGTTGAAGAGTATGATGCTGGAATCACATCTGTACGTGTTGAAGATGTGGTGGAAGAGGTTGAAGAAGTTGATGAGTTTATGGTTCAAGATCAACAAGGAAATGAAGTTGTTATAGATGATGTTGCTAAGTCTATTACAACTGCTGGTTTTTTAATTGAAAAGATGGTTGAAGTGGCTTAAGTGTTGGTTGATGTCGCTACACTTAATACTGCTGATGTTGAAGTTAATACTGCTGGTCTAGAGGTTAATGCTGCTAGTGAAAAAGTTAGTGCTACCGAGCCTGAAGTTAGTGCTGTTGTTACTACAACTGATGAAGTTAGTGCTGCTGCTACTACAACTTATGAAGAATTAACTATAGCTCAAGCACTTACAAAGTTAAAGAGCACAATACCTAAGGCAAAAGGAGTTGTGATTAAAGAGCCAACACCAACATCAACAATAAAACAAACAACTACTTTACAATCATCAACTGATAAAGGCAAAAGCATCCTGATTGAAGAACCTAAGAAGAAATTCTTATCACTAAAACAACAACAATTAGAAGATGAAGAACTTGCAAGACATGTGCAAGCTGAGCTTATTGCCGAAGAAGAAAAGGCAAGAAGAGAGCAAGCTCAAAAAGAAGAAGAAGCAAATCTTGCACTAATAAACTCATGGGATTACATACAAGCCAAGTGTGATGCAGATCTTATGTTAGCTTAGAGAATGTGGCAAGATGAACAAGAAGAGCTGTCCTTAGAAGAAAAATCTAAGCTCTTTATGCAGTTCTTAGCTCAGTAGAAGAAATTCTTTGCACAAAATAGGGTTGAAGAAAAGAGAAATAAACCACCTACCAAAGCACAACAAAAGAAGATAATGCAAACCTACTTTAAAAACATGGATGGATGGAAGCCTACTCAATTCAAAGGCATGAGCTATGAAAGGGTTAAAGAGTAGTTTGAAAAAGTTTTCAAGAGGGTGAACACTTTCATTGTTATGAATACTGAAGAGATGGTAGGGGGTTCTAAGGAAGCAGATGCAGAGCAAGTGAAGAGTTTAAAGAGAGTTGGTGATGAGATAGAGAAGGAGAGCACTAAGAAACAGAAGTTGGACGAGCAAGAAGAAAAGTTACTAATGGTGCTGAACTTCAAAGAAATACACTAAGTATGTTAGTGCGGCAAGAAGAAAAGTTAGTGATGCTAGTACTAACTTACTACTGCTGAAGTATTAATGCAGCCAGAGTTAAAGTTTAGTGCTGCTGGAGTATTGATTAGTGTTGTTGATGTATTAAGTTGATTTATGTGTAAGATACGTATAGTAATATCGTGTAACACGTTTAGATAAATATAGAAAAGATTTATCTTGCATAGAAAGTTATTGTAAGCCAACTAGCACTCCTTATTCTATAAAAGGAGGTCCTAGGGCATAGAGATTTATATACGTATTCATTGAGTCATAGAGATATAGCTTCAAGCTTGTAAAACCCTAATACTGTTGAGTATTCGTATTATGGTCAATAATATAGAAGTGTTTTGTTTGATATAATTGTGTTCTTTGTTTACTATTACAATTGATACAAAGTTCTTCTTAAGATCAAGTACAAGATTTCGCATTGTATTTAATAAACTCAAAGACAGTTTCTATACTTAGTTGTGTTGAATTTATTCAAAATAACTAAACCTTTACAAGCTAAGAGATTCGATCAAGTGCATAACTGGGATCAACACTTGATGTTGCCACTCAAGAGACAACGCAATTGCGTCTCTTTCAATTCTCTCTACGTGACCAAGCCAGTCATTGGCTTGAGCATTTCCTCGCTCAATTTTTCCCACTGGGGAGAACTACCAAGCTAAGGAATGACATCCTGATATTCCAACAACGTCAAGGTGAAACTATTTACGAAGTGTGGACTGGTTTTAAGGACTTAGTCCAAAAAGTCCCTCATCATTGCATTGATCTTTGGCTTCAAATCCAAATTTTCTATGATCATGTCAATCAATCCACAAGGCAAACCATTGACCAAGTGGCCGGTGGTAAACTACGTGACAAGAATGCGAAAGAATCGTGGGGAACCATAGATGCTCTTGCTCTCTATGACAACGAATGTTGGAATGACCCCCGCGAGTTGAGCAAAACAGTGAAGGCAATATCCTTGCCTTCGAATAACTCAAGCATTCCCGACCGTAGGATCATGGAACTTGAAGACCAAGTCAAGTTTCTCATGAAATCCTATGAAGCTCCTAAACCTCCAAGTCAAGTGAAAAAAATCACTTCTTCATTTGAATTATGTAGTGGTCCCCATGACATTCGTGATTGCATGGAACTCCCCGAACAAGCTTTTCTGGATTATGCATCCTCGCATACCAACGGAGCGGGAGACAAGTGGTTCACTAAAAACCCCGGACCTAGAAGTTTTGATGAGGCATATTAAGCATGGAAGGACAAGCCAAACTTCAAATGGAGTCGTAATCAAACCATCTCAATTAATGACACCCCGTCACTCACTTGGTCTCAACATTATGATTCATCCAACAAAAACTCCTACCATCCACCTCCCAATCAATGTAGCTTAGAAGGAATGATACACAATTTTATGGCATCTCAAGAAGCTTAATTGTATAAACTTGAAACTCAATTTAGACAATAACAAGTAGAGATGAATAATAAAATTTGCAACCTCTTGAAAGCTATCAACAATCAAGTTGTCAGTGCTTCAACTAAATGTATCACTGAGAATAAAGAGGCTAGTATTACTCCACCCACTTCGGCCATTAGCGAAACACCCCACTTCGTGAATATTAAGGATCCTAGCAAACTTTTCTCATCATCATCAAAACATGTTCACTTTGCTAACGTCATCACTTTGCTACCACCAAATAAGATTAGTGAGAAAGAAGATCAGGAAGTTGTGATGGAAGGAAGTAGAGATCTCAATATGGAAACCAAGGATGATGAAAGTAAGGAGGAAGGAGAAGTAGGCGATGAATATTTTAACATGTTTTCCACTAAGGATGAGCTTGCGTACCACAAGAATCTATTGGATGATCCTAATCCACTTTATTACAAAAATTTACCAATCATTCAAGCGGGTGACCCAACTGTTGGGAATTAAATATTCTGAAGATTAAGTATCGGGAAATTCTCTTAATTGATTAAGTCTGGTGGCTTTAAGTATTAAGTCTGGTAGTTAAGTCTACTGGTTAAGTATGGTCATTGAAGATTAATTCTGGTAAGTACCAAAATTAAGTCTGCTCTTCGAATGTTAAGTCTGCTTGCTAGAGATGTTAAGTCTGCTTGCTGGATGGATAAGTATTGACTAAAGTCAATTATACACGGTAGATAATATCTTACCCTATGTGATCAGTTATTATGTTATATTCTCAGAACAAGTTGTACACATAGATACATGTTGTATCTTAGTTACTGACTCACATAAGCTAGCAAGTAGTTCGACAAGTCTTGACAAGACTTAATAATATTGTAAAGATCTTTCTTGGACTATAAAAGAAAGATCTTAGACTAGATATATGTGTGACTAATTAAGAACTTTCATATGTGTTAAGAACATAGAACAAACACAATGTTGGTCCACACAAATTATGGATCTCTAAGTAGCCTTAACAACTTAGTAGACAACTTGAATAAATCAAATCAATATAAGTGAGACTCTAACACGAATTGAATGTTTATGCGGAATCTAAACAATCAACTATGAAGAACACAATAGAACAATAACTAACTTCGTATTATTACTAATTGCTTTATGAATTACAATCTTCGTCATTATCTCTAAACTAATGTGTTAGGGTTCCTTTTATACACCAAGGAAACCCTAGATACAAAACTTGCTGAAGGATATACGTATCTTCTCCAAAGATAAGTTCATATCCTTTCCTAACTTATAGCTAACCAATGCCTAAACATCATGACCAGACTTAATGACTAAAGTCAAACAGACTTAACTTTACATTTACTCTACCAGACTTAACAATAAACGACCAGACTTAACTTTGACAAGAAATAACTAATAATACTAACATAATTAATTATGTAGTCCACCAGACTTAATTCTGGTCTTCCATTAAGTCTTCTCTTGTCTTGTGATAATTCCCAACAATAATCCTCCCCTAACTTGATCATCATGCTTCATGAACTTCAAGTTCCTTCTGAATAAGCTTCTGAGGATTTAATCTTCAACACTTGGAATTATCTCTAACACTTTAAACTTTAAACTTGTTCAGCAACTTTAACCCTGATAATCTTTCCACCATCTGATCTGATCTTTGCAGCAACCATCTGATATGTAATCCACTTAATCTTCATAGCATCCATGACAACTTGTACATCAAATTCTTGTTAAGTTTCATACTATTCTCATCACTTCCAGGTGTGTTAACTCCTGTGAGAGGTGAATCATTGAAAATGAATGGATTTGATGTCTCTTTACCAATAGCCATCACTACTGG